>CAUJNA010003439.1:1419051-1489051 GCA_963377175.1 Effrenium voratum
GGCAGCCATGGGTGTCGAAAAGGATAAACCAAACAGGAACACTGGAAAAAAAAACTTTCTAGTGTCCACTCGGTGTCCTCTTGGACACCATTCAAACAACCATTCGAACAGGACGCTGCGACTATCCCAAGTCTGGGGTTCGCATATCACATGCCTAAAGATAAAAAAGACAAGTGCCACTGGATGTGCTCTTGATGTCATGCCTGCACCTTTTGCTAGCTTTAAGATTGCCGGACCAGGCAGACACTGAAACACATGTTTTGAATTAAATTAGTGAAACATAGTGAAATAGTTTGTGAATCAAAATAGTGAGTGAAATATTTAGTGAATCAAAATTGTGAATTGGTAAACATGGATTTGCAGTTTGTGACTTCAATTATTGAATTGAGAATGTGGGTGTCCAGGTTTGTGAATTGAGCAAAGGAGCCAATTGGTCTTTGCATTTGTCATAAGAGGGCCTGCCACCGGCTTCCCCAACAGGCGGGGCGAGCATTCGCTAATTTATTTCACTAATTTGAATAGCAACAGTTTGCCGATTTGTGCAAATTGAACCTCTAAAATTCTTTAGATTTCAATTCACTAAATTTCACTAATTTTCGCTAAATCAAATTAATGAAACTTGGTGAAATTTAGCGAAATTTAGTGAAATTTAGTGAATTTTAGCGAAATTCAACGAAATTTCAGAAAGAGATTCACTAAATTTCACTAAATTTCACTAAATTTCACTATTTCACTAAATTGGACTTGCGAAATTTAGTGAAATTTAGTAACATTTAGTGAAATTTAGTGAATCTCTTTCCAAGATTTCATTGAATTTCATAAATTTCGCTAAGTTTCACTAATTTTCACTAAATTTCACTAATTTTCACTAAATTAGACTTGCGAAACTTAGTGAAATTTAGTGACATTTAGCAAACTTTAGTGAAATTTAAGGAAATTTAGTGAAATTTAGTGAAATTCAATGCAGGTTAGTGATTTTTTCTTTTTCCTTTTGAAAAGATTGCAATCTTGAGCAAACAATTAGTGAACAAAATAGTGAATGGAATTAGTGAAAATTAGTGAATTGGCACTTATGGAAGTTGCGGGCGCTGCGTTGGGCAGACTTGGGGCCAATCGAGTCGAGGGCTTCCCTTTAGCATATAAACATTGTTTCGCTTTGCTTTGCTAAGCCTAAGGGCCTAATCTCTAGCACAACTCACCTGGACCTAGTCACCTCGCCATGTAGGCGTATGTCCATTCACTATTCCCATTCACTATTCCCATTCGCAATTGTTTTAATTCACTATTCCCATTCACTATTTCATTTGCTAATAGTCACTAAAACAATATTTTGATGTGTCCAATCTCTACCTCCCAGCGGCAATCTTAATGCTAGCTTCGAGCAAGCCTACCTGTAGCCACTGCAGAACCATTTCTGCAGCTGCTCATGTTTCCCAGGTTGCATTCAGCTGGGTGAATTTGGTCAGTTGCCCTAAGGTCAAGGGCTCCTTAGCTTCATGACTTTGCGCCGCCTCTGCTCCCATGTTCCCATGGGCAAGTTACAATAATCCACCGATCTGAAATGCGGAACCCATAGCTTATGAAAGGAACCTTCATGGGAAGACTCGGCGCAATCGGTTTAGGGCGCAATTTCAGCTGCCCAAAAGTGCTATTTCTGTGCTCACTTGTGTTCGGCAGTAAGTTGTTAGCCACTCGGAATAAAACCCGCTATACAACATTGACTCTGAGGCCTTGGCATCGTTTTGGCATTTCCATCGGCAAGCTCAATCTCAAAGCATCACATCTTCTGGGAGCCCGTTCGCCAGCTTGGTCGATACTCAAGAACCTACAAGCGCCACAAGTGGGTCAAGTCGTTAACCTTGGTTACCAACAAGTTGCGAAAACTTCGCCGACCCGAGTATCCCCAAACCACCGTCCCCTAACCACTGGACAATGAGAGGCTCGCAATGCGACACATCGAGTCGCATCGACCCTCCTGCGGATAATGCCCGCCAGGTCCAGCAGGTTGGCCACTTGGTTGGTGGGGTTCGCTCCGTTCCTGGACCCAAACGCGTACCGCCCAAACTTGGCCAAACGCTCAAGGAAACTCTTCTTGGTATTCCTGCGGTTGTCTCTTGAGTAAATTATTGCAACCATCTGCAAGTATAGTCCACTTGTCTAAGGGAATTCTTAGGTGTGTTTTTGAGGTGCGAATCGTGTATGACTGGGACTCAACCTCCAAACAACCCAGAAATGTCCTTGACCCAACCCACAGCTTCCTCCATAGGGAGCTAAAGGGACTCGACACTTTCAGAGCATTTCTGGGTGCCTTGCTGGATTCGGCGCTCGGCTTGGGACCCCAAGCCGCAATCCGCAGTCTCAAAGCGGCGGCTTTCTGCACCCGTTTGTATGGGCCATTGAACAACCAGATCGCTGGTTTGGTACATATGTTTGACCCGCACACACCTCTCATTGAAACTGTCCCTACCAAGTGGAGAAACAATGAAGCATTCGTTAACGGCTCAAATACTGGACCGCCATTGGCTTGTTGATGGTGCGGTAGAAGGTGTGGCTTTCGACAGGAACTCACTTCCGATCGAGTGGATTGGCCAGAAAATGTCTAAGTTGTTTGTTTCCGGTAAATTCCATAAACCCAGGAAGTGAGGGAACCATGTTTGGCCAACGGATAGTGTGCCTCATGAATCTCCGAATGGAATGTTGACTCGCGGAGAAGAAAAACAACTTGCAGACTAAAACGGTTTTTTTTCCCCAAAAGAGCGATTTTAGGTGTTTGTTCGTCCTTCTCGCTTGAGTCCCAGGCTTTTGCACGAGATCATGGCAAGTGTACCACGAGCCCCATCTTCTCGCAAGCCAAGCATTGGACCGGCTTTCGCATCACTTTGGGGACTGGATCCAACTTCCGAACTGGTTCGCTCTTATGCTTCTTTACCCCCAACTAACCTGGGCTGCCCTCAGATCCCCTACTAAAAGTTCAACTTTTAGTGGGTGAAATGGACATCAAGCCGAAAACCCGCCCTCCGCGGCCCGAGGCCTGCCTCAGCCAGTGCACGCATCGGTCCGCCGAGAGCCGGAACATCTTGGGGTCTTCGATCTGCGTTCGATTCGAGTCAACGGGGCGATTCGGGTCCTCCGGGAGAGAGGTTAGAAGAATGGTGCCCCTTCTTTCTCTAGTCGATTTTAGTAGAACCCTCAGCCTCCCCCCAAAAAGGGGTAAAGCTTGCACCAATGGGGGACCTGGGTCCATTAAAAAGAAGATGCCGAAAAAAGACCCGGTGACATGTAAGCTGAAGGTGGGGATGGGGAGAGTGGTATCAGGGTTGCTTTGGTGCTCCGCCTCTGCCAAGTTAGCAAGTTAGCCATCTGGCTTGCGACCCACCAGGGTCAACTCCACTGAGAGGCACCTAGACGTGGACTCTAACCGTTTCTCATAAACCGAGTCTTTCCCTACGTTTTATAACGCAGTCATGTCCCTTGTTTAAGAACCATGGAGAAAGAGAGTAAACGTCACAGGTCATTCGTTCGGACCATTTCGGCCTCAGTTTCAGAAGGCTTGGAGAAGGCAACATTCACCACACACGACTCGACTTGGCATACTGAATCTGCTTTTGGTGAAACCTGTGCACTTTAAAGCCACTGGCAAACCCTGATCTCTGCCCCCTCCAATGGCCGGGAAAAAACCGCGTGTTGATGTTAATGTTTGCCCAGCCACTAGTTGAAGATTCTTCACGGTGGTGACTTTTGCGGTCCAACATTCATAAGGAATGGATCTACTCACTTCCGATCGAGCGGATTGGCCAGCATGTCTAAACTGCTTGTTTCCGACTAAAATGGTCTTCCCAAAAAATATAAAGTCCATTAACTCAGGAATTGGCGAACAACTCGAAACACATTGCACATACATCATGAGAAATTCGATGCTGATCCTCCCTACTGGCTCAAATCTCTGGTTCTAGCAGAGTTGGGCCGGCTTCTTGGGTAAACACGTGTACAAGAGTATGGCTTTCGCTTGCCTTTCGAGCCAATGTTTTTAAATTGCTGGATTTCAGCTACCCCAACAATATATCACTTCAAAGGTTTAGCTTGGGACACCTGTACATCAATCTCGGAAAGCCGCAACACCATGACTTTCTGCGGGTAGCGCAAGGTAAATAGCTGGGATCAAGTTCCGCGCGCGCAGCAGAGGGTCGCACGCTGTGTCGATGTACTTCCAACCGTAACGAAGAGGAACCTCAAAGGGCTGGCCAACTTCCATTTGCCTATGCCCCCTGGAAAAAATAAGCATATGTGAAAGTAGTGACAAATTCCCGTTAAAACCAGGGGAAATAGAAAAAGCTTAAACATGTGAAGTAGTGACAAAATCCCATTAAAAGCCAGGGAGGAAAAAAGTACTCTATAGCAAATGGAAGCCAAACAAAGCACGAGGCGCGCTTCGCATCTTCTCCTCAGTCTCTTCCACACAGCAGCCTGGTGGGCACCACTTCGTTAGCCGTGCCCCAGTGAAGTTGGAAGCAGACTGCGTTTCGGGGCAGAGCATGTCCAGAACCAGCGCCTCTTCATCCTCGTCCATCCAAGTCACGAGAGCGCAGGTCAAGCGTTTGAGCATTCAGGCTGCTCCAAAACCCCCTCCTCGCCGGTGAATCCCCCCTTAGCATAATGAAATCAGGGGGATGTGGGTGATTTAGAGGGGTTAGGATCCTAGGGGGCTCTTATTGCAAAATCTATTCTGGGAAAAGCTTGGCATACCTCTGAAAGAAAACACCTACCACTTTCGTGCGCCACGCGCCCTACTTGGATGGCTGCTCGATTTGAAGATAAGCTCATTCCACGGTCAAACCACGCGGTCACTTTCGTCACCATAGCATTCGGGATTCAGGTAAACTCAAATCCAACATGAAAGCCAGGACCTTGCAAGGTCTGTCAATTGGCATCCAGAAAGGGCACTGGAGCTGCAAATGGACCACCCAGGACGCTGTTCTGGCTTTCTGTTTCCAAGCGCATCCCATTCGACTGCCGACGCCGAAGCCCCGACTGCCTCGCGCTTGGGATCGAACCAGCCGCAAATCTCTAGGAACCGCCCGGTCCTGCGCACAGAGAGAGGGAATCACCAGCAAGGGATGGTTTGGGTCATTCCATTTCTCATTCCCTGCTAAGCACCAGCAAGCTAAAGAGTTCGAATTGTGGGATGCTGCAAAACCAATGCGCTCTCTGTATTCTCCTTTTCCATTCTCAGGGATCCTTCTCTTAAAATGGGCCAAACCCCTGAACAATTGGTATATAGTTTCTAAAGAGATCGATGGGGAAGACAAAGGGGAATCAAACCTTGGAAGCTTCAACCATTACCATCAAAATAATAGAGTGTGTGTGTGTGTGATTCTTCGGCTCCTGGTATTTTCATGAGTCTTGCTTGGGGTTTGCTTCAAGGCAGGATTCCGAGCTGCTGAAAGGACTTGAACTACCCTTTTGCTCCAGAAAGCCCCAGTCAGGTTTCGTTGCGGGAGGGAAAACTGAGGGTGGTTCATGCATTCCTATCATGCAGCCCTGGGATAAGTCATGCTAGCATTTGCGAAAAAGCACGGAACCTAACTTCAAGGAATCTTCGAGGGGGTCAAGCTCAGAAAGGTGTCCGCCGCTGGGCGATTCAACCCCCTCTTCAAACATGCTGAACCACCCAGTGTTTAAACAACCCCCTTCTGGTTCCACCTGGAGTCTCCATGACCCTTGAACAAAGGGTCCATGACACTTGAAAAATGGGGCCATGACCCGTTTCTTTTGGGCAATGACCAACCATTTTTAAAGGGTCCACCGGGCTCATTGCAAGCCACCTGGTTGTCTCAGCTTGGCCAAGCTGGCCTTCGTTGCACTGTTAATTCAGTGGCTATCGAGTTACCGGGGTGAACAGGCTCCGCTTGGGGAGGGGTCCCGGGGTGCATCCCTGTTAACTTCGGATTCCTCAAAAAAGGAGGAATCGCCAGCGAATTTCAGAAACCAACCTTAAATTGCAAGTCCCCATGGAGAAAGCAATTTCAAGCTGAGACCCAGAAGCAAAACCGGACCCCGACCCCTTTTCTGATCTTGTTGACGTGAGGTGTGTGCCCCCCACGTACAAAGAATGGACCAAGAACAACAGTTGACATCACTGTAGGTTAACTATACCCAGCGGGAGCGCTAGGGGGCTTACACATTCTTAAATAAGGCCTTAATACGGCCTTACTAGCGTCTTCATCTGGGGGAAATAGAACAAGTGTTGAAAGATGATGCAGCCATCTTGACTCCGAGCCCTCCAAGGATGATGCAACCAACTCAAGTGCTTCGGCAAATTCTTTCCTCCCCCCAACTTGGAAAATGGCAACATAACCCCCCACTAAAAAGCAGAAAACACATGATATGTCTCCTATCTGATTTTTAGACACTGCTATATCCGTAAGCTCCATCAGGCAAGTCAGAAGTGCTTCCCGCGTTGCTGGGAAAGCCACCATTTCCTGTTGAAGGATTCCCTAATTGAGTACTGTCTTTCGGAATGATCCGAAGGGGAAAATGATACTTGACTTGGGTTCAACCATAGCGATGACAAGCAGTAGTTGTTCCTGGTGAACAGATATGGAGGGCCAACCACCACAGTAAATTGAACAAATTGTCTTTAACAACATGGCTGTAAAACCAAAAGGTTTCTTCAACCAACACCCAGCTTTGGGCTCCCCTGTTGAACCAACCAATCTGGACAAACTGGTATCATCATGCGAGCCGATGAGCCACGGGCAATATATACAATTGTGTGCCCCAGTGACATTGGACTCTCAGAGGCAATTCGGTGTATATAATGTGATTCCCTTGGACTCAACTTCCTGAGTTGACTGGCCACAAAAGGTCCAAACTTGTTGTTTACCACTTAAATGGTCTTCCCCAAAAGTCTACAGTCCATGGATTCAGGAAGTGAGCAGTCAATATTGTGTGACACATCAAACCCTCCTTTTGGGCGTTGGAAGTTTCGGTGAAGCTCCGTGTCCTAGCGTCCATTTGGTGACTGTTTTTTTTTCCCCATCACTACACTAGGTCCCTAGATGCCTAGATGCTAAACACGGGTTGGGACGAACAAAGCACAGCCCCTTCTGGCTTTAGTTGGGAAAATTCAGCATGGACTTCGAGCACCCAGTGGCACAGTAAATGAAGGCGTCCCTTTCGCTTTCCCCAAATCGAAGTGGCGCAAATACCCTCCTCAACCAAACACCACCTCCATATCGACTCGGCATGCCGCTGGCTTTCTGAGGCTGGGGCTTGGGTCCCAGCAACCGGTTCGGGGCGGCCTCGCGAAAGTTTTGGATCCGATCAGAGCGGTGCTCGGGTTTTGGGGGGAGAAATCATACTGTTGACCATAAGCCACCTCTCCCTGCGCCCCCAAGCATGGCTGGTCCATGGGGGTTTTGGGGGAAGACATCGTAGGCCAGTTGACCGCTTTGTCACCCTGCGCCCAACGAGTGGCTAAGTGGTCCAAAGGCCTGGAGGCAGGGGAGAGATCCCAAAGGCCTTGAGGGCTTAACTTCTGGTAGGCATGGAATAACCGTTCCTTGTGGTGGGAATGGGGCGTTCTCTTAAAAGGAAACCGTAGATGATAGCTGAACTCATTTCTTGCTGAGCACCAGCAAGGGAAGGAACTGGCCCCACGATTTGACCATCCTCTCCTGTCCTAGCCGGCAATGGAATCGATCACCTTTTGTTGGAAGAACGATTTGGCTGTGGGTCAAAACCCTGTACCCCTGGTGAACATCAAAATAGGTGGCAAATGGATAATCATCCACCCCACAATGGAGCCATAGGATATGCCCCATGGCCATTTGTGTCCAAGAGGTCTAAGGGCGATTCGGTCACAAAGACCAGCCATGTCAAGTGGTGTCTTCATGGAAAACAACCACTGCCGACTTTGACAACCCGGCCTCAGAGGAAAGGGAGACATTGGCAGGGAAGCTCGGGACAGCGAAGACAACCGAGCACCGAGATTCAATGCCAAAAAGAACAGCAGCAACCTGAACACCTTTTGAAGCATCCCCAATACGGTCCGTCAGTGTGTTAAGAAATTATATGAAGCAAGAAATTAGACCCTCGAATGAGCCACAAATAATTTATTTGAGACCCTCAGACGCTCAAAAAATAAATAAATACTTAGCTCTCCACAATACTATATAATACCTGGAAACACACACACGCAGTTCTCAAACCAAGCTGCTGAATTGTGTGACAGATAATGTTGACAGCACCACGACGGGGCACCCTGAAGTGTGGATGCCGAAGTGTGGATGTTTCTCAAAGAGTTGGATTCCGAGAGAATCAACAAATGCCAAAACAGCTGGCAAAATCCATGTCTTCTGACAGCTCTTTTGGGACTGGACCCCGATTCAGCTAATTTGGATCTCAGATCTTTGCTTTTCTTTGAGGAGGGGAGCTTTGAGGGGGGGGGGGGGGTTAGCATTGTATGACAATAAGAAATCCGGTTGAGACTCTGGATTGACACCACCATTTCTTATCCCTCATCAACGTTTAATAAATATTCCAGACCCTGGTTAGAACACGCAGTTTTCTTTCCATTCCGATCGAAAGTACATTCACAAAAACAACACCAAAAGCACCTCCGCCAACAACAAGAGCTTTTTTGAAAGGGTACTGTCAACAACAAAACACGCATGCGAGTCCCAAAGCTGCTAAATAATTTGGCAACCCAAACAGGCCAAAATGTTTACCACTCAAATGATCATCCCCAGAAAGAAAAATGAGTCCGGAAACTTTCAACATGTCAAAACCCTGGCCCAAAACACGCGCGAGGGCATCCCCAGACGCACCAACAAGCGCGCATGCGCAACAAGCGCTTTGGGGATTGGGAAGCCTCGGTGTCAAAGGGTTTCAGGTGCTGGGCTCAACACATTGAAGGGAGCTAAAGAGATTTGAAGAGGGTGAACAAGGCGTAAACAGGTTGAACAAGGTTTAATCAAGACATGCTTGAACAGGGTGAACCACGGTTGAACTGGTGTTACCGATCTGACGCGAATCCTCTACTGGGACAGGCTGGAACACAACCCCACAACGCAGCCGCGAGGCACATGGGGCTTTGGGAGGCGTTTTGGAAAAGAAGGTTTTAAGCATTCAGCATGAAACAAGTTCCACTACTGGCTCTGGGATCCGCGCGTTAATGCGAAAGATGGGGTTGTGCTTGATGCCCCATCGGTTCATGCCTGAGCTGCGGGCCAATGAGAACTGAAGGTGGGGCTGGTCGCTGTGCCAAGCGTCACTAAACCAATATCCTAAATCATGTGGTTGCCAAACAGACTTTCTGTGTCCACGTGAGGCTCACCCATAGGAAGCTGAAACAAAGCCTTGCCGATACTGAAGACGACTTAGCAAGCTTCAGTAAGGCCAGAATCTTGGGCTGCTGAAGGGGAGATCCCGCTGTATGGCATTCAAAAGAAAAAGCTCCACAAACTCATATGGGTATGGGTCAAAATCAACCCGCCAGGGGACCACGGGTTTTAGTCTATGTTTCCACTTGCCAGGGTTCCATTTGGGGTACCTATTTTTGACCCACAGCCATATGGTGGAAGATGCGCCGATCTCTTCCTGTGAAACCTTATAGTAAAAATCCCATCCAGCCGTGACGACGTGACTGATTCACTTTGACTGCAATAAAACGGGGATTCGACGTGGCCCAAAATAAACACACACACACACACACGCGCGCACGCGCGCGCGCATACAGACAGCCATTCTCCAAGGGCCTGCGAGCGGGAGGTCTGAGTGGCTTTGGGTAAGTCAGGCTTCCATTTGTTGGTCAGTCTGAACTACCCCTTGGTGACCCCCCCCCACAAAAAAACAAAACAAAAATCAGTAGTGAAATCGATTCCCCGTACAGCACGTTCTCAATTATTAAGCAAATCGAAGATATGGAAGCTGAGTTCAAACCATATGTGTATGCACTTCTAGGGACCCAGGGGTGGGGACTTTTGACTCCACTCACTCTTGCACTTTTGAGTCACAGCTCTCTCACTGAGCTCTCAGTCTCTCCGAGGGGTTTCAACGCCAAAACCCCGAAAAGAGCGAGCCCCCGGCGGAGGCGGATGCCCGGCAGCTTCTTGCGCTTGTAGACGTAGCCTTCACCCGGAGCCGCGGGTTGATCGCAATCGGGAGCCGCGGGGGAGTCGAAAATCCCATGGGGGGGGGGGGTTTTGGTTTTCTTTGCGAAGCAGATGAAATGGGAAATGTGGGGGAGCAAAAATTCTCCGGTTTTGAGCATGGGTCACTTTTCCCAGGTGGGAAGTTCATCTTTTTTGGTGTTCTTTTTTCCCAAAGTCATCCCATGTAAAGGACCTTTTGATCAACCACCCTATGGGAGTTTCTACAAATAAGGGACCCTAAAAATGGTTGGTTGTGTTCTGGTTCCCTCTGAGACCATCCATATTGGGGGTTGGATTCCTTGAATTTCCAACCGTTTCCAACCGTTTTTGAGAAACTGCATCCTACCATGTTTGTAAGTAAGTCCCTTGTCGCACTCGGATTCATTGGTGACTGTTTCCCACCCCCAGGGCACTTATGAATGCGGGCCCTACGGACCCAGATCTTGACTCTAAAAGATCTCAAAGAAAAAGGTTTGGGTTGGTGGGGAGATTCCTTTTGAGATTCACAACTGGGGGCGCTGTTCATCAGAGGACAACATACCCCAAAAGCGGTGCCCCAACAAACAACACCCTCCTTTGGCACGCGTCTTATCTTTTGGCTTTGTTTGTAGTCAAGCAACATGCGCAAACCGCTTGGGGACCACACGCATGAATTCCGGTCAAGCTCAGTTGGCACCAGAGGACACCCACTCTTGGAGGGTAGCAATCAGAAAACCATCCATGTGCAAGGCCCCCCCTGTTATGGGAATCTGCCGTGGTATCACACATGCTCACCACGCAAATCAAGTGTCGACCTGGGCCCTGAAATACTCATGTTCAAATGGTTGCTACCAGATGAGCTCGTCTCAAAACGGCGGACCCCCTTTCGGTGTGCATTTGACCCAGCCCAACAAAGGATGCCATCGAAGGAAAACAACCAATTACTCTAAGCCACACCACCCCATTCTGAAGAGCTAAGCCAATTATCCCCCAAAATGAATGCAACAACAATTGCCGTCGAAGCAGTCCACTCAAGCAAGGCTAAAAAACTCAACTGTTCCCTTTGCCGACTCCCAGCAGCCCACCAGGCATCTCCCAAGCAGGGGCGGTCAGCCTTGCCCTTCTTGTTTTGCCCACATCCATGTCATGAATCATTGCCAAGGCGACACTGACAAACATAAAGCCCGTGGCTTCACGGCAAGCATTGAAGCACCCTCCTGATGGCACCGCGGGCCCCTCAGCAGCCAGCCCACCAAAGTGGTGCCCGCGATCCAATTCTCCACAAGCTTCCAATCCACTTCCTCATTCTTTCAATGGGGACCCACGCAGCAGCCCACGCAGCAGTTGTCATCACTTTCGGGAGGAAAGACCGGAAATCCTAGAAAATTGGATGCTTGGAAAGAATTGGTTTTAACCGAAAATATGACCTCATACAATACTTCCCCATTCTTTCCGGTTTTCCAATTTTCACCCAAAACAGATGCAAAAGCGAAAAAATATAAACAGGGACACACTGATCTTTGATCGAAAGAACGATGCAGGGGGACAGAATGATGGGGTGGGGAAAGAAGGGAAATAATGATGGTTGTTGGGAAAGAACGATGGTTGGGGAAAGAACGATGGTTGGGAAAAGAACGATGGCCCTGGGGAAAGAACGATGGTTGTAGGGAAAGAACAATGCCCCGGAAAACAGAACGCTGCCAGTAAGATCGATGGCCTGCAGCGGCATGACTTTGGCAGGTCAGGGGAAGGGGTTGTCTAGTCTATTGGCCCTACCCCTAGCCCGCGGGACAACTTTCTGCATGCGTCAGTGCTCGCTGCAGAAAAAAACAAAAACTGAGCCCTCTTCTCCAAAGAGAATCTTCGCTTTTCCCCTCCCCCAACCCTCCCCAACAAAAATTTTGCCGGGCCGCCCCCCCCACCCATGTCGGCTGGACCCAAAATCCTGTCCGGCGGGCCTTGAAATTTTCGGGGTTCGTCGGCGTCCAGCTCCATGGGTCCATTTTGTCGAAAATGTGCTGACAATTGCGAAAATCACTAAAAAATTGCTTTTTTGTCCTGAAAAGCATGACCTCCTGGTGGCCAGGCCTGCCTGACGTGTCTGAGACTAGGCTCAGGCCCAGCCCAACCAGCAGCCCGCCTGCTGGCCAGGCCTGTCAGCCCCACCCAGCCTCAGGCCCAAGCTTGTCTGAAACAGGCCTACCCCAAGTCATCCAGCAAGCCCAGCCCAGCGCCCAGCCCAGGCCCTAGGCCGGCCCCAAGGTCAGGTTTGTCTAACGCCAACGACCCAGTCTCACGTGTCTGAAACTGGTCTCAAGCTATGCCAGCCACCAAGCCCGTCTGACGTGCCCCAGCCCCCTCAGTCCGGCTGCCCAAGCAACTCAGCCCCTCCTGCTTGCGTCTGGCCCCAAGCCATCCAGCAGGCCCAGCCCCGTCTCAAAGTACGCCAGCCTGAGACTGGCCTCAGGCCCAGCCCAGCCAACTCGCCACCCAGCCTCGGGCCCAAGTGTGTATGAAACAGGCCTTGCCCATCCAGCAACCCGCCCAAGCACAGCTCAGCCCAGCCCGCCCAGCCCAAGTTCCAGGCACAACCAGCGTCCGGCTGCCCGGCAGCCAGCAACCCACCCATGGCTTCGCAGCCTCGTGGCTGAGACTAGCTTCAGGCCCAGCCCAAAGCCTGCCCAGCCCAGGCCCCAGCGCATCTCAGGGCATGCCAGCCACTACCGGCCCCCAGCTCCCAGCCCACCAGCAGGCTCAGCCCAGTGTGCCAAGGTCAGGTTTGTCTAACATGTCTGAGACTGGCCTCTGAGACTGGTCTCAAGCTATGCCAGCTACTCAGCAGCCCAGGCTGACCAGGCCCCTTCGGCGCAGTCTGAGACTGGTCTCAAGGTATGCCAGCCTGAGACTAGCCTCAGGCCCAGTCCCTCAGCCCGCCTGCTGGCGTGTCTTACGTGTCTAGCCAGCAACTCGCTACCCAGCCTCAGCCCATCCAGCGACCCGCCCAAGCACAGCTCAGCCCAGCCAGCCGAAGTTCCAGGCGCAACCAACACCATAATCCAGCTGCCCAGCACCACCCATGGCTTCGCAGCCTCGTGGCTGAGACTAGCTTCAGGCCCAGCCCAACCAGCAACCCGCCTAAGCCAACCCCACCCAAGCCCACCCGGTTTGAGACTCGCAGGCCTCAGCCTATCTAGCGCCGAGACTGGGCCTCACCAGCCTGGGCTCAACTAGCGTCTAGCCCAGCCCAGTCCGCCTGCTGGCCAGGCCTGTCTGACGTGTCTGAAACTGGCCTCAGGCCCAGCCCAGCCATAGCCCAGCCCCCTCAGTGCGGCTGCCCAGCCCGCCGTAAACTAGCTTCAGCTCAACCAACAACCCACGCAAGCAAGGTCCAGCCAAGCTGCCCGAGACTAGCTTCAGGCCCAGCGCAGGCTTATCTGATGTGTCTGAGACTAGCCTGTGGCCCAGCCCAACCAGGCGAGGCCGGCTTGTCTGACTTGTCTGGAGCCAGCTTCAGGTATTCGGACCTTCCCAACACTGGATTTCGGTGTTCCTGACCCTTCCCTCAAACTAGGCTGGGCCGAGGCGGGCAACGCGAAGCGTTTACAATTACAGGTCTATTCATCGCCGGGTAAATCTACGGCTCAAAAAAACAATGCAAAAACACGGGGCTTTCTAGCCAAGACCACTTTAGGCAATCTCTGCACCGAGCTAAAAAGGCAAGCCCGTCGATCGCCATCAAAACCTCCCTGACCTGAGCTGCAGTGGTCGGTACGTCTCCCAACCCGCGCAGGATACGTGGTGCGAATTGCGCTTTCATGCCTGCGGCGTCAGCCTGGGCCTCGTCTATCTGGTGCTTCTCACAGCTGCCAACATCAGCGCATCCAAACCGTTTTCCAAAGCCGTGGGTGAGACCGTTCGGCCAGGCCGTCCACCTAAGGCTCCTCGTCCGTCTCCATCAAAACCAGCCACAGTGCCAACTCTCAAAGGAACTCCCACGAGTTTGTCCATGATTGTTGGTGATTCTTGGGGATTGCTTAGTTGCAAAATCAACTCGCAATTTGTTCAGTTGCGTCGTATGTGGTGATCAACCCTCGAACTCGCAGGCGTTCAGGCATACCTAGCTTCGCACCAGTTTGCCCGAAGGCTCCAAATCTCTCTCACTCATTCCTAGATTTTGGCGCAAGCCCGTTTCTCACTCCATTTGAGCGTCAAAAAGTCGTCAAATTTTGGCGGCCTGGACTGAGATTGTCAGGAGTGATCTGTGATTGCGTCCCGAAGAAACGAAGAACCAGCTTGAACAGTCAGCCAACAGCCCTGTCGGGCAGAAGGGCCACCAAGGTGGCCGAGGGCACCAGCAGAGCAATGAACAGAGCCGTGCGTTGCCCACGCCACTTTCGCCGCCATTTCAGGTCTAGTCATATAGGAAGTGGATGGAAATAGTCGTTGGGTTGTTTCACTTTCCAGGGATGAGCCAGATGGAATCTGGGATGATGTTGGACACCAGGAGTGAGGTGTAATGTGTCGACGGTTCTGCTCAGTTGAACATGAACTTTGGAAGGCTTCGAGCGAGTCCATGCCGTAAGTGAGCTCCCCCAGTTTGCTTTGAGAACATTTCGTGTGCCCGCCATGCCCCGAACCAAATTTAGCGTAGACAAGACAGATCCATTTGGACCACACACACCATTTTGCTTCAGGGTTTCTGATGCAGAAACAGGCACACAAAGCGAATTTCAGCCGAAACAGAAACAGAACAGTGACGCATACAAAAAAACATGCATCCAGCCATGGAACCGCTACACCCCGCCGGCTCAAAAAATGCCCACTCACTCGCCCTGCGAAAAACGCGCCTTGGTAGCGCGGATAGCGGGAGGCGCCACGCCACCTGAAAGAAATCCGGGCGAAACGGATCGCGAATCCGAATCAGCCAATCGGTGTCTCTCAATCTTGGGGACCCCTCAATACTGTGGTGGATGGAAAAAATCCTGCACCACTCAAAAATCCCTGGAATGATGATTCCCTTGTAAATACCAACAAACAATGGTTTCCCATTGTTTCATAGTGGTGCAGGATTTCGTCCATCCACAGTAGGTGTCCCAGGGATCGCCATCGATTTTTCGATCAAAAGAACCAAAAAGGACACCTATGCCTCCAGGTAGGAGGTTTTTCGTGTTAGTTGCCTTTTGAAACCTTTTAGTGGGTTAAATGGAAACTACCACCCAACACTAAAAGGCTAAAAAGCTAAGGGGATGGCTGGGAGCCACCAAGACAAGGCGTCCGATTCCTATTTCGAGACACCCAAATGGTTTTGAGTTCGAGCCCCAAAAGAGCCGCACCTGATCGTGGAAATCAAGAAGCAAACGACTTCCCAATGTTCTACCCTTCCAAAAGCATTTCAAAGCAACTATGAAGGTTTCTGGCCCTTGGGCTTGGTCAGCTTGAGGCTTGGAGCAATCGTGTGTGTTCACTGAGTGAGCTCGACCTGCAACCACATCCTGTCATGCGAAGTACCAAACACTAAATAGGGAATCACAAGAAGTTGGACATGATCCCTACCAGCACCCAATTACTTAGATCAATTGAGTTTGGCTCACAGTGTTGCTCAAAAACGGTACAAAATACTAGCATTTGAAATGCGTTTCTGGTCGCCAATTCGGCGGCCAACAAAAAAGATGCACAGGCACCTTGCAACCCATTCTGGCTTCCGTTTTTGAAAGTACTCCTTTTGTTTTGCCCCCAGTCAAGCCAAATATCCGGAGAAGAAACGGCTCACCCTTCCCGCGCCTGCCCCTTTTGAACCGGTTCTGCCCTCTAAACAAGTTGAAAGAGTCACGCCTCTGGAGAGATAGGGACCTGGGTCCGCTATGGGCTCCTTCCCTTTCAAAGGAAGCATTTTTTCGGACATTGGGCGATCCCTAGAAAATGGGTTCCTTTCAGATGCGGGAAAAACAACTGATTGACCTTGGTGCAAGCTGCAAGCGATCCGAAGCCGTTTATTTGAACCCGTTTAGACCCTTGAATGGAATCAAAGCACCCGGTGTCAAAGCGACTTCCCCCCTCCAAAAAAGAACGAAACAAGGAAAACCGGGCAGCACTGGAGATCTAGCGTGGAGCTTAGTCTAGATTCCCTGTTCCACAAAGGCTCCATGACCAGCAGCGAGTAACAGTGGTTTCCGCACCTCCAAACAGGCACTGAACACTTGGAAGTCCCAACTCCCGGGTACTCCAAACACTGTACTGTCTCAAGTTCTGCGTGATATTTTTCGCCTACCCTCAAAAATACAACCATTTCTTCTAGGTCCTCCAGTAGAGAGGTTTAAATAAGGGTACCAACTTTTGTCTGTCGAAAAAATAGTAGGGGAGAACCCTCCCAACGAAACAAAGTTGGGCGAGAAAGGGCACCTAGCTGGAGGCCTATAGTAAGTACCTTTTTTGTGTAGAACAAATTTTAGTAGAAAAAACCCTCCCAACCAAAAAAGTTGGCAAAAACAATCACCTAACCGGGCGACCTGGTCTTTCCTAAGGGTCATGACCCCTCAATGCCCCGACCCCCGGACCCTCCCATGAAAACCCCGACCAATTCCTCAAGGGCCCTCAACAACCCATAACGGCCCCAAAAACCGTCGAATCGGACCCTTGCCACGAAAGAAACCAAAAAAGGGGAGAGAAGCTTACACTACTGGGGGACCTTGTCTTTCCCAAGGGTCATGACCCCTCCAAGGACCCCCGGACCCTTCCAGCCAAACCCAGCCCAGCAAAACCCATCCCGTTTCGCCACTCGCCCGCATTCGCCCGCTTTGGGCCCGGGACTTGCGGCCCTCCGACTCCGAGTTCATCGCCACCAGCGACCTCGGGTCCCGGGTGTTTCACGCTTGGGCTTGCTGGGATTTGCGTGTCTTCAGTTGCTGCAGCTTACTTCCGAAAATGTGGAAGGGGACGATCCCGTTGGCATCGAAGAGCTGGAAATTTTATGCACACACACTTGGAACCCCAGGGTACGCCAAGAAACCAAGTGCTTTTTCGCCCCCTGGAGAAAAACAAAAAACGTATTTCCAGTAGTGATAAATTCCTTCGCAAACCAGGAAATAAGCAAATACTCTTAAGCAAATGGAAGCCAAGAAACAGGTTTGCACAACTATCTGGGCTGTCATCAGATCCACTGCTAAAAGTCCCACGAAACCCAATAAACAACGAGAGAAAACACCCAAGGGTTCCCAACCACCAAGATCCGTCAACCTTACAACAAAACATGACTTTGGAGGGGAGCCATCAAATTGCAGCCTGAAAGTGACTCTTAGTGACTGTTCGGGCCCAAGGACCATTAACGGCCAGAACCTTCCCACGGGCTCTAAATCACAATTTGCGTTGGTACTTTGGGGGCCAGGAGTCTTCGTTGACGTTGGAAGGTTGGAAGGGGAGCAACCATTCTCAAACTTTAGCAGTTAAGCGGTTGGATTTCAACCATGAAATCACAACAAGCAAAAACGAAAAATGTGTCCCAACAACAACCATGGAGTATTGATCAACCCCATTTCCACCTGGCCCAAAGGACAGACTCTGCGGCCCAGACTGGTCTGCGCGGCTCACGCAAAGATCGCTGGGCAACCTCGAGGCAGTCCGCTGAGTAGGAAAGGTGAAGGATTGGGTTCCATTGGTTGAAGGTATGGCTACTATTGGGTTCCATTGGGTTCCATTGGAATAGTTGCATGTACAACTACTATTGCTTGAGCAACATTTTGTAGTTTCCCTTAAACGGGGGCAAGTGGCTGTTGGCGGTAACCACCCTTTGAACCATTTTCAGGGACCTTCTTGGCTATTGTGGTCTGGATTGACCCGAAGCTGCATTGAGTTGCCGGTAACCTAGGTTGGCTTGCAGCGGCCGTACTGCGTGCGCGGACCCCCTGTGGGGAGGGGGCTTGCATGTTCATGACCACTGTTTCCGTTTAGCCATGCCCACGCCTACTAAAAAATGTTCTTTCACACTTCATAGGGTCATGCTTGTTGATTCATCCGGGCTCATTATTCCATTCTTGATAATTACCACTACAGAGAACAAAACACCAGTCGTCAGTTGCCATTTGCCGTAAGCAAACAAGAGGGGTAAGAAAAACATCAATTCAGCACGTGGAAGCTGCAACCACGAACCAGCGTTATCACAAAAGTGCGGCTTCCCATCACCTCTGAAGCAAAACTGGGCTGTTCTTTCACTTCAGGGCTTGACAATCGGGGCTTTGAATCGTTAGGAAACCACATAATGACATAGGGGGCCAAGTCCTTGCGCAATCTTCCCAGTCTTGGGCCAGTGTAGGGCAAGCAGCTACTTGCCTTTTGGGTGGCCGAGGCGTCCTTTGGTTGTAGAGAAAAATGGAAGCACAGGGCCAGATGATCTAGCAGATTGCCTTAAGCAGCGTTTAGCACAAACAACGGCCCACACATAGACGATTCTGAACGCTGAGACAGCATCTTTGCTAAATATTAAACATCTCCTGGCCCACTTATGAACCTCTGGCCTGTTTGGGCCCCTTGATGACTGGTTTCTTATGGTTGAACCATTAATTAGTAGCAACTGGCCCGTACCAGAGTTTGAAACCAGGTTTCCAGAGATTCACATACACATTTTTTGACTCTGATCTCCCAGGAGGCCAGCGGATTGATGGCCGACAAAACGGGGACATACTAACGCGATGCTCAACACTTTCTATGCTAGTCTTGGTCACGGATAGCTTCGTAGGAACCGGTGTTTTTTGGCTCAATCCACAGCAGCAGATTGATGGCCAGCCCTGCCATCTTCAAGCAAAGTGGTCTCTTAACCGTGGCACGTATAGTTGGAACCCTGTGCTAAGGGAGAGGACAGGAACATGCATATCCATTTGTTTGTGTCTTCCGTTTTGGGGGGCAAACAAAGTTGCCATTCGCTCGTGTCATTTGTGAGGGTGCGCCTTTTGGGGCTGTTTTCACCGGAGCCAAAGCGACGTCGTGCCATTCTGGGGGTTCCGCATTTCCATCCAAACCATCCATGTTCCATGTTTCCCTCCAAACCATTCATTGGAGACACGGCTCTGAGGAACACCCCTCCCTTGCAACAGGATCGGTTCTGGGGATGAGCCCACTGGAGGCTCCCGGCGCCGCGGACACGAAGCCGCGGGGGGCTTGGGAGAGCCACAGCGCGGTGGAGCCTGCGGAGCGGGCGGCCTTGGGAGCTCTTGGGATCACTTATTCAATATGGATGTTTGTGGAATCCATTTGGGCCTGGGTCAAAATTAAACCACCAGGGCTAATTAGGGGACCGCATATTTTAGTCCATGTTTGGATTTTTACCAGGCAAGCCATTTTGGGGTTACCCTATTTTTGACTCACAGCCATATGGATTGTTTTGGAATCCATTTCAGGCTGGATTTAAGGGGAACTAAGAGGGAAACCACCTTCTTCAGGTAGTCCTATTTTGACACCATGGAGGTTGACTCCTAGGATAATGTCGGCCCCGGATTAATAAACCCCTGTATATTAATATGGGGGTGTCTCTGGTTTTTGTCGGGATTCCTCACTTTTGGAGGGGAACACCCCCATATTAATAAACAGGGGTGTATTAATCCGGGGTCAACATTAGTCGTAGGTGTCTAAGGGTTGGGGTCCCATGCTCTTCATCATTCTTCTCAGCTGCACATTTTCTGAGGGCGTTGGCACATGAAGAGGGATCCCCGGATAGGAGGATGGAACGGCTAGACCTATGCGAAAAGAAGATCTTAGGTTGAGCTCAACAGGAATGACTTAAGCAGGCTTGAGCTTAGACACTTGGTGACACATATACTCAAAGGGCACTTTAAAAAGGAAGCCGACAAGAGTAAAGTTTGCTTTGAGTTGGGCCTGGAACCCCCTGCCTGTTGACAGTGGTGGTTTGGATTCGGATTTCAGGCTTTGAGGTCACGGGGTGGTTCCCAGTTACCCTCAGCCACTCAGGGCTTCGTGTGCCAAGCCGCTCATGTTGATGTCCAAAAAGAAGAAACGGAAGCCCATCGGGGAAACCTGCACATTTGAGAAACCTCCTTGGGCCTTCCTGAACAACACCTGGTTGATTGCCCTGCAGCGGTTTTTCCCCTTGCCCCTTTTTCTGGTAGGTTGAATTTGAGGGAACACGCTTGGAAGCGCGCAAGTTTGTGACTGTTCGGCTGCAAATTCTGGTGAGGCAGTTCGGGCTGGTGAGGTTCTCGTTGCTGGCAGCGCTTTAAGCCATCTTTCTGAGCTGCAGAGCCCCTGCCGCAACGGCCGCGACTCATTGCAGATGAAGAGAAACCAATGCCGTTGCGCGGCAAGCAGCCGGTAGCCGCGGAAGAGGTCCGATCCGCGAGGGACATGCGTACTTATCATGGATGATGCCCAGTTTTGGGGGTGACTTCTCTGGTTAATGGAGAGCCACCAAGCAATAGAGAAGAGAGTGCTGCTGAACTTTGATAACCCCGCATCATTTTGCTATCAGAGTCACCCTGACATGTGGAGGAAGTGAACAACACCAGTTTACCACTGGGGAAACGCGATGGCCCACATCTGCGGTGCACAGAAAAACGTATTTTCGGATTTTGCTTCATATTTAGTCTACCCCAAAATACGATGGCTGTGTCCTGTGTTAGGGACCCCCCACATATATATATATATATATATATATATACATATATATATATATATATTATACATATTTAAGTATGGGTGGTTTTCCTCTTGGCTTCCCTTCAAAGATACCCTCGAAAAAGCCAAATCCAACTGCCAAAATGAGGATTTGTAGAAGCACTAGAAGTACCTGGAGTCTCCATGACCCTTAACAAATGGTTGGTCACTACCCCAAAATAAAGGGGCCATGAACCCATGTTCAAAGGGTCGATGGAGACTCCAGGTACCCTTCTTCGTGGTTCAACACAGACGGACCCATCGCTTTGGAGCAGACCGGCCGATCGGCGACTCACCGGGGCATCGCGCCCAAGGCCGCAAGGCCTGTGACCAGTAGCCCTGAGCTCGGGGTCGAGTGAAAACCGCCGAAAAGGGAAGCCACTCCCAGCTGCTAATGCAAAAAGCAATACCTAGAAACGTGTGTTCTTGTTTTCCGCCCATATGTAAAAACATGTGTTTTTTCTCCCCTGAGGAAATTCTTGTTTACTACCCCACATTTTCTGCCATGAGGCAACTCTTGGTTACTACCCAACCCAAATCCCATTTAGGCCCTTGTAGTTGTCCGAAAGCGAAGCCACTCCACTTTGGTTCCCTGATTTGGAGACAAGCCACCCAAACGGGTACAAAATAATTGCAAAAACTAGGACCACTTTGAAATCCCCACCCTCTTCCCCCAATGCATTATGCAAGGGAATGGGACCATGGGGCCTGAGCTCGCTATGTGTGCTGAATACGGCCATTTGTTGGACCCCGGTTTCGCCTTTACCGCCTGCTAGGGTCAGACCATGTCCGAAGATAGGACTTGTGTAAGCGGTTGGAATCAAATTGATATGCACCAAGTCTTCTCCCAGACCTCCAGTAAATAAGGGAAAAAAAGACCACCCATTTTGGAGGTTGATGCTAAAAGAAAACCTTATCCAAGTAAAGGACCAACCTGAATGTACAAAATCCCGAAACTCGGGACGGTCATCATGAAGCCCGGGATCGCTCATTCTACCTCAAAGTCGCTATAATTAGGCCAGCTGGAGCTGCTTCCCGACGAGTAAGCTTCTTGAATTAATGACCTGCTGAGTCAGTCGACTTCTCAGCACACAGTGAACCAATGTTTGGTTGCTTCTACAAAGAACGCAAACACCCCGCAACCAACCGAATCGCCGCCTGCCAACTCAAGCTTTCTGCACGCAAACTGCATGTGCAAACGAGGCGTCCGGACCAAACGCCCAAAGGACGCGAAGGTATTCGGGTGTGTCCATTGGCCAACATCCCTGGGGGCACTTGTGCCTTGGTCATGGCCATATCGGGGGGGGGGGGGAGTTTGAGAAGCAGCAAGCAATTGCCTCATTCTTTGGACATTATCTAAGTTAACTCTCAAGCGACAAGAGTAAAACACAAACAAGCCCTCACAAACCCAACACAACACCTCGCCGCAATGTGCCTCGATCTTGGTTGCGGGGACTCGGGGGTCCGGGTTTGCCATGACTAACTTTTGGGTTCAACTTGCCAAGTGAAGAAGATGGGTCTGCCTCGTTGTTGAGGGTACCCCTTTTTTGGGCTTTAACCGGAAAGCCCAAAGAGAAAACCACCATGTTTGGGGGTCCCCTATTTTAAGACACACCCACATACCCTCCAACTACCACTAACATGGAACCTGACTGGAGCCCTAAGGAAAACTCCTATCCTCTAAAAGGGTTGGAGGGTTCCAATCAACCCCAAGCGCTGAAGGCGTTTCTCCACTATGGGGTTGTGGAGTGCTTCAAACAACTTTTAGTCATGATTACGGGTGTACAGCAGTCAGGCCTGTCAGCCCTTCCCGTCCCCTATGCCTGCGCGTATCCTTCGCATGGACACCTTGGATCATTGAGCCAAGCAATTCCCCGACATTGGAACATGGATGTGTCTTTGGGGGGCGACGCCTTTCTGTCTGAAATTCATAAAGGACAATCGAAAGGAAATCTCAGCCAGAACTTGTAGTGGGATCCACATCTCAGCCACTCTCCTACGCCGAAGAAAGAAAATCAGCCATGTGCGAGACTCTCCAAATCACATGCAAAAAACGGCGCACCAAAGGCCCCAGCATCCGAGTTCTTGGGCCCGACTTTTCAGCTCTCACACCAGCGGGTGACTTAGGGCAGAGAAGCGGCTGCATTTTGTGTGGCAGGTGCGGCACGGTCAATGTTCACCCTGATTGAAACATCACAAAGGCTTTGCGAGTGACTTTCAGGATTCTTGGGGGACATGGTGTGAACATGTGCGGCCCGAGCTAAGGCAAAAGAAAAATATCCTGGTGGTGTATATGCTGTAATGTTGCAATTACGTGGCCGAGCCCCTAAACATCGGCATCAGCGCACTTTCTGAGTGGATTGGCGAAGAAGGGGTCTAAATGCTTTGTTTGCCACCACAATGGTCTTCCCACAACCTGAAGAGTGCAGGAGCTCAGGAAGCGCGACAAGAATTCCGCGCGGCCGGGGGCCGGGAATTGCTTCTCGGTTTCAGTGTACTTGCCCTCTCCCAGTGGTGCTCGCTCCAGTCAAGCGCTGGCAATCCTGCAAGGGGGAACTGCAGGGAAGTCAGAGGAAACCAAAGGAAAACGAAAGGAACGCCACGGAAACTGAAGAAGCCAACCCACTGACAAGGGAAACTGCCAAGCAAAACGAACGGATATTCAAGGAACACTACGGGAAAAAAAACACAAAAAATCACAAGCAACGAACGAACATTGAAGGAAAGTGAAAGGAAACCACAGGAAGCAAATGAGCATATGAGCATTGGAAGGCAAACCAAGAAGCAAACAAACACACCTTTACAACAAAAACCTGATGAAGCTGAAGAACACCGAAGAAAACCAAAGAAACAGAGGTAAAGGACACTGAACAAAAGCAGACACACAGCTACGTAAATAACATGAAAGAAAAAACCGGACAGAAAGAACAACCAAAAGGCACGTAGGTAAGCAAAGAACTCGCAAAAGGACAAAGACTCGCCCTCTCCGGTTGCACATTTTGAGGCCCCGTGCCATCGCCGTTCGTGAACCGCGGCGTTCGGCCGCGAGCGAACCGCGCCCCGTGAAAGCGACGCGTCTTTGGCCGAAGAAAAATGCCGCGGGCGAGCGAAGGCGACACATGAAAGGCGTGCGGACACGGCCAGCTTCTTAACTGGGTACTAAATTCGGCTGGGAATACCTAAAGATTATCCCTCTGCTTGTGGTGTCGAGGGAAGTTCGCAAGTTGTAGGCTACTTTGGCACCCCGTCAAGGAGACAGTCTACTCTGTAAGTCAGTGGTAATCCTGGCTATGAGCAATTTATCCTGTTATTTGTGCCCCTTTCTATAGCGGGGATGTTCAACCACTTACGAGGTAGCTGCCTCAGCGTCCATTGTTGACCACGAAAGCGGATCAACCAATCAGTAGGGGGGCGCAACTCGGCTCAAAAACAACTAGGGTTCTTCACCCAGAGATCTCCATATTGGTGCATCTGTTGGTTTCCCTTTAAAACCAGCCCAAAAAGGGTACCCCGCAAAAAAAAAGGAACAAAAGGGTGTGCCTTTTTCCGGACCTCCACATGGTGGTTTTCCTTGGATGTATTTCTCTTGTCCCGACTTGGGAGACTGTGTGGTGGAAGTTGGAAGGGTCGGTACACCTCCGTCTCATGCTCTTGGAAGGTGGACATGCGGTATGCGCTCATTTTCCGGAGATTTTCCTGGGGAATCCCCAAACCTTCCCCTCCCAAACCAAGGTTGAACAAGGAAACCCAGACCCTCGTTGTCCGTGAGCCGGAACAAAGGAAGCTCCTGTTTTTGTTCGGTGGCAAGTTGATTTGTTTAAGGAACATGTCCTCGCAACAAACCTGACAAAAGGGCATCACCGAAGGTCTGGAGGAAATTATGGAAAGTCCCGGTTAGAGGTCTCGGACCACTTTTCCCGGTACACCATGGCAACCCAGGGAAACCACGCGTCCAAACCCCGTGGCCTGCCACTCGGAGAAGCCTTCATTCAGCGCGTTCGCCTGAATGACCCAACCACCCGAAAAGCCACCCAAGGTTAGGGATCAACAAGCCCTATGAAGGAGTAAGGCCAAAGAACGACTCTTTGGGGGGGGGATGGGGGTCGGGATGGTTTGGTCCAAGGCTGTTCAGGCGCTTACATGTGGCTTAGCTGTGAGCGGATCAATAAGAAACG
This sequence comes from Effrenium voratum, assembly GCA_963377175.1. Lineage (NCBI taxonomy): Eukaryota > Dinophyceae > Suessiales > Symbiodiniaceae > Effrenium > Effrenium voratum. The sequence goes on from CAUJNA010003439.1 coordinate 1,444,016, forward strand.
GGCCAAGGCAAACTGATTCTGGTCGTGGAAAGCTGTGGCAATGTAAGGCTCATGACCCCAATGCAGACCCCCGGACCCTATGGAGAACCCCGACCAATTCCTCAAGGGCCCTCAACAACCCATTTGGGCCCAAGAACAGTCGCGACCGTTTCGGGCAAATGGGTACCTGTGATTCCGTTTCGTGTTTGATTTCCATCCGACCATCACTTCATCACTTCGGGGCTTGGATTTTGCACCCAAGGTGGCAACCTCACTATGCTTCCATCTACCAAATGCCGTGCTCCCTTTTGTGGAGCAATTAAGTGATTGAATGAGCAAGCAGCAGACCCTGGTTGACCAATGAACATGCAGCAAAGAAGTCTGGGTGAAACACATGGGAGCAAGGCCAGCGTTCCCGAGTTTCTCCCTTCACCGCGTATCACCGCCATCAAACGGGAGCTCACTTTAACCTGGCCTCCAAAGCTGATTTTGAAAGCATCCTGCAGGGAGACAAAACTCATGTAAAGGGGACGGACAGAAAAAATACATTGGCAGTACAAGGCGCTGTCCGCTAAGGCCACGCAAATGAAGAACATGGAGCTGCACTCCTGGGTGGGGCTTGTCGTTGGCTAGCGGCAAATTTCAGTCAGGTTAAAGGTTTGTTTGGTGCAACTGACAATGTAGCAACCAGCCAAGTCTCACACCGCACATCCGACCTCCCAGATCTGCCTGGATACTTGGCTGCCGCTTGCGGTCGCACACATACACGTAGAACCTGCGGCCGCCACGAAGCAGAGTACGGCAAAGTGCCCCAGTCTCTACTGTCCTTCTGCTTGCCCACAGATTGGCACATTCGTAAATCGGTGGGTCATGCTGGGTTTTCCTGTGCCATGCCGCAAAGTATGCTAAAAGGAAAAACCCAGGGACACCAACCTTCAAAATGCGTTCTCTTACGATCATGACTTTGCTTGGTTTTAGTCCCCCACAATCCCACTCTAACACTTCTGGCCTCTACAGCAATGTAGCCGAACTCTATCCTCAGAACGAACACAACATGACATGCGTGCTCTCATAATCCTTGTTTGGTTCGTTCTTCCTGTAAAAGGGACCGGGTCCCTGTCAAGTTCCATGTGAATTGGTGGGAGGGCGACGAGTCGCCTGAAACAAACACATCCAGTAGTGAAAAGGGAAACTAGAAAGACCAATTGCATACCCTAGACCAAATCATTTTGGTAAAAAGACCTAGACCAATCAAGACTGGGAATCCAAATGGAAGACAACCGGGGCCACTTCTTTCAACCCGCGGACTTGACTCGTCCCCAAAACCCGGCGATTCGCTTCGCTTAGCGCCTGAAGCCTTGAGGCGACCAGGATGTCGAGAAGGTGTCCGCCTCCGGAAGATTGGCCTGGAAGGCGGTTGGAATCCGAGTGAAATCGCTCGGAATAGTGCCCATGCTTAAAGCGGAAAACACCGCCATTTTGGGGGTTCCCCCCAAAAAAAAGACAGACCCAAGCTTCAAATTCTACTATGGACCCCAAAGAGGATGGTTGTCCTTTTGATCGCCTGTTTAACCAAGCACACACTCAACTATGCACCTCGGATGTTCAGTCAAACCTTCAAGGAAAGGTCTTGTGCATTGGCCCCCAAGGACAAGACCGGAAGGCTTTTGGAGGAAGCCTTGCTGTTGACCCTGCAAACAGGTTGTCACTTGCGGGTCCCCTCTGAAAGATCCACAAGGTTTCAACCGCAAATGTCAAAGTCCAAAGATCCGTACACAATGGCTAGGGGAAGGATCGCGGGGTGGAATCCCAAGGATTTTGAATGTCTCTTGCGTTGAGGAAAGGTTATTTCGCCAATGTCACTCCAACTGTGTGATTCTTGATACACTTACCCAAGTGACCTTGGAATGAAAGTGAAACCTTTTAGGTCCATGACGAAAAAACCAAGCCAACACGAAAAGCCACAGGAACACAGACTCTTTTGGGGCCGCGCAGCTTTCAAAACCAAGCAAAGGTACTATGGCAACAAATTTGGGGGTTCGAATTGACACATATCCAAATTTCTGCCAACTTGAGGTCATCTGGTTGGGCCCGGCTCGGACTGGGCCCCAAAGTCCCAAGAATCCGTTCATTGCATTGGAAGCCACGCGTTTGGATAAATGCACGAACCCGACCCGGAACTTGCACCGGCGCAAAACCGGTCTTTGTTGTGTACCATCCAGAAAGTTGTATTGCTTGTCTGCGCTTAATCTTAAACACAACACCCGACCTGTTTGGGCACCATCTTTGTAAACGCCGCCACCTGAGCCACATTTAAAGCTACACTCTTTGCCCTTATACATGTACATATGCACATATACATATGAGGAGCGGACGAAACACTTTACTTGGCCCTAGTACTTTTTTGAACGTTATCGTTTTTAGGGGAGACCTTATCGTTTTACAGTGTTTTCAAACTTTGGCAGATCCGGCTCGAAAATCGGAACTTTGTAGTACAAGTCTAGTACGGGAAGTACACTTCCACAGCGCTCCAGCTCGAAAATGGAAACTTTGTGGTACAAGTCTAGTACACGAAGTACACTTCCGCATCTTCAGCTCGAAAATCGCAACTTTGTAGTACAAGTCTAGTAAGCGAAGTGCACTTCCGCATCTCCAGCTCGAAAATTGCAACTTTGTAGTACAAGTCTAGTACGCGAAGTACACTTCCTCAGCTCCAGCTCGAAAATCGCAACTCTGTAGTACAAGTCTAGTAAGCGAAGTAGCTCCAGCTCGAAAATCGCAACTTTGTAGTACAAGTCTAGTACACGAAGTACACTTCCTCAGCTCCAGCTCGAAAATCGCAACTTTGTAGTACAAGTCTAGTACGCGAAGTACACTTCCTCAGCTCCAGCTCGAAAATCGCAACTCTGTAGTACAAGTCTAGTAAGCGAAGTAGCTCCAGCTCGAAAATCGCAACTTTGTAGTACAAGTCTAGTACACGAAGTACACTTCCTCAGCTCCAGCTCGAAAATCGCAACTTTGTAGTACAAGTCTAGTAAGCGAAGTGGCTCCAGCTCGAAAATGGAAACTTGGTAGTACAAGTCTAGTACGCGAAGTACACTTCCGCATCTCCAGCTTAAAAATCGCAATTTCGTAGTACAAGTCTAGTACGCAAAGTACACTTCCGCAGCTCCAGCTCGAAAATCGCAATTTCGTAGTACAAGTCTAGTACGCAAAGTACACTTCCGCAGCTCCAGCTCGAAAATCGCAACTTTGTAGTACAAGTCTAGTACGCAAAGTACACTTCCGCAGCTCCAGCTCGAAAGTCGCAACTTTGTAGCACAAGTCTAGCACACGAAGTAGACTTCCGCAGCTCCAGCTCGAAAGTCGCAACTTTGTGGTACAAGTCCAGTACGCGAAGTAAACTTCCGCAGCTCCAGCTCGAAAATCAGATTTGTAGTACAAGTCTAGTACGGGAAGTACACTTCCACAGCGCTCCAGCTCGAAAATGGAAACTTTGTAGCACAAGTCGCTCCAGCTCGAAAATCGCAACTTTGTAGCACAAGTCTAGTACGGGAAGTACACTTCCGCAGCTCCAGCTCGAAAATCGCAACTTTGTAGCACAAGTCTAGTACGGGAAGTACACTTCCGCAGCTCCAGCTCGAAAATCGCAACTTTGTAGCACAAGTCTAGTACGGGAAGTACACTTCCGCAGCTCCAGATCGAAAGTCGCAACTTTGTAGTACAAGTCTAGTACGGGAAGTACACTTCCACAGCGCTCCAGCTCGAAAATCGCAACTTTGCAGTACAAGTCTAGTACGAGAAGTACACTTCCGCAGCTCCAGCTCGAAAATCGCAACTTCTCAGCACAAGTGTCGTATTTACGAAGCACACCTTGGCAGCTCCAGCTCGAAAGTGGCGACTCGCCTTCTTGTTTTACGGTGGCCACGCAAGGGTCCCACCCTAGCTAAGTTGCAACTGCAGGGGTTATTATAGAGCTAAGGGTTATCGTTTTTGGGGGAGACCTTATCGTTTTGCATGGTTTTGGCATGTGTTATGCAAAAACGTACCCCGCCTTGATAAAGTGGTCTTCGTGTGTTTTGTCCGTGGCTCATATATTTATATATAGAAGAAACACAAAATGGTGAGCCCCCCCCTTTGCTTTCGCGGTCTATATCCTCACTCCCAAACTGCACGACGTCAAGACGGTGCTCCGCCTCCACCTGGTGGAAGGGGCAGGTCTCCGCTGTCCACCAGATGTTGTCCAGGCGGTGGTAGGTGAACAGCCGGCATCCCTCCTGCGGCTCGCAGTCATGTTGTGGGAGTGACTAGTAAAGGGCCCCCCTGAGGGAATAGGGAAAAACCCTGAAACAAAATTAGGGTCAGTCTCGCTGCAAGTCCTTTTTGGGGAATGTGTACCGGTGTACCCTTCCTCCCACGAACCGAAAACCGAAGGCACCTGGAGGGTACCTGGAAGACCGAAGGCTTCCTCTTGAAGCGAGAAATTCTGTGAGAAGCCCCCGGATTCCCACACTTGGTCTAACAAAAAATGATATGATGGCGGTCATACCACTTGAATCTGGGTAGAAAGTCAGATAGCCTTATTCCGCAAATGGCCGCAAATGTTAAAACCGACTTATAAAACTCCTTTGGAATCACAATTTGTATAGCACTATTCCCCTGGCGTCTTTTTCTAGAGATCACACCGTATGCAATTGAAAAGAATTTAAGCCAGCCATCCAAAGCCCTTGAAAAGGACAATTGACCCCTGACAAAAGGAAAGCCAAAGGACACCAAAACAAGTTTCTACACTTAGGGGGCGGTCTTTCGGAGCAGAGCAACTGAATCAGGTGCACAGGTTGTATCCCACTGGCCCATGGCCAGGAGTTCACACTCTGTCAGAGCAGGTCCGCCAAAGAAGAACAGGGACGCTGCGATGTTGGTCGGTTGAAGGGAAGATCCGCCCAACAAAAGGATGGGCAAGTGACAAATACCTCAAACTGTACCACTTACACAAGGGCAAGCATCTGATAGAAAACCAAATACCTCAAGACCCCGGATGGCCAACTGGCAACATCTGTCGCTCCCTAGGAAAAACGGGTTGGAAGCAGCTTGTCAACATTCCAGTTTTCAAAAGTCTGTGGCAACTGCTGAAACATCACCTTTTGATTGTCAACTAAACGCGAGTTTCCTGGTGGGAGGAACTTGAGCATCCCACAAATGTTGCAACCGCTGGGCAGCCTGGGATATCCCACCGATAGGTTCCCCTTTCAGTAAAGACAACCCTGCCGTTTGGCCATCCATGTGGCGAACCGCAAGCGAACAGCGCGCCTTCGCGAGGGCGAGCCTTAGCCAAAGAAATTAAAATTGGCCCGTGGATAGGCCTTCGCGTCAATGGGTGTGTGTCGGAACCCCAAAGTGGTGGTGTCCCTTTTGGCTTCCCGTTGAACAAACCTGAGAAGGGTAAAAGCAAACCTGAGAAGGGTGTCACAATAGGGAGTTGAAGCCCAAAAATGGTGGTTTTCCTTTTGGCTTCCCTTTCGACAAACCTGAGAAGGGTGACAAACGTGTGTCTACACATGGTACAAATGGGTTCGTCCCATGGCTGAGATTGAGAGGCTCGTCCGTCCAATGCCCCCCACCCCCAAAGGTGGACAAACAAACAAGTGGCTCGGAAACATGATGATGCAATTGTTTGGTCCCACTGGGCGTCTGTACAGGACATGAGTTACAACTCCGGCATTAACCAGTATTGGGCTAATGTCCAGTCCATATTCCTCTAGCTGGTTGATAGGACAAAGAAGCCTGAACCGTGCTACTTACTCAGTGGGTTGAACGCCTTGCACGACTAGACCCGATCTATGAGATACGTATTGACTCGCGATGGGGGAGGTTCCTCTTCCCCCTTGTTTGTTGGCTAGTAGCTAAGCGCTAAGTCGCAGCACCAAATGTACAAAACGATCTTACCAACCAAAGCACCACAGATTCGCAGCAATTGGTTGTTTCTCGCGAAAAGCCGATATTTGTCCTGAACGCGGCTGGACACACACAGGACAGGAAAGCCGATTGCTGCCAAATGGATGCAAGACCAAAAACCGACCGATCTGGCATCCTCTCCAACTTCATCACTTCGTTTCAGCTATTCGCAGCAAGACCACCAGGGCATTCCTTCCACTGGGAGCCCTCTGAAAGGGGTTCTTTGTGGTTTAACCCTGGCTATATTCCACTTGGGCGGCCTACAACCATGGCTACCAGCCACCACCTACTCACCAACTTGTTAAGGGCATATGTTGAAAAGCTTGGATTTCCATGGCAACTACCTCCTTTTTTCCGCCGGGGGTCAACATGATGCCCTTAAAACAACGGGTATTGGGTGTATTGTTGACCCCATATTAATCAACCCCAGTTCATTGCTACCGGGTGCCCCCGTTTAGTGAGGAATCAGACCACTTTTGGTGGGGCCAAAACCACCCCCCTATGAATAAACAAGTTGGTTGATGAATATGGGATCAACATGAATGTTGTCCCAGGATTAATAAACCCGTCCCATTATTAGGGGCGTGTTCCCTCCAAAAGTGATTTGAATCCCCACTAGCAGGGGACACCCCCCTGCTAATCAACCAGGGTTTTTTTCATCCGGGGTCAACATTACACCCCGCCAAAAGTGGTCTGATTCCAACCGCCAAAAACCACACCTTCTGGGGCAACCGCTCGTGAGCCTTCCCATCTTGAGGCGCCGGCCGGCCACCCAGCTGCCCAAAGAGCTTGCAGGGGATGTTCACCGCGAAGAAGATGACCTGAAGGCGAGACCGCTCCGTGGTTCCTACGAAGACATGGGCGGTATGATTGAGGTGTGTTTTTTCAAAAAAAGGCCAACACACAGATATGGAGGGAGGATGTTTTTGCTGTTTGAAAAAAGAAGAAGGAAAAGGAACTGGGGGGCCCGTGGCATTGCGAAATAGAAGCCGAAGGGAAACCTGATCTACTGTTCATTACCCTTCGGCTTTTGTGGATGGTGCGGACGAGGCTTTGGTGCGGACCGCGGGTTTGGTTTTGGACCTACATGGGCTTGTGGGAATGAGAGAAGTTTTCACCTGACAACTAGGTGCTCCAGATTTGAGAGGCAAAAATACGGGTACCAACATGTACCAATTTTCTTCATTTTTGTCAATTTTTGGTGGGGGAACCCTCCCCCAAAAAAGAAACGGTAAAAGGGCACTACTGGGGGACCTAGTCAAGGAGATTGATGCTGCATGCAAAGCAACCACAACCAAGTCGTTGGGCATCCTGCAGCACTTTGAAACCATGGGAAACCGTTGTGTGTTGGTATTTCCCAGGGAATCATTCCAGAGTTTCTGAACGGGGGTGCGAAATGGATTTCGTAAGCCTCCATATTCGTCGAACCTGTCCGAACCCCGGAACCAGCCAAAGCCAGTAAAATTACCGAATTCAACATACTTGGAGTCTCCTTCAGACCATTAAAAAATGGTTGGTCATTACCGAAAAATATGGGGTCATTGACCCATTTTTGTTTAAAGGGTCATGGAGACTCTTCCGGTAAAAGCGGTGGCTGGTGCGGGAAGAACACGTCTAACTTCTTCCGGTAAGCCCCCCCATCGCCCCACGACCGGCCCAGCGCCCCTGACCTCTCCCTCGCTGTGGATCCCGGGCGTCGCTTTGCTTCACCAGGTCCAAGCCTTGCGAAGCGCGGCAGATGCGTGGGCTCGTCTTTTTTGGGGGGCACCCTTTTTTGGTTGGTTTAAGGAGAAAACCCAAGGGAAACTAACCATGTTTTGCGGGGGTCGCCAATTTTATGTAAGAAAGACACACGCACACACACATGCAGCAGGGCCCAAGTGGGAATCCCAGGTGATATCGCCAATAGAAACCCAACCCTTTTGCTGCTAGCCACCCCGACGCTTTCAGGCGTTGAGGAATTAGAATGGATTAGAATTGGGTAGTGGGGTACTCAAAAACCAAACTGAGGAGAACCATCTTAGTAATGATTTGGCTCGTCATATTAGGCTCTCAAACCCTTGTCCTCCAAAGGCTTTATTCAAGGGGGGCTACGTCCAACGCACTACACATGCTGCCCAAACCATCAAAACAACATTCATAAAATTCAAGGGGCTGTCCAATAAAGAAAGTCCCCCCCCCCCCCGTGGCACACCAAATGCATGACATGGCTTGTGCCCAGAGGCTGCTGATAGCCAAAAAATGCTCACGGTTCGCGCGGACGTCTGTAGCGCTTTCACAGCTGCGGGCCAAGATAAGGTCTCTTCCTACCCAGTGCATCTGCTATAGTAGGTAACCAAGTGCGACGAACTTGTAAAATCCACACAAAGCGCATCCAAACCGTTTTCCAAAGCCGTGGGTGAGACCGTTCGGCCAGGCCGTCCACCTAAGGCTCCTCGTCCGTCTCCATCAAAACCAGCCACAGTGCCAACTCTCAAAGGAACTCCCACGAGTTTGTCCATGATTGTTGGTGATTCTTGGGGATTGCTTAGTTGCGAAATCAACTCGCAATTTGTTCAGTTGCGTCGTATGTGGTGATCAACCCTCGAACTCGCAGGCGTTCAGGCATACCATTCAGCCTTGAGGGGTGCATAGATCAGTAAGAAGCTCATGGATAAAACAGATTGTGGATGGATCCAAAGGGAATCTGTTAAAATGTTCCCTCAAAGGGAAGATGACACAAGAGTGTGCCGGATAACACGAGAGAGAGAGAGAGACGTCCAGACTCCGCACAAGATTTGGGCGGGGTGTTGGGGAAAAAGGCACCCAACAGCTGATGTACAAAATCATCAGAAAGGGAGATTAAGTTGGAACCCTGAGCAAAAAGCGTGCAACAGGGCCTTCGCTCAAATTCCTTGGGCCATTGGCGTGTGATAAGCCAAAGCCAAGCTTTGTGCCTTCGCGGTCCCTGACTCTCAGCTTCCCCGTTTTGGGTGTGCCTCGCATTCCCCAAGTTTCTCCTCGAAAGCCTGACATGATTTCCGAGTTCTGCGGGACTGTCCCCAATTGCAAACAACACACTACGCCTTCAGTCCCTTCGCCTTTCAATCAACTCAAAAATGAGTTTGCCCATCAAGAAAAGCCTGTGGATTTTGCTCCCACGGAACCTTGTAGCCATGGTAGCCGCAAAAAAAAAACACCCAATCTGACCAATCCTCCCATATGGCCATGGGTCGGTCAAAATCCCGTACCTCCAGTGAACATCCCAATCCCCACCAAAATAGGTTCTAAAATGGGTGGTGCACCTACCCCAAATGGTATCCCATTGGTTGTGACCCACAGCCATAGTCTGTGTTGCTAAGCCCGCGGCCCATGGCGAAGAAATCCTCGCAGTGGCACTGCAGACTTCGGCCGCTGCTCACCTCTGGCTCTCTGGCTGATTCGAGACAGCGACTCGAGGTGCAACCAGTTGCCCGGGTACCCACATTCGAAGCTTCAACCCGGGTTGGGGGGGGGGGGGGGCAGCCCCCCCCCATGATGTTCGAAGAAGTGGGATCGATCCCTTTCTGGCTTCGCTTTACAAGCTCCCCCAACCTGTAAATGAAGCCAAGCCATGTTCTTCCCTCAGGTTTTGATCCTGAGGCTCGGAACAACCCATAGATTCCCGGGGATCCATGAACCCTCAGCATGGTTCATGATTTGTCCCCTCCAGCTGGTTGTCCTCATGTAGGTGACCAGGTTGGGGGTGTCCTTTACTGGGCCTAGACCATTGGGGATTTGTTAGGACTATCAAAGAAACCACCCCGCTCATTCACCATGGGCCTGGAATAGCCCATGAATGATATGTCCATGTATGAACCTGCTGTGTGAACCGTTGATCATCGCGCATTTCCAGAACAAGGTCACTTGGAACCACCAGACCCCATGGAGGAGGGCCCGCCCAATCGGTCTTGAAGGATTCTGCGGGGTGCGGGGGGCTGTTTTGGGCATACGGCACAACACGCATGCGCCTCCTCCAACACAATCCGCTCGCCGGTCACGTGCTCCCGGATCCTGCGAAGCAGTAGGAATCCATTCAAAACCCGGACTTTTGACACGCGGGCTTGTCTCAGGCCCGGATGATGGAACCGCAAAATTGCAGAGGGGGCGCATCCAACACTGGTGCTTTGGTACCCTTGTTCTAACCTCTCTACTGGAGGACCTAGATGTTGTCAGTTCCGAGGCTGCGATTTCTGTGGTTCCAAAGGGAAGAGATCAAATGCCTTGGTCTGAAAGGGCGAGCCGCTGGAAGCCGTCGAAATGTGAGGTGCCGTTTCCCACGAAGTCTTAACAAACAAGAGGACTGTCTCATGACAGCAACTCTTGACGGCACTTCCGGAAAGCTTGCTGCTGTAGTCAATTTATTTTAGTAGGGGAACCCTCCCAACCAAAAAAGAGTACAAAGGCACTACTGGGGGACCTAGACATCCACCCTTGGGCTGGATGCAACCCTCTGGAAAAATAAAAACCACCGGTCCCCCACCCTGCAAACACACCCCCAGCATGGCCACTGCTGTGCAGTTAAACCGCAGCTCTCCTGAAGCCTGGGTCTTCTGCCGCGAGCCGCTGCACGGCAGCCTGACTCAGTGGATCCCATCGGCTGCGTGCCAAAATTGGCAGCACCCTGCCCTCCCGTTTTCCTTTGGTTTCCCTTTTTGAATAATAGTGAAGAGGGGGGTCCGCTATTTTGGGAAACCAACATGAACAGGGTGCTGTAAGCTCTAACAACCCCTCACACGCATGCATGTTGTGCCACAGTTGAAACATGTTTTACCCCCTCTGCATTTGCGGGATGTGGGAGCCAATACTACCATCGAGTGCCCACATTCCCAAGTTTTCTCCAGGGCCAGGCAGTGCCCAGCCCAAAGACCTTAGCCCTGGGGCCAAGTAAGGCATAGCGTAGCAGGATAAACAAACCCTCGCGCCCTCGCGGATTACTAGTCAAATGCTCGGGATTCAGTTGTCGTTGGGGAGGGCTCCTATGTGGCACGGCAAAAAACAATCTAAGGAACATTTCCCCAGGAAAAGAGAACACCGCGCACACACACAAACCGGAGGCTTGGGAAGGTCCCCTGACACGACCTGTCTCGTCTCGCCCAGCACGCCTCAGCGATGAGGTAGCGGGAGCGAACCACTTCGACTCCCAGCACTTTCCTGGCCGATGGAAGGCATCTCTACTCTTGGTATGGTAGCAAAAAACGTTGTTTTTTGCAGACCCCCAGTAAAAATGAACAGAACCAACAAACTAAAAAACCAAAAAACATGCCAAGAACAGTGAAGAAGGAGGTCCTCTTTTCCTTCGGCCAAGGGCCATAGGCCAATAGGGGCCGATTCCCCCATCCCAATAAGGGCAAATTAGCGACGAATAAGGCCTATTAGGGGCTAATAGCTTCTTTTTTGTTGGGGTCCCCTTGTTAGGGAGGCGGCTACTAGGTTCCTTTTTCGGAGGGTCCCCTTTTCGGGGGGGGGGGGCAACAACCATGGTCTGGATTCTTCTCCTGCATAATTGTCTTCTCCTTGACGACATCCAATCTCCCCCTGTATTTGTCCATGGTGGCTTCTTGAGGCGTTTTGCTTGAGAAAAAGGGGACGACTGATGCCAGGGTTTGCAATGTTTGACAATTTGGGAAATAGAGTGGGAGGCTTCAACACAAAATAGGGGAGGCCAACACTGGACTTTCAAAGGAGTCTGCTTTGCCGGCAAAAGCATCCAACCTACAGAACAAGTGGATCTGTCTTCCCCATCGCAAACCAACAAAAACTTGGTGAGATCACTACAATCTGCGCCACTTTGTTTGAGGAGTTCCTTAATGAAACCAGCAAACCAATGAAGTTCTTGTCAACCGAAATCGAAGAAGTGACGCAAGCATCCCCCCACTTCCCGCACGCCCCCCCCCCCAAAAAAAAAAACAAACAAACAAACAATCAACCGACAAAAAAACTGCAAAAAATGGGGTTTGTCCCACGGGCGGCTGTGGGAGGTGGGCAACTACACACACGTGCAGAACTAAAACTATAAAAATGGCGCGCTATCAATTCATAAACCCCCAGGGACTCTGGTGGAGAAACAAAAAGTCGGGCCTCTTCCTCTTTTTTTTTTTGGGGGGGGGGGTTAACTCGCCATTTGAGCGGTGAACTCACCCAACCCAACGGGGGCAAGCGTGGAGCAACTTCAGCGCACGGGCTCTCGGCGCGGCTCTCCGAGCCTCACGGCGCACTGCAGGAAGATCTGCATGGCGACGGTGCCGCTTCCTTGGCTCGCAGGCTCGTTGGCCGGGCGATGGCTCGGTTCCTCCCTTCCCCTTTCAAGGATCCTCCAAATGTGGCGGGTTCAAGGGAAACACCCGCGAATTGGGGAAATCCAGTGACCCCTATATGGTTTGGGACAGTTCCCAAAATGTCCAGCACACCTAACATGAAAGCGCACAGACCCCTGTAGAAAGACGAGTTTCCTCTTGGAAAGGGCCATTTTGCACTTCAATGTTAGTTGGTGGGAGGGTAGTTGAGAGCCTTAGAGAGCCTTAGACAACCCCTGTTTGGGATTCCCTAATAAAAGCAATACCACCAAGAGGAACTCGCCTTTTGTGGGCCGAGGTGATGTTTTGTTCCCAAACATGGATGTATTGGATCATGTTGGGCCTCTGAAAGGAGCTATCCTTGGTCAACCCCCACCCAAACTGCATCGAATCTGGCAAACCCAGCAGCGTTGATGTGCTTTTGGTTTGCCTTCAGGGGGGTCCTCAAACATAAGCCCAAACATCTCCCCGACCGCCAAGGCCACAACTTAGCCTCGTTTTGGGTGTGCATGCTCCCTGAATCTAGGGTGTCGTTTTGGAGGGTCCCCTTTTTGTGGCAGATTCGAGTTTTTGAGTGGGATGTCCCGTTTGGAGCCACACCCATAATAGCCGGGGAAAAGTGTTTGTCTCCCCAAAAGGACATGGGACAATTGAATTGGTATGTCACCTAATTTTGTGGGGGATTTGGGTTGTCCCGCCATGTCCTTGCGGAACCAAGAGTATATTGCCACTGATCCTTTGAGTTGCTCATACGAGCGACTGTCAATATCTTGATGGACATGGGAAAACTAGTGTCCCACAGCATCAGACTACTGTACATGCTGATCAAACATCCGCATTATCGCAATGTGAAATCCTCAAACGGAAAACATATTTGGGGGTTTCCATGAACATCCGCACCATCTCCAAGTAAACAAGTCTTTGATATCAATCCATGTAATGGTTGTCCCAATTCCCTACAAGGTAAATTACCACCGCTTCTAACCCCAAAGAAAAAACGGTGTCTTGATCAGGACTTTAAGCCCAGGGGTTATGGCCCTGGTAAATGGAATAAACCATCTAAACCAGGGCCCTCTGTTTTTTAAGCAAACCAACCAAGGACACCTATGCTCCCATACTTCTGGTAAACCCACGCTTGAAGTCCAGCCCGGGAAACCTGACAAGCGAGTGGGCTTCCGGCCCATCCCAAGCTCCAGGACGTTGGAGCCCTCCTTGCAAGTTCAGACCAAACTTGGTACCCTCACCAACATGGAACTTGCATAGGAATCCCTAGGAACATAGCCTTGCAGGTTCTAGGTGGGTAGGTGGGAGGGCATCCCTTCTGGGGAAACGCCATGGAACAGCCCAGCAAATAGGGGAACATCATGGAGCACCCCAATGAAAACCACGTGAACATGTCACGTCCCAAACTCGTGAGGGAATACAGGAGAGCCTCCCAAAAAACAATCTACAAAAATATTGGGGCCCTTCCCCCATGCATGAATTCCTTCTTGGGTGATATTCCCATAGTGAGTGGTTAATGGAGCTAGTCAACAAATCCGATATGTTGCCGGGTTTCCCCTGCACACATACATATGATACATATGATACATATGCATGTGTATATATATGTATATATATATATATACACGTACATACGTGTGTAGACATATATACACGTAGATACGTGCATGTGTATATATGTGCATACATAAACAAATATATATATATATATATATATGTGTTCATTAAATATGCCACTTGGGGTCTTAGTAACTGCAAGGGGACATTAACCACTTCCTAAGGGGGTGGTCATCGAATTGCGTTATACCCGCTGTGATGGCTGGAAGGATCCTTGGTTGCGGTCGCGGACATTCCGCAATATTGATTCGGAAAAATGAGACGGGCGATATAAGGAGACAAATAATTACACACGCGCGCATCGTGATCCCATGATTCTGGCGTAGTTTGGCTTTACAGTACCCTGCAATCCCATTCTACCAGTAGAGCCGGCGAAGCCGGTACAGGGAAGTTTCCAAAATGTAGAAGCTATAGTTCTCTGCCTATTTTTCTTGACTGTGTGTCCTTTACTATGTATTTCCTTTCTTCTTTTCGTGGTTTCTTTACTTTCCATCTTGCTGTAGCTTTGTCTTTCTTAGCTTCTTTCTTTGTTTCACCCGGGTCGGCAACATGTGCCTGCAAACTGGTCTTCCAAAGCAGTCCGGCTCCATGTCTGTTTTGGAGAGGTTGCCCTCTGACTTTGCCACGGAGCACCTGGATGGGTTTGTCTGGGTGCCTTGGTTTTTGCCTGGGAAAGAAGCAAAGCCCGGCACTCTGTGAAGGTTAAGAGTACTTTCTGCTACAAGGACCTAAGACATCGAAGGAGGAAGCTTCCAAGGATCTTCCTTAGGCAACTAATTGAATGTAGGGAGAGAAAACTAGACACGCGCCAAAAAGTAGCGTACGCGTGTGGCAGGGGAATAGACATGTCAAACAAGTGCAATTCTCTCTGGGTTTCGGCGCTTTGGGTGGGATGCTTCGATGTTTGGAAGGAAAAGCTATTGCAGTTTCATAGTTGTTGCACCTCTAAATGGCGCAAGGTTGGTTGGAAGATTTCACGGCCGCTGCCTGCTTACAGCTTCCCTGATTGTTTGGAGGCCCCCACTTCTGGGTGTTTGCCTGAACAGCCTCGATTTCACCAGACAGAAGTTAGCCTGATTGCGACGCCTGGTCGGACCACATCCAACTTTGGTTGGATGTTAACCTGCGAACGATCCAGCCAGCCAGACTGTCCATGGTTGTGGAAAATCATAAACACACACTGTGATACCAATAATTATGTATCATTCCGATTCAACTTTCAAGGGAATATCTTGGCATCGCAGCAAGCGGCACTAAGAGTCTATTTCTGCAACCATGCCTCTGTCCAAAGGACTGTGTTGCAGTGGAGTGATCTCCTTTCTTACTGCCAAGTAATTTCGGGGGCCATTCAAGCAGCTGGCGCGTCAATCCTCTGCGACTGCCGGGTATCCTGCCGCCATGCGCCCACGTCACAGCTGCATGTTATTCCACAAACAAACTATCATTTTGTTCAGGGAATTTTCCGGGGGTGTCACAGAAACTGGCCAAAGCCTTGCCCACAACTCTTCTGCTCAAACCACACAAAAACGCAACTGGACTGTGATCAATTAGCGAGGATGGGGACCTTCACCGGTGAGATCGGTTGACTCTCGGGAAGGCTGAGAAGCAGCGCCGAAGCACGCCCATTGCCGTTTTGTTTGGGCCTCTTTGCTGTCCAGTTTCCCACAATTGAACCATAATCAGTGACTATAGTCCATATGCAAGAAGTTCATGCCAAGGCCACATTTGTGAGGCCGTCTCCAATCCCGCAAAATGCGTGGTTTTCTGTGAGATTCCGTCAGTCTGCGTTTAAAACAACCCCAAAACGGGCACGACTGGCATGAAGGGCAAGCACTCTTTGGAGTAGCATTGAAAGGCAGAAGGAACCCTCGCCATTTCTGGGGTAAATTTCCTCTCACACACAGACACACTCTCTCGCACGCCAGCACGCACGCATGCACACACGCACACAGCGAAGCCACACTTGGTTTTAAACTACACCTCTTGCCATGGACGAATTACTTTAATTCGCAAGCCGGAAGAAAGAAACGCCCCAGGGACAGTCGTTTTGCCCAAACGTTCACCCAAAATCGGTAAACGCATCATTGCCTCGCCCTCACCCCTCGGCGCCTGTAGGGCTGGCCCCAAATGCGTCAACTGCAAAGCCTGCGGCTGTCGAGTGCTGACGCGTCGACGCGTCCGGCGGGCGCACCAGTGTGGATCGGGGGGTTGGGGCTGGGGCAGTGCACACACACACACACACAGCATACACCTCAAATACCCAGGTTTTACGCAAGTGCACAACCTCGATACCTCCAGCACCCCATACCTTGAGAGAGGATGGCGTGGGTTTTTGGAACGCTCTCGATGACTGACACTCGTTGCAAGTGGCAAGGGAAAAAAACAATCTTCTTTGTTTCAAAGGTCGCCCGGAATAAAGTCCCATATGTATCATCCAACTCTTGGTTTCTCTGACTGAAGCTGCTTCAAGCCCATTGGGGAAAAGCAAAACATATTTCCAATAATGATAGATTCCCTGGACAATTGGCAGGGGAAAAATATAACAAATATTATAACAAGATTCCCTTTGGTAGGACAGGCCACGTGTGTCCAAAGGGTCCTTCCTGAAGCCGGGGGTCACAGCAAAGCCGGTTCAAGTTCTTCGCTTTGTGCCTTGGACACGCCATCCGGCAGCATCTCCCCATAGAGCAGCGAGCTACCTCGCCTTGAGCTGTCAAAAGGCTTCACCGTTCGACCAAAACTCAAAGCTACAATACCTCCAAAGTTAAAAGGTGCAAACATGCAATATTTGTGGAGGCGTCGTTTGGAACAAGACCTGAAGCCAGGAACAAGACCTTGCGGCATTTGGGTTCCCTGTTCAGATCCTTTTGTAGTCTACCATTCTACCCCAAAACCGAATGATCAGTTTGGAGGAGACCCCCAGTTTTGGCCCGTGGATCGTAGCGACCCCCCTCAAAGGCCCAAAAGGCAAAAACGCCCCCAACCGCGTGTTTGGGGCCGGAGCTTCCCGCGCACCGAGTTCGTGCATCCCCCTTTGATCCGAGTTCGACGCTTTTGGGGCAGCTCCCTGTCGCATCCGTCTGAACAACACTTTGGTGCACCCGTGACCCTCGAGTTGGTCGAAGCTTGGGGAGCCAAAAGGAAAGCCACCAAGACATGGCGCACCCTATGCTGACGCAAGACCACATCTGGGATCTCTGTGGCGATTAGGGTTGCTATCCATGAGTTCAAAGGAGAGATCAGTAGTAGTAGGATTAGGACTATTACTATCCACCGAATCCACCAACCAGTGCAACTAGGGTTCATTACCATCCATTTAGCTAACTCCCAAACCATCCAAGCCTGGGTGTTCTATTGAAGCCATTTGACATAAGGTTCACTGTGGACCAGAACCAAACCTATTCTTGTTGGTTCGGCCAAAAGCTGAGGTAGATATTTGGGATCAAAAGTCACTAGATGCCTTCTCCATTTTCCCCCAACGAAACACGCTCCGAACAGAAGCCCATTTTTCCACCTGACATCCATCGCAGGACATATTCAAAGGGAAAACATATTTAGTCCGCCCTAAAATCTAATGTGAGTAACTTTGGAAACCCAGCGCGTGCCTGCTGGGCATTAGCGAGATTGGGTCCAACGGAAAAGCTCAGCTTTCCTCCAATTGGTGGTCTGGATTGGTGAGTTGGAGGTTAGGTGGTTTCCCATTTACCCTCTGAGCCAGGGTTCAAATCCCCAAACCAACTGAGGGTTGCCCGCGTTTTGGAGACCCCAGGAATGGGTCAACGGGTGACCTCAGAAAAGGGCGCCCAGTGATCCTTCTCTTGGTCCGGCCTCAGATCTGCGTTAAGAGTGACCAGCTTTTCGTGGGCAGAATGGAACCCCAAGCTCTGGTCTCAGATCCCCTGCTAAAAGTTCGACCAACTTTTGGGTACAATTCGGACACCCAAGCACCAAACCCTGCCCTAAAAAAGCCAAAAGCCACTAAACCCTACCCTAAACGATCAAAAGCTCAGCCAAGGAACCGGATGGGAAGTCCCCAGTCAGTTCTGAGGCGCCAGCTTCCGCGCCTCGCTCTTCTCAGCCTCAGTGCAGCACCTGGCCGGGGGCAGAACGCCCTGAGGTGCTGGGTCTGAGGTTGATTTTTCTTCCCCAGGCTTCGGTTTTTTCGTGAGCCTGGCGAAACTCTTGGGGGTGCTAGGATGTTTCTTGACAGTTTCTAGAGGGCTTTAGGGAGGTACTTTGAGGTGATCTCTGTTTTCCGTGCCAGGCCCCTTGACTAATGCTTCCAGAACCTCACTGGACATGGAGCTGGTCAGTGTCCCCCCACCGAATCTGCGGGGAGTCCGGCTGGACACTTTTCCCGGGTTGGATGAATTCCCAGCGCAGCCTCGATAAGAATTTGAACGCCATAGCCTCAAATTGAAGCCCCAACTGCTCAACGTTCTGCACGGGCCTCCTGTCAGCAACAACTATTCAACTGTGAATGCTATCAGCTGAGGGCTACCGCTAGCTGCCGTGTGCCTGACGCCTGCTACAACAGGATGGACCAACCCATTGCGGTGGTCGACAAACAGTGCCATAGGACAAGCGGTTTGTTCTTCTTTGCCACCAGCATGGTTTTCAATAATAATGACAATCCTAGGTGTTCCAGGCTTTTGCTGCCAGACTCCAAAAATACAAGTAGTTAGGGGTTGATACCCCATTCTCTTCACCCATCATGCTCTGAGTTTGGGCAGTTTCTGCAGAGGATCCTGAACAGAATGGAAACGCGGCTAGAGCTTCGATTCTTGGGGAGGTCTTTCGGGGCCAAGGCGAAAGAGGGTGATCATTGGGGTTGGGTTCCTTGAGGACGATGGTTATGACATGCCCAAAACTCTTAGCAGTCTTTGACTGAAGGGCAGTCTACCCACTTCGCACCCCTCCCCGAAATGAGTACTTTCGGGAGGAGCGATGAGAATGCGTCTGAGCGAATTATAATGAATGCGCTAGAACACCCTCTCACTTCTTGAGTGGATTCGCCAAAAGAAACAACGTTTCGGTTCCCGCTAAAATGGTTTTGCCAAGAAGTATAAATTCCAGGAACTCATGGAGTGAGCCCTATAAAAGAAAGCTTCATCCTGAGCTGGGAAGCCCTTTGTGAGGTCGCTCTCCACTACGCTTTGAATTCTCGGGTGAGCAACCTTGATGCCAAATTACCACCTCTTTCGCAGGGGGGCCTGAACCTCATTTGCAGGCACCCAGAAATAAAAGTAACAAAAGGTGATCGTCTTTTGGTGTGACTGAAAATGGACCAAAATTGGGAAACCCAAAGCTCAACAAGTCGGCTTTGGACAACTGAGGAGCATGAGACCAACGGCCCTGGGCTGACCATCTTTGAGGAGTTTGCCCAACAAGACCTGAGCTTCCTACATGACATGTTGCGCAAGTCACAAAACAGGAAACAAAAACGTTGATGGAAAGAAGATCCAGACATCTAGGAGCTGGTTCCGGTTCCTTGGAATGTCCTCGATGGTCAGAAGCACTGCTCCAGCTTCCGTTCCTTGCGCGATGCCTTTGGCGCACTGCTCAGGCGTGGTCCAGTCCCTGCCTGTTTGCCCATCTCTGACTCAAGGTGCCGGCAAAGGTGTTGCGCGCGCTGGACGAGGTCGGAGGTGCTTGCTCTCGGGTTCTCCAGAATCAGCGGCAAGATCTTGCTTGGGCGTGCTCCTGGTGCATGGTGTTGCATGCTTGTGCGAGGGCCTGATTTTATCAACGTGGCGTCCCCGAAAGAAGAAGAACAAAAAACGACCTGGGTCGTATCCCAGCCACCCTTTGGAACCCTCCAACCCGAGCCACTCCCGACCACTCGGGGAAAAATCGCTCGCTGGAACATTCCCACTTCCAAACAAAAGGGGACGTATTCCTTGCTTCTGGGTTGCTCACAACGACTGCCTCCCTTGAAGCGGCAGCGGTTGCCTTAGGCAAGTGGAGAAAACGACCCAACTTAAGTTGACTTTTATTTCACACTGAACATTTTGCAGAAACGCTTCACCAGGCCACCTTCTGCAACTGTCGGCAAAAAAAACACGATCGTCTCAACACTGCCTCGTGGCAGCGAGGTCGTAGCCGGTCTCTCCGACCTGGACACTGACAAAAGGCTTAGCCGGGCATCAGCAAGCCTGAGTCTTTTGCGGGAAATGGTCCACTTGCGTGAACGTCAACAGTTAAGTCGAGCAGTACGTGGAAAGGTTGCCATTTCCCTGCACGGTCGTGCTTTTGTGGGGCTTCACTATTAAAAACTCAACACGGAAGGCGCATCTCATTCAGTTCGCAATCCCTTGCCCAAATGTTTGGCGCAACTCATGGAACAACGCCAACGGTTGAACTTTGAGAATGCGTTCACCACAGCCACTGGGACTTTCACCCTCGCAAAAAATGGATCTATTTTTGTGTGGTCGCTTTGGTTTTTACAATACAATCTCTGCAGGCACCGCAAATTCTGGTCATAGCCAAAAACCTCCTACCGTTTGAAGATGCCCTCTTCACCACACACGAGTCAACTGCCGTCTGAACACATGGGATCTTCAAAATGAAGGGCTGGCCGATCCTCCGAAATTCCTCTGCCGGGGGGGGGGGACCTGCTTTCCTTTCGCCACCCAGTGATGTCGCGGATTGCTTTGGAACAGCCCAAACATGAACAAATCACTCGCTGACAAGAAGCAAGAACGGATACCCAAACAAGGACCATGAATCATAGAGTAAGACTTATGTTGGTCCGTTGAGGAAGTTTGCTAGGTGAACGTATTCTTCTGTTTACCCGTCCCACAACAACCCACACATCCCAGCACAAAAATAATCATGCCAACTTAGGAATTCTCCGGAAAAGTAGAACTGAATCGACGCACTGCTCCTTTAGATGAACCGAACGTAACATGTTCGGCCGAACATTTTCTGAAAGGCATGCTCAGAAGGGTTGTTTGGTGATCACCAAATTGGCTCAACCTTTCTTTGAATGAGAGTTGAACCTTATGTTCACTGGGGGGGCTTGGGTGGCCATCATTTACATTTAGAATTCTGCCCAACCACTTCGGGTTCGAATCTCAAATTCATAGCCCGGTCAACAGGACCATGAGGAGTGAGAACCCCAGATCCTTCTGCAGTGGGCAAAGAGGAGGGCGCTCAGCCGCCATTGGTCCGAAAAGAGATGGTTTAAACTGGCTCTTCAGGCAAATGTAGGGACACCATCATAAGGAAACTCGCTTTCAAAAGGAACAACAGGTCATGTTCAAACTATCCGAGGAAAAATATGGGTTTGTCTCAAATTGGGGACCCTCAAAATTGTTGGCTTTCCATGTTTATAGCTTCCCTTCAACACCGCTTCAAAAGCGGTCAACAAAATGACGCGCCCAACCGGCTTCTCTACTCTCTTGAGATGTCCTTCAAAAGCACACCACTGCCCCCCCCCCCTCCCCCCCAAAAAGAAGAAAAACAAATTGCCTCTTCTCGTGGTTTCACGTGAACGCCCCGCAAATCACCCGGTTTTCCTCGTAGGACACCCCGGCCATCCATGCGCGGGCCTTGTCCTGGCCGAAGGCCTTGATGAGTCGCGCCAGCACCGGCCCAGGGGTAGGCGCCGTAGCGCCTCACTCGGAGGCCACACGAGAAAAACCCGCCCGCGAATGATGGACGCTTAGGGTCTACCTGGAGTCTCCATGACCCTTTAAAAATGGTTGGTCATTACCCAAAATAAAGGGGTCATGGACCCATTTTTATTTCGGGTCATGGAGACTCCAGGTACTTTGCAACCTCCTTCATTTGGGGTATTGGTTGCTTTGGGTTTCAGTCTGCGAAATAGACTCCAGGTGTCCAAGCCACAGATCCCCCCCGCGTTTCTTGCTGGTGCGAGAGATTCGCGAGAGATTCGCGGGGAATCGGAGACGGAATGACCATGCAGGGAATGAGAAATGGCTCATGACCTGAGAAACACCATCCATTTCCTCTATGGTTTCCTTTCGGGAATCCATCCCCTTCACTCTGGGTCATTCCCTAAGCACCAGCAAGGCTTTGGCTCCACGGACCTTGAGGCCGGTGAAAGGCTCAAGAAACAAATTGACCTCTTGGCTGGTCAAACCGAAAATGACGGAACCCCAAATGGCTGTGGCTCAAAAAATATGTACCAAAATGGCACCTTGGCACATAGAGACAAAGACTAACACCTGGGTAACCCCAGCTGCTTGACTTTAACTTTGAGCCACTCCCAAATGAACAGAAGGGCAAAAGGGTGAGTGTGGTTTAAGGCATGCTTTGGTCTCCTTGCCATGATTTGGGGGGGGGGGGGGTGGAAAAGCTGGTGTCGTGGTCATTGGTGGTTTATGACTTGACTCACACCCACACACACACACACACACAAAAAAAAAACAGAGGAGCAAAGCATTCTTGTCACATGGTCGTCGAACACAGGGCCTTTGTAATTTTCTGTAGGAACCCTCAAACTTCCTTAAACCAATGGGATATGTGCCCAACACGCTGGCGTGAATTCCCCCTTTTTTGCTGGGCTTGACGATTCAAGCTCCCTCAAAATGATGTAACAACGGTGATATGCCAAAAAGGGCGTGTTGCTTTTTGGAAACCAATTGAACTACACGCTTTGAGGCCCGCTGTGCGGGGCCAAAAAGGGAACTGCGGCTTCGCCAGGACGCCAAGAAAACCGAAGGCATCGCGCCTGTGGAGGCCATGCCGTGCCTTCAAGGCACAGGTGCATTGAAACCAGGGCTCACTGAAAAGTTGCCTTTGCTTCATTCCTTCCTTGCTTGCTTCATTCATTGCTGCATTGCTTCATTGTGTGTGTGTTTGTTTGTTTGTTTGTTTGTTTGTTTGTTTGTTTGTTTGTTTGTTTGTTTGTTTGTTTGTGTGGTTTGTTTGCTTGCTTGCTTGCTTGCTTGCTTGTTTGGTCGTTTGTGTGTTTGTTCGTTCGTTTGTTTGTTTGTTTGTGTGTTTGTTTGTTTGTTTGTTTGTGTTTGTCTTGGTTTGTGTGTCTGTTGTTTTGTTTATCTGCCGTTGCTTGTTTGTTTGCTTGCTCTCTCGCTTGCCTGCTTGCCTGCCTGCCTGCTTGCTTGCTTGCTTGCTTGCTTGCTTGCTTGCTTGCTTGCTTGCTTGCTTGCTTGCTTGCTTGCTTGCTTGCGGTGAGACGACTTGCTTGCGTGCTTGCTTGCTTGTTTGTGCTGTTTTGATTCGATGTTGTTTTGCATTTATATGTTTGACTGTTTGTTTGAGTAGTGCTTGTTTTTCGTTTGTTTGCTTGCTTGTGTGTATGTTTGTGTTTGAGTGTTGCTTGGCGTGAGACTCTGTTTGTGTGCACATGTGTGGTGTTGATGTTGGGATTTGTCGCAGGCCCCATGAATCAAACGGGGGCACTTTAAACAGGACCTGAAAAAGGGTTCCACGAAGGTCCCCTTGGCAAACATGTGCTTTGCTAGATAAGACAGGGGTCATTCATGGACTTCCCAGCAACTCAGTGGATGACCCAAGTGGTCCATCACAGGCTCAAGGCAAAAGAGACCTCATGCTTTTGGGTGAGTGGACCTTTTTGCGGGACCCCAGGTTTGTTCGGCTCCACGTTAAGGGGAGGAGACTAGAATTGCCCAACCGACGCGGAAGTCCAAGTTCGAAAGCAGTAAGCAAATCCCATAATGGACCCTTCACCTGCAAATGTCGATGGGGGATTGTACTAATCAAGCGTCCGAGGGTCTGGGGCGGCTTCTGGCACGCAGGTCCTTCTGGTGGTCGCTATTGTCATTTGTTCAATTGGAAGCTCCTTCTTGGTGGCCAGGGCTTGAGTGAGCGCCCGTGATTTCTGAAGTGCCCGTCCCTTCTTTTTTTTTGTCCGGAGAAGCTGCAACAAAAGTTACCGTGGAAGAAATTTGTTCAATTTCCGCAACGCCCATCTTGGGGCGCGAGTGAAAAAACAACTCCATGATGGATTGCTCCATCGGAGCTCAAAAAAAACATCGCCAGCTTATGGAGCTACGTCATGGGATTTTGCTGATTCAGTTTTAGCCCCAGCTATTCATGCGAAGCCGCTTTGGACAGGTTTCACCTTTCGACTGGTGCAAACAAGGCCTTCCGTTGGTCGGATCCCATTGGCGTGCCTAGGGGAATCCTATGTCAAATTTGGGTTTAGCCGTTTCCCTTTGTCCCGTCAAAACCCAAAAAGGGTAGCCAACGAAGAAGGAACCCATGTATGTCACTTTCCAGGGGACCGGCCAAAAATGATGGCTTTCCTTCTGGCTTGCTTTGAACCCAACCCAAAGAAGGCTACCCCCGGGCCAGTCAGAACCTTTCTGGGTGATCCACATAGGGCATCACCATACTAAAGGGAGGCAATGGCAGCAAGTTCTCGAACCAGGAGTTAAGTTCTGCTTGAACCAGGAGTTCTACTAAAAAAGAAACTGGAAGGGAAAACACTCCCTTACCTTCAAACCACCTCTCTAAACCAGCAAGTGAGGAGAATCTACAACATTGAAGTGAAACTCACCAGCGAGGGCTTATCTTTTTTTGGGGTACCGCCCCAAATTGTGGTTTTCCTTTTGGTTTCCCTTACGAAACCAACCAACATGGGGGGGTTCCCACCAAAAAAAGACACACGTCACCCAAATACCAAAGCAGACCTGGCAACCCCCTTGACTTCTGCGCCTCCCATAGGCGCCGAAAGGCGTTCGGAAAACGAACTCCGGTGGCGAAAAGGACCCCACGGGCGTGGGGAGTGGGTGTGCGTTTTCTGGGCATTGGGTTTCCGAATTGAATGCACTAAACGTTTTGGTCACTCTCAGCAGGGGATCTGACAACGGACAGCCTAAACCAACTAACAACCCCGAACACATAAGGGGACGGCTGGGTTGTGGAAGCCCCAAATTGGCTGACCTGAAACCGGAACTAGACGGAGATCGATTCCCATGTTTGGACTCCCCATTTTCCGCATATGATGCCTTCTTGGTTTGTCCGTGCTTGGTGCTACGCAGGTCGGGCAAGCTGCGATTTCAGAGGTTTCCGGCCGCAAACCAAAATCTTTAGCTGGCCATATGTTGCCTGGCTGAAAACCACCAGTGGGCCATTGGAAAGAAGGGCATCTTTTTTTGCTACTCGATGTTCAGAGGAAACCCCGCCAACAACGGAAACAAAGGAAATGCAAGCCGCTGGGTGTGGGCTGATCTTTTGGCGCATGTGCTCTGACACCCAGACTCAGGCAAGAGCCGAGTCAAGCTGACAGGAGCCAGAGCCCAAATATGCGGTAACCCTTAATTGAAGTGGACCAACACCGGATGTCCCAGAAAAAAGACAAGAAACAAAAAAACAAACAGGCACGTCCTTGGGGTTGCGAAGTTGAATGGACATCCTACCTAAACAATTCTAGGTCCTCCAGTAGAGAGGTTAGTAAGGGTACCCTTTTTTCTGTAGTCTATTTTAGTAGGGGAACCCTACCCCAAAAAAGGGTGAGAAAGGGCACTACTGCGGGACCTAGAATTACAGGGATTCAAGAAAGGGTGCGAAAGGTCTGGCGCTTCGATGCCCAAAACCTCAAATGAGCAGCGCCCGAAACCTATTAAATTCATGTAAACCTTGGTTGTCATATTCCTAGAACCGGTAATTGGATTTGGGCGCTGCTTATATGAGATACCGACTTTCGGCTCACCCTGAATGCGGTTTGGAGTTTCGGGGATCCTTCCTCAGCTACCCACCAGAGGAATGAGTAAACATTCACAGTTCAAACCATCATTTCACGGGCTGAGACGTGGTGCGCTCCAAATCCGTAATCCAACAAAAGCAAAGCTGTCTTGGGGCAAACTTTCATTCCCTGCGTGGATTGGCCAACAAAAAGACAACTCTTTGCTACAACACAAACATTTTCCAGCATAAATCTGACCACATGACTATACTCAAAACTGGAAACAAGGAACCCCCCGTCAAGGACACTGTAGTATGACATGTTCGCACGCTTCATTCCTGAATCGGTGAGCTCCTCGTCAGTCATCCAAATCAAATTGGCTTATTATGTCCACCACAAATGTCAGTGTTCCTTCGATCTCGCTTCAAATCAACCCTTAGAAAACAATACCCTCAAAAAGTTTTGGAAATCATGTTGAAACGTGGGATCTTCAGTGAAACCGCTTTCCTTTCTTACCCCCAACGCAGGGCTGGACAAACACCATCCCCGAGTTACCGTAACTCCCGTTGAACCCCCCCCCAGCTTCACATTTCAAAGGCTCTCGTCACATGGCCTCGTTCACTCGAAGAGCGTAGCTCTGGATTCTGGATGACCCGAAATCTGTCATACCAAATCCTTGGATTATCTGGGTTTCACAGAAAGTGGCACCCAAAAAACACATCTTCCACATGCCTCCGATCGCTGATCGCTCACTGAAACTGTCTTATCTTTGGGGTTGACCAACCGACGAAAGGCAAACTACGAGCTTTCATTTGGTTAAGACACCTGGAAACAAAACAGTAGTGATAAATTCATATAAATTGCCTTTAACGAGGGAAAATAAAAACATACTCTTAAGCAAATGGAAGCAAGTAAAATGCACGCACAAAAAAAAAAGGCAGCCACGCACCAGAACTTGCTTCGGCATGTGCAACCCCCCCCCCCCCGGCCCCCCGGCCCACATGGTGAGCTAAAAGTGAACGGCCATACGAATCCCGGGCTTGGCGAATCGGCGAATGGGAGGCCTTCGCATATTTAAAGACTTCTGTGACTCTAGGCGTAGTGTTGAACCCCGCTTTCGCCATACACAAACCCTCACGCTCCCCACTTAAGACTTAACATTGGAAGTTTAAGGGCCCTTGGTTCCAACAAATCCCTCCGAATCGAGTCCAAATCGTCCGGCTGCATCTTTGGTCAACTTGCATTTAATCAAGCTGGCGGGCAGAATGCACTCACCCGGTGGCTTCCCATGAGCAACAAAAAGGAGTGGACGACAGCCTTCAAAGGAGACCTGAACAAACATGTTGACAGGAAATGCCAGATAGGGAAACCTAAAAGGGCCCGGGATGCTGGGCGAGATGTCTCCCGGAAATGAATTCCTGCACACTCAGCAACACACACCCTCAAGGTGCGACCCGGCCCGTTCGCCTAAGGCCAGTTCTGTCAAAAGTGAAGGGGCCCCCTATGGAATGGGACCCCTCTTAAGTCAACCAAGGGTTGATTAATCGTCAACATGACCGAACCAAATATGTTTCTGGACATTGGCTCAATCGGTGTCTTCACTGAAGTCATCATCGCTGGATACATCTGCAGCGCCTCAGCCATGCCGCAAAGGTGCAGGAGACAAGGAGCCCAGGTCTGGATCGACGTAGAAACCAACGCGGAAACCCACGCGCAACTAGTGGACTGATTCTCCAGGGTTGAGCCTTTCGGCTAACTGAGGCGGGCCCAAACGCCCTTCACGAAGGTGAGTTGGCATCCGAAGCCCAATTAACCTCTACGAGTATGAAGGGGGGGCTTGTAGCAGACATCACTGTGGGCTTGGTTTCCATGTGCACCCCAAAACTTAAGTCAAGGTTCGTTGGCCAAAATGGAACATGAAGGACCCAACAAAAAGCCACAGGGCAAAAGGGCTGGAAGAGTCTGGCACGCGGCCACCTCAACAACCCAGATGAGTCACAATCCAAACCCGGTATCAAAATGGTTGACCCAGAAACATGTAAGGAAACACAAAGGCGGCCGCAGCTGTTTCTGGCTGGGGTTGTCCCTTACTAACCTCAGGGATCCTTACATTATACACCTGAACATTGCCTTGTCAATGGTGGTTTCCCTTTATATTGGTGGAAAAAGCCATGTATCTTTTAAGGAGCCCTGGATTCATCTACCCGAATCGATTTTGAGCAAGTGGCTCAGATGGAGTTCGATTCTCTGGGGTCATCCAAGAGACCGCCAAAAACCGCTGACTTAGGCCGCGGCAAGCAGCACCTCAGCCCAGGGATGTGGGATCCCTCAGAGGGACACTTCATTCTTTACAAGGCAACTGGGGAAAACAAAGGCACCCAAAGCCAGCCACTTCACTTCTTTAGAACTTTCTTGGACATTTCAAATGTTTTGAGAGCCTATTGGGGGTTTCTATCGTTTCATGTTTCTAGGGTAGAAACAGACCGCCGCCCTGGAAATGAAGCCAAGCATTGGTGCGGCCTTAGGCTTTTGAACCGGTCGTGAACTGACCAACCAACCCAGTGTCTTTGCTTGGAAGGGTCTATGGACGTCTTTGGAGAGGTGCTGTAGGTCCCCCGATCTTAGCCTTCAGGCGCGCGGATTGAAACCATGAGTGTTTCTCGCTACTTGTGTGTTCGCCTGCAAGTGGTTCATGGCACACTTTCGCCACCTGAACAAGTTTGGCATGCGTCCAAGAGGAAGCTTACAGGAACACCGTTGCAATTGTCCACTAAGCTTAAGGGTTAAGGTAGTCAAGCATGAACACTCTGACAAGGACTCCGGGGTCATCCAACCCCTACCCTCAGTCAAGGACATATTCAGGCAAGCGCCAGGCACACCAGACCTGGTACCCGGGCCAGGAATCAACTCCAAGGCTTGAGGAACTAAAATCCGACAACACATTGCCCGGTGATCTTGATCACTCATCACTGCACAAATGGTTGGCAAAAGGCGCCCACCAAGCTACGCTACCAGGAGCCTCAAAAACCGATGAAAATGTCATACCTACAAAAAACACGATGATTTTTTGGAAAACACGATGTTTTCGGGAAACACCGCATTTTCGATTTCAAGCATTTTCCGATACATTCCTTCAACTCGTCATCCGTTCTCAAAAGATCTCAAAAGCACCATCTCAACCTCAGAATCTCCCATCGCCCTCCCTATTTGCGCTCGTAGCGAAATCAGCTTCGCATTCGCCACTCGTCTTTCGCAACTCCAATCTGAAAGAAGGAGGCCGGGGACCCAAATAGTCAAAAGTACCACGGTTTATGACACTTGTTAAGCAGCAATGCCACGCTTTACCACGGGGTTTCCACGGTTGGCTACGGGTTAGAAAACACGATGTTTTCCAAAAACACGATGTTTTCGGCTGGGCTGCGGGTTTTCTACGGGTTTCTACGGGTTTTCTACGGGTTTCTGCGGTTAGCCGCCAGGATCCCGCCCCATTTTCTAAAAAAAAACTCAAATTTTATATAGAAACAATCTCAAAAGGTGTCACCTGGTCTTGTTTTGTACCAAAAAGGAGCTTTCGGATTCCAGCACCCCCTTCAAACTGGTTCGGCATCACCTGGCGCCAGTCTTCAGGTGCCTGTTGCTGTGAAAGGTACTTCAAGACTGCTGCCAGCTGCACACCCTGGCTGTCAGGCTCTTCAATGTGGTCCTTATTTTTTTGAAGCATACTCAGTAAAGAGCGTTGCCCTCAGTTGAGATCTTAATGGGTGATGCCTGTGTGAATTCACTCCCGACCCTTGCCTTTGACCCTTTGCTCCAAATGAGCGTTTGGCCTCAGAAGCCAATTTTTAAGGGGTTTTATCAAAAACACAATGTTTTTCCTGAAAACACAATGTTTTCAGAAAATCGAGAAAAAACACGATGTTTTAGTCAGGGTACGACATTTTTACAGGTTCTTGAAGCCCTAGGTAGTCTCAGAGACAAGTCTAAATTCCCTTGAATGCCTACCACCCCCAAGTAACGGGTCTTTTCGGACCATGGCTATGGGGTGTTTCTCAAATTGGATTGCCCAAGCAATGGCTTATGTATTGGTTTCACTCAAAGCACCAACTAGAAGGGGTTCACCAGTGAAACTCAGCTTAAACGGGCCAACAAGGTGACGTTTCAAACCACCACAAAATGGCAATGGAGTCCGGGCCGCTTATATTAAAAAATAAAACCGGTTTGCCTTTTCAGAGTGGTTAGGCAACCAAGCGGAAACACCCGCCCTCATGGTGACTTCTTCTCAGACGCCGCATGGGGTCCCTCAGACGCGCGCGGGGCTCCGGGCGCTTCTGTTGCTGCAGCTGGCGCAGCTCGAGCTCCACCAGGTCCAGGTTCTTCAGTGGGTAGTCCGAGACCTCGGCCAACGAGGTGGGCGCGTGGCACGCAACTCGTTGGAGCGAAGCCGCCCCCCAAATTTTTGTAAGGGAAACCCAAAGGAAACCACCATTTTGAGAGGTCCATTTAAAAAGAGACCTCGGAAGCGCTCGTGGCACAGAACTGGTTTGAACTGAGGAAAACTGAGCTAAGGGTACCACTTTTTGGAGGGTTTCAAAGGGAAATTCAAAGGAGAACCACCATTACCTTGGCAAAAGAGCTCGTGGCACACAGACCTTGCTTGGCAGACTCGCTCAGTGCGAAAGTTCGTGTGCGTTGCGTTTTTTTTTGCTAGGGGGGGGATGGGCTTCTGGCCCCAAAAGCAGCAACAGCGATTGTGTGTCCGATGGCAAAAGAGCTCGGGCCTGCCACAACTCGTTGGAGAAACTGCGGAAAACAGCTAAGGATACCCCTTTATTCAAAGGAAAACCACCATTCTGAGACACACCAACTGAGCCCCATGCCTTTTGGGTTTCCATCTAGGTGTGAATTTAAACAGGACCCCGCCAGACTCCTGTTTTTCGAGTTTATTTCCGAGTGAACCGATGTGAAGCCGGTATCCTGAAAAATAAGATACCCAAATAGGTACTTGCTTGAGTCACAAAGGCTTCTGCAGCCCTTACAATCGATCACCTCCGTGATCCTAGCATGGCAGTCTGCCAGTTTCGAACAAATCCACAGAAACAAACTGCTGAACCTAACTTGCAGAACACACAAGCTGCCTGTCCCTTTCCATGCCCACTCGCATGAATTCTGTGGAAAACTCCGGCACTTCAGCGACTCCAGAACTACTCCCTTGCTGGGCGGATTTTGAAGAGCCCCTACAGAATAGGGATGGGTCACAATATGGGGACCCCCAACAGGCATGTCGCGTTCCTTGTGGTCCCATTTAAACCAACCTAGAAAAGGGCACAAGTCACACAAACACACACACACACACACACCAAATGGAGAAAAGGCTCTACTAGTTCTCTCTTCGAAGCCTGGCCGTTCACTACCTTCCCATGAACTTCCCCGTGGTTGTTTTCCCACTGTTGGTCGAAGGGAAACCTAACTTCAGCTCACAATTGATGGATGTCATTTGTGGTTTTCCGATTTCTGGTGTCCCATGCCATAGCCGTGGGGGAAAAAACAAACAAATAGACCAGCCGATTGAACATTTGTCCAACTTTCGAGAGGGGACCCTGTGATCACTGTAGTGCAACCTTATCATTCATAACACATTCGCACTCGAAAGTGGAAGATACTTCCTCGAGTTTCCTGAAGGGTAGAAAACTGAATAAGTAAGGTGAAGGGAAGGCAACCAATTCGGAGGAAGGTAAGCATACACCAGGGTTAAAGTGGACGGCACGAATTCCTTCATGTCAGGCAAGTCAATGACTAAACCACAACCGGGAATTGTGCCATCTTTCACCCAACAAGTCGACTCACTCCCCAAAATGGCTCCTGTCGATTTGCGAAGCCACTAACAATGGCCTTAAAGGCGCGGGTTACTGGGCGCCCAACTCTGGGGTACACCGCAAACTAGATATGTTTTCGGAGTCTGCTTCATACTGGATGGACGAAATCCGTTCGCACCACTAGGAAACCACAGCTGAATCGGATCATAAGCCAGGGTTTCTGAACGGTTTTGCGAGAAGCGTATTTCGCCACCATCCAGACTGTCCTCCAGTAGAGAGCTTAGAATGAGGCTACCAACTTTTTTCTGTAGTCTATTTTAGTAGGGGAACCCTCCCAACCAAAAAAAGGGTGAGAAAGAGCACCTAGCGGACCTAGGAATGAGGAATGGAATGACCCTGAGAACCATCCCTTCCTGGTGGTTTCCTTTAAGGGGGCCTCTGGGGTATTTCGCCAACCGAAAAATCCGAGATCCGGTTGGAGCCCCCAGTCGCCAGCCGAAAAAGCCCCTTCGTGACTGTCCGCCCAATCGATGGCCTCGTGGGGTGGGAAGGCCCAGCCGATGAGCTTCACCAGAACCACGGTCTCCAGCAGTATGAGCCACCTTTCGGGTGTCCGTTTCGCAAAACGACGTTGGGCTCCACTGCTTCCGTTTGCGAATTACGCCCCCTGAAAAACAAAAAACACACACAAAAAGCAGTAGTGATATATAGGTTCCCTCTAAAACCAACAGGGGGAAATACAACATATTCGTAAGCAAATGGAAGACTAACTTGGTCAGACGAGTTTATACGGAACCCTTTTTGTCTGGGTTTAACAGGAAATCCACAGGAAAGCAGATGCCATTGTCCTTCCTTTTTTTTGTTGGGGGGGGGTCCCAAAACGAGCTTCTGTTTCTTTTTTTGTTGGGGGGGGGTCCCAAAACAAAACAAGCAAAATGAGTCTGTGGTTCTTGAGGATCGCGCTTTCAGGTCTGGAAAGCCAAAAGGACAGTCAATGGCTTCGGTGAGTTTGGGGAGACCATATTGTGGATGTCTTTGATATTTGTATTGCTTGAAAGGGACACCAACAGCAAACCACTGGTTTTTGTTGGTTCCCCTATGTTCAAGCAAACCTATATCCTGTAATTATCATACTCCCCCCCTTGTTTGTTCTCTCTTTGTTTTTCAGAGGGTGACATCTCTATGGACTCGCTACTGGCAAAGAGGCAACTGAACCAGGCACAGGACGTGGTTCTCAAGAGAGGAGCTGATTTCGGGCTTCTGCAAACATGGCACCGGGCCTTTGGTCTCGGGCCACAAAGTAAGTCCTCCAGTCGAGAGGAGGGGAATAAGGCTACCAACTTTTTTTTTCTGTAGTCTATTTTAGTAGAAAAACCCTCCCCCCAAAAAGAAACTGTCCAAGGGCACCGAGCTGGGGGACCTAGACAAAGTAAGTCGGATGGTGTTTTTTTTCTTTTTTTCTGGAACTTCCTTGAGCTGGCGAGCTCCGGTGAAAAGCGAGCGCCCGTATTACTGTTCCCCCCCGCAAGTGGGCAAGGATGCTTTCGTCGAAGGCCACAGACTGGAAATGCTCTTCGCGAAAAAGAGCCTTCCAAATGGTTTAAGCTTGTGACAAAATGGGATATAATATGGGATATAGGATTGTCTGAGAATAAGAGAACCCACCAAAAGGGTGGTGTGCTTTTGGTTTGGACATCTCCGATTACTTTCTTTGTTTCCTCCTTTTTGCTTCCGGGCCTGCGACAATGAAATCTGCCCCAGCAAGTTGCCCTTTCCACTTTTTGTTCGGCGGGGTCAATTGGTTTAGTGTTTGTTTAGTATTCCTCGGGGAATTTGTGTCTCTCTATTTCCTCCCCTTAAACATATTTTTGTGCGATTAACTCTTTTTGGGGCTTGCCCGTACCACCTCCTTGCACATTTGTCTGGGCGGCCGTGTTAGGAAAGGGTGACATAAACAAATTGACTGTTTGGGGCCTGAGATGATCTTTCTGGCTCTGGATCGATATAGTATTGAAGTTGAATTTGTGAGTATTGGTCTAGTATTGATTGGTATTTGATTGGTATTGCAAGGGCTTGTTTTCTTCTCACCCCCGGACAGGCAGCCATAGTTGTGTTCCAGCCCAACATATTTCGGACTTTCCTCAACCTGTTCCTTTTCTGGGTGGGGAATAACTGTGTGTTTCTTTTGAATTGCCTCCCCTTTGATTATTTGCGAACCGACGTTAGTCCAAAGTACCCTGCGGTTGATTCATGGCAGGTTTTAGCTGGAACCCGGAGCATTTTTGTGGGTGACACACTCCAAAGATGTGAGATGGGCTCTTGATCTGATTCCCATCATTCCCGATCAAGGACTTTGGATAAGAAGCGGCGCCCTGAATGGATGTGGATCGTGACCCCTCCCTATGCATTGAGGGAGCGATTGGACATCACAAATGAAACAAATACGCGAAGAAACCTCCAAAGAGAAAGACACGGCAACTTCCAATCAGGTACCGTGGTCTTCCAAGGCCCCGCGAAAGCAGGGTCCTGACTTTGCTCTCACAAAGGACAGTCAGCCACAGGCCTGCTTTTTCAGGGTCCTGCAAGATCAAGGGTAGTAAGTACCACCCCACTACTCTTTTCCTGAGTGGATGGTTCAAACAAAAAGTCTGAACTACCACTACGGTCCAAACCCAAAAAGTGAATTCCCAACGTCCAGGAATTCCCATTGGAACAGACAGACTAAACCAACGCTACAAAAAAAATCGGGCGACTTGAAGCGACTCCTTCACAAACTAGGCGGCTGGGTCCAAAAGTTGATCAAGTGGTCCAGGTCCTGGGCCCCGGAACCGATATGAACCGAGATGAACCGAGATGAACCAAGGCGAAATGGGGTCCGGAGTTCTATGAACGGATGGATGGTGGAAGGTGGAGCTGTGGATGGAAATGGGTGCCCCCCCCCCAAAAAAAGAGAGAGGAAGCAACATGGATGGACAAGATGACAGGTGCTACAAAAATCCAAGGCAAAAAGGGTGTCCTCAAAAGAATGAAGCAAATGGTCGGGGTTGGAGTCCTATGAACGGATGGATTGTGGCGGTGGAGCTGTGGATGAGAGGGTGCCCCCCGCAAAAAAAAGAGGAAGCAACATGGATGGACAAGATGGCAGGTGCTAAAAAAATCCAAGGCAAAAGGGGTGTCCTCAAAAGAATGAAGCAAATGGTGGGGGTTGGAGTCCTATGAACGGATGGATTGTGGCGGTGGAGCTGTGGATGAGAGGGTGCCCCCCCCCAAAAAAAGAGGAAGCAACATGGATGGACAAGATGGCAGGTGCTAAAAAATCCAAGGCAAAAGGGGTGTCCTCAAAAGAATGAAGCAAGTGGTGGGGGTTGGAGTCCTATGAACGGATGGATTGTGGCGGTGGATGAACAAGATGGGTGCTAAAATGCTGGGGGCTGGATTCCTGTGGGGTCATGGTCGCACCTAGACCTTTAGATGCTGGTTCGTTAATTAAGCAGGGAATGAGCTGGGACCCCGAGAAAACCATTAAAGGGAATCCCTAGGTTCATTCCTAGCACCTGCAAATTTAAATTATTCTCCTCCAACATGCGAAAAAAGACGTCCGCTTCAATGGTCGGAGTATATGGTCCCGAGCCCTTTGCCTAAACTGCAAATCTTCATTTACCCCGACACAGTTGCAACCAGTGACATGAAAATAATTCTTATTGAGTTGTTGTTGTTGTTGTTGCTGCTGCTGCTGCTGCTGCTGCTGTTGTTGTTGTTGTTGTTGTTGTTGTTGTTGTTGTTGTTGTTGTTGTTGTTGTTGTTGTTGTTGTTGTTGTTGTTGTTGTTGTTGTTGTTGTTGTTGTTGTTGTTGTTGTTGTTGTTGTTGTTGTTGTTGTTGTTGTTGTTGTTGTTGTTGTTGTTGTTGTTGTTGTTCTTGTTCTTGTTATGGTTCTGGTTCTGGTTCTGGTTCTGGTTCTGGTTCTGGTTCTGGTTCTGGTTCTGGTTCTGGTTCTGGTTCTGGTTCTGGTTCTCGTTCTCGTTCTGGTTCTCGTTCTGGTTCTGGTTCTGGTTCTGGTTCTCGTTCTGGTTCTGGTTCTGGTTCTGTTCTCGTTCTCGTTCTCGTTCTCGTTCTCGTTCTCGTTCTCGTTCTCGTTCTCGTTCTCGTTTCGTTGTCGTTGTCGTTGTCGTTGTCGTTGTCGTTGTCGTTGTCGTTGTCGTTGTCGTTGTCGTTGTCGTTGTCGTTGTCGTTGTCGTTGTCGTTGTCGTTGTCGTTGTCGTTGTCGTTGTCGTTGTCGTTGTCGTTGTCGTTGTCGTTGTCGTTGTCGTTGTCGTTGTCGTTGTCGTTGTCGTTGTCGTTGTCGTTGTTGTTGTTGTTGTTGTTGTTGTTGTTGTTGTTGTTGTTGTTGTTGTTGTTGTTGTTGCTGTTGTTGTTGTTGTTGTTGTTGTTGTTGTTGTTGCTGTTGTTGCTGCTGTTGTTGTTGTTGTTGTTGTTGTTGTTTTTTGGGGGGGGAGGGGTGATCACTTTTCGTGGGGGTACCAGGATTTTGAGAGTGTGGCTCTAGTGATTGCAGCCACCTCTCAGAGACACGCTTGGCGCGACAAGAGGAGCTGGTTTCAGTTGTTAGTAAGTCGAGGGGAGAGCTTAGAAAAGGAACTGGAAGGAGGAAGGAGATGCTCCACTGGGTGAGTTGAATTGAAAGATGTTTCCCATCCAAAAACAGGTTGACAAATGGAACAACGAACTGCCTGAAGGTCTGGGACGAATCTCCAACTACCTATACCATAAGAGTCGTGCGGGCGTACCCTTGTCCCAAAAAAAAGGACAGCCAATTTACTGTTGCAGAAACAATCTTTCATGGTCGCCTTTCCCACAAGAGGGGAGTCAAAAAGCCATCCCTGGCAGAAACGGAGCTTTTCATGGCCTTTCAAGACGTACAAGGCGGCAACTCTGAAGAAAACCCGTTTTTCCAGCCCCAAACCGTTCGTTTGACCTTTCGGTCTCTAATTTGTGCCGTTGGTTTGGAGGTGCTTTTGGGCGCTTCCCATTCGGTCCCCAGGCCATCAATTGAAGCCCATTCGGAGCTTCCTGATCCATTTTATCTTGGATTCTGAGCAACCACAAAACAGGCAACAGAGGTTGGAAAAACGAACGGGTCCCCGCGAGCATTTCTCAGGGTTTAGGTTTAGGCCAATGTGGCAAATAACCAACTAGGTGACACCAAAGTGGCATGGGGCATGACTACCTTAATTTATCACTTTAACAGGGATTTCTTTGGTATCACAGAAACTCACATTTTCCACAACTTACTGGTTCTCAGGCAATCAACAGAACGTTTGGGAATAAACCTAGAGATCCCCTCAAAGGAAAGCACAAGGGACTTTGGGGGTCGTCCCTTCCCTGAGCACCAGCATCTGGATTTCGGCGACCTCGCCTTTGGCTCATAAGGGTTGATGAGGCAGGTCTTTTCCGGCGTGTAGATCCTCGCGCGAGCTCTTCATTTTCTCCCGCCAAAAGGGCGCTGAGTTGCAGGTAGGGAATGACCGAGTCCAAGTGTTGGTTGAATGAACCGGAAGAGGATTACATTAAAGGAAACCATAAGGGATGATTTGGGTCATTCCCTCTTTCCCTGCTGAGAACCAGCAAGGTCTTATGGCTGTTGTTTGCAGGTGTCCTGTTTTTTGTTTTCTTGGTCGATGGCTGTTTAAGGTCAAGCAAAGGGGATTACTGGGAATCTCTAGGTATTGGTATCTCTTGGGTATAGAGAACAACCGATTTCGAATACTACTGTATCCGTGTTCCATGTAGGCGTGTCTTTCTGTCTTTCTTTGAGAAGGAAGCGGTTGGTTTTGCAGAAACACCAAAACGCCAGCTTTTGGGTTTCCCTAATTTGGAGACAACCCCATGTCATCAATTTAATAGAGACGTTGAGGGCCTACCCTTCCATCAATCAACATAGAACCAATCAGGGGGTGTCCCTTTCAAAGGAACATGGTCTTCCAGGATTCTATGTTAATTGGTGGGAGGGTACATACTAATTATTCAGCAGAACAAACAGCGGAGCGTAGCTTTTCACTTGTTCTTCTCCGTCCAAGGCATAGAAAGACCCCTGGCTGTCAATCCACAGGCCTTCGGCCACGCAACTGTTTGGAAAAAGACATGTCCTCAAGCTTGATGGATGTTTTGGGGGGGTACATGTTAACTTGCAGCCGGCTGCTTCAACCGCATCTGAAATGCCTAATTATCCATTTTCACCAGAACTTGTTGCAGCCTTTGCTAAAGCATCAAGCACCAAGCGCCTTTGGAACTGTCGTGCACCAGCGTCCCGCTCGTTAGGCCAAGGCACGCTCGGATAAACCACGTGATAAGTTTCTTCTGGACGATCGAAAGCAGAATGACGATCCTCAGCCCATCTGACCCAACACTCCCAAGAAGCTCTGCTCTCTGCTGCCGAAACCCTTCCCCTCCCAACAAAAAGGACCCTAAGAACCTCCCACCATTTTCAACGAGTGCAAAGAAGACTGGGCCTCAAGGCCATCTTCCAGCTACCAAGTGAGTCATAGTCAAAACCAGAGGTATGTGCAGGGCTTTTTCATCTGGACCCTTACTAAACTTCATCTGGGGTTGTCCCCGTCCCTTGCTAAACTTCATCTACCTGGATTTCGACTGTGGCTCAAGTGGGATGTGGGGGAAAAAACACAACACAAAGCACCACAGGAATTTAGGACCAGAACAAAAAGGAACATGCCCGGAATGTTCCGTTCGGGATCCTACCCCACCAAAAAAAACCAAGGGCCCAAGCCATCGAGTAACAACGCCCATGGATTTCTTTGGGCTCCCTTTCTGGGCTTACTTTAACAGGTATCCTTACATGAAAAACACCTGATCATTGCAACTTGTAAATTGTGGTTTTCAACTCTATTTTGGTGGAAAAAGCAACATGTTTCAAATGGTTGCAAAATGTATCTTTTAAGGAGCCCTCTTTAAAGTTGGACACGAGGAACCGACCTCAGATGACAAGCATCAGCTCTTAGCGCTTTTTTTTCTTGGTCCGAATGAAGTACCTGACTTGGCAAGAACAGATCCGTGCGCAAAAGTCTACGTTTTGCAGACTCTGATCCATGTCTCAAGTCTAAGACTTCTTGAGGAGACCTCAGCTGATCATTCCGGCTTCAGCTCAAGGGGTTGAGCTGAAGAAGGCAGCCCCAGTTTGGCCCGGGAAGCGTTCCGAGTTCCTGACCTTTGGGGTGGTATATTCCCTCAGCTTCTCCTTCAGGAATAGAAATGCTCTGGTTGAAACAAATGGCCGAAGATCCCATTTCAGAGCGGATCGGGATCACGTTGGGCGGATCACGCATCCCGGCCAATCCGAGCTGTGAGTTTCAGGCGTAAGGGAACACACCCACAGGTCTTCCAAGGGCCATCCAAGCATCCCCAACCTGAATTGACACTAGACACCTTCGATCTTACCACCCCGTGGACTTTCATTGTTGCAAAAACGGTGGTAGAAGCAGGTGTTGAACACTTTACTATATGCCCCCTGGCCCTTCTGCACAATCGATTGTTAAGTTCAAGGGGTTCCTTGCACTGACCTCTGGATACATGATCCACTTTTACGCAGCGGGCGGTACCTGCAAAGAAAGCACACATTTCTGAAGAGTTGATGGAACCTTTGTTCAAGGCCACTTGAATTACGTAGGGGTCAACATGAGCGTTTCTGGCTTGAGCGTGCCGCTCTGGGGTCGAAAGGACAAGGGAAACCCATGGAAAAATAACAGCCCTAAAGCTTTGTTGCTGTTGACCCCTCTGCCAAAAAAAAACTGTTGTGCGTCCCGTGGAATATCCGACCTGTTTCAACCAAACAAATAAAGCCCAAAAATCCGTAACCAACCAGCCTTTAAATAAGCTACAGGTGCTGAGCTATGATCCCACACAGCTTTGTCCCCTCCCATGGAAAACCCCGACTCAAAGGCCAACCCTTTGAGAGAGCCTCGGGGCACATCAAACAAAACCCGAGGCAAATACTCACCTCCTGAGTTGGCACAAACAAGTCCAAGCTTTTTGTTTGCCACTAAAGCAGTCCGGACACTCAGAGCGTGAGAATGAAACAACTACGCAGGGCACATGAGAAATTCACCGAGCCCTTTAAGAACCCTTGGGCTGGCCGACCAAATAAGACACAGCAGCCAAACAGCCCGTCCCGTCTAACCCGGTCGAGAGGCTTAATGGAGACAAACTTCCTGGCGTGTCCAAGCGAGTTGAAACTCAAAGGTTTCGACTACACTTCTACGCATCGTGAACAACTGCCCGAACTTGATGCAACCAAAAGGGGGTCTGCCAAAGGATTGTTGAGGACCCAAGTAATTGGAAATGCCATATGATGTTGCGGTGCTATAGTAATTCTTCAGCTCCTTTTGATACACTTCAAAGCTCGCGGGTCCCGGAGGGTCAAATGGTCAAAGCTGCATGTCCATGTCTCTGACACAAACCGAGGTTTGTTTTTCCCCATTGACATTTGAAACCTCCAATGACCTCCAAAAGCTGAGTCAAATCTGGAAGTACCGCCCCAGCGGTTTGGCTTTTGACACATTCCCATTCTGAAAATCTAGTTGGGCCCATTCACGAATTTTCTGCAACAGGAAACCCGAAATGGATTTCACAATTCCTTATTTCGACCTTGCAGGATTTCTACGCTCATAGAATTTAGCGTGTTTTCCCCAGTGAATTGGCAAAGGCAACCCCATGGAGCTCAGGATTCCAGTTGGGTGTGTCGGTTTTGTGGTCCAGTATCCTTTTCAGGTCGGTTTCAGGGGAAATTTCCAGGAAGACCATCTTAACGCGCACACACACACACACACTGGCCTCGTTATTTTGCCGCAATCAAAGTCACCCCCTTAAGTGGTGGGAAAAAGGGGCACAACCACATGAGGGTTGTTCTAAATGTCTGCTCCCGGCCAGTTTCGCTTTTAGGCCTCCGCCGCGCTTCCGCGACAAAACGCGAGATCAAAACACGTTAACCTTGTCACCAAAAGACGTTTTCTCCGCCCAAGTGGCTTGTTCATATGTGTAGCACAAGTGACGTACTCAAAGTACACTGGCGCAGGTCCAAGTCGAAAATCGCAGCTTTGTAGTACAAGTGTAGTACTCAAAGTACACTTCCGCATCTCCAGCTCAAAAATCGTAGCTTTGTAGTACAGGTGCAGTACGCGAAGTATACTTCCGCAGCTCCAGCTCGAAAATCGCAGCTTTGTGGTACAAGTGTAGTACGCGAAGTACATTTCCACAGCTCCAGCTCGAAAATCGCAGCTTTGTAAGTGTAGCGCGAAATACACTTCCGCAGCTCCAGCTCGAAAATCGCAGCTTTGTAGTACAAGCGTAGTACGCGAAGTACCCTTCCGCAGCTCCGGCTCGAAAATCGCAGCTTTGTCCAGCTCAAAAATCGCAGCTTTGTAGTACAAGTGTAGTACGCGAAGTACACTTCCGCAGATCCAGCTCGAAAATCGCAGCTTTGCAGTACAGGTGTAGTACGCGAAGTACACTTCCGCAGCTCCAGCTCGAAAATCGTAGCTTTGTAGTACAAGTGTAGTGCGCGAAGTACACTTCCGCAGATCCAGCTCGAAAATCGCAGCTTTGTAGTACAGGTGTAGTACGCGAAGTACACTTCCGCAGCTCCAGCTTGAAAATCGCAGCTTTGTAGTACAGGTGTAGTAGTACGCGAAGTATACTTTCGCAGCTCCAGCTCGAAAATCGCAGCTTTGTAGCACAAGGACCTTTAGAATGACTCCCACATACAAAGCTTCCGCGGAGCTTCCGCAGAGCTTCCGCGCTGCAGACAAAAAAGATCAAAAAAGCAAAACACGTTACATACAATCGTCAAAGCATGAGATCCAAACACGCGCTACCTTTTAGCCATAAACTTCCGCCGCGCTTCCGCGGAGCTTCCGCGACTCGAACCCTCCACAAACTGCCCCAAAAAAGAGCGAACTTCATTCTAAAAAACAATTCAAGGGCTTTAGAACGACTCTCACATGGTTTTTGATAACCCCCAGAAACAGTCAAAATAACGACCCCAGACACACCAATGACTTCAGGCCAGATTCACAAACTATGGAGGGGGGGTCTCTAGTTTGACACTAGGCCCAGAGCATCGTTTGGGTGAGCTGTTTGCGGAGCTGCAGCTTCCCTCCGCCCTCAGGAGGCTTTCCCCAAGGCGACAACAGCAGGAAGGTGGATCAAGGCATTCAGGTGGAAAACTTTGGGTTTTGGGGAAATCTCGGCTTCAACCTCTAGGTCCTCCAGATTTGAGAGGTCAGAATAAGTCGGTACCCGATTTTTTCTGTTTCGTCTATTTTGATAGAATAAGTTGGTACCAACTTGTTCTGTAGTCTATTTCAGTAGGGGAACCGAATCTCCCAGCCAAAAAAGAAACGGTGAGAGGTCGGGCACCAATCGCTGGGGGACCTAGACCTGATGGATCAAGTGGACGGATTTTGATGGGTCCCTCGCCCCTAAGTTGACATTCAGGGACCCATGTCACACACCGA
Organism: Effrenium voratum; assembly: GCA_963377175.1. Taxonomy (NCBI): domain Eukaryota; class Dinophyceae; order Suessiales; family Symbiodiniaceae; genus Effrenium; species Effrenium voratum. The sequence continues at coordinate 1,485,859 of CAUJNA010003439.1, forward strand.
TGTGGAAGTGGAAGAAGGACCCTGCGGAGAGCAACCAATGGAAACACGGATTAAACCTGTGGTCCCATGGTGGCTGAGTTTTGACCCACAGCCATAGCCTGTGGTTCAAAACCAATGGTACCATTTTGGGCTAGGTGCACCACACATTTTAGTCTATTTTAGTTATATTCTAGGGGTTGGCTCCACACTCTTTTCAACGATCCTTCGGTTCAAACTGCGGCCGTTTGCCCTAGGTGTTTGATGGTTTGCTGAAAAGAAGGATCCCTGGAAAGAATGGGGACGCTTCCCCTAGAAAGGTCTTATGCAACCACCGACCATTTTGAGTTCTGCTTTCAATACATCGCATCATCAGTAGCATCGACCACTCATTGCGCTTTGGCGCCCAAGCTATCGCAGAAATGGGAAAAGCTAGCCTAATTCCAAGCACCGTATTGAATAACCCCACTTTGGGTAGGAACTTCGAGGGGAAAGATGCAATTTGGGCCCCCAAAAAAATCGTTTCTTGCCCTGCCGAAGCAATTTGTGGTTGAATCCGGGTCCTGCAACCCCGTCACTTTCCCACTCTCGCCTGGTCGTGTTCCAATCAGCCAGCAGCTCGTGAGTCGCCTCACAAACAACGCGGAGGGGGGACCGTCTTGGCAGGGCCCTGCTTGCCATACGTACAAACAAACAAGAAAGCTCTTGAAGTCATCAAAGCAAGCTTGGAATGACCTTCTGTGGTAGGGACACTAATTGGAAGCTGGCTTTCTGACAGACAAGAGAAGATAAGCACAAGAAACCATGCCATCAGGTTCAGAGGAATCCGTTTTTTGAAAGCAGACCTGATGGCAAAACCCCTGTTTTTGAAAGTCGTCAAACAAAAACGGAATCCCTGGGCTGATTTTGGCGCCTACCCAAGAGGGTCAAGCTACCCCCTGAACCCCTGGGCTGATTTTCAAACGCCCAGAGCTTGAAACGAAACTTCCCTCCCCTCTCCTCAGACCCTGCGAACCTTCATAAGCAAACATATTGAACAACAATGAAAAACTCAGTTGCCCACAGGACCTGGAACTACAAGGCTAACCTTTGGGGGTCATGACTAAATATGGGCCAACATAGGAAAACCAAAAAGGTCAAAAGGTCGGCGTTGAACACTGAGAAAAGGAATTCAGTGCATAGAACATTTGTGCCATTGGGCTTCCCCTTGGCACGGCCCCTGTGTTAGGCATTCTCTCATACAGGTTAATGAAATATAATAAATAATGCAGATGTCAATGATTTTTGTACATGCGGTTTGTTTAGTATCTTAGATGAAAAGGTCGGGAGGTATGCGCACAAGGGCTCGCCTTGTACATCACGAATAGGCCGTAGACGGCCAGCAGGCCAGAGAACTTCAAGAAATACCTGACGTCAACAAATGTGGTCTGGTTCTGGGTCCACAAAAGTGACGTCCTCCGAAGAATGCTGTAAAAAGGAAGAAAACCAAAGCAACTTTTATCTCCACTTTAATGAACCCAGTGGTTGGGAGACGACTTGAACCATTAAACGTCAACTTAAACTGGTTTCCAGAGGAACTACCGAGAACTCAAGTCTTACCATATCCATCTTCTCCTCTCGCGTGAATTTCATGTTAAGGGACCTTGTTCTAGGTAGTAGACCTACCTTTGTGACTCAAATGGCCGTGAATAAGGAATACCCTCAAATCAAACATGGCTTGTCACACAGATCCCCACCTAAATGATGTCAACCCGAGCGTCCCAAATCGAAATTCATTCCGAATGAGGTTCTGGAGAGTTTTGCCAGGTAAAAGACCCGGATGACAAAGGTTCTACGATTCCCGAAGATGTCAAGGCTCCGAGTCTGAATCTTACAAGTGGACGTTTCCATGACAGAAGTGGAAAACCCTGATGCCCACAAGCTCCCAACACACAAGGAATCTGCCATGGCTGCCACAATTTTCAGCAACTTGAATCAAGCCAAAAAAACCCTAATGGAGTTTTGGGTCTCCAAACTGGCCCTCTTTGAGACCCCCGAAGCAATTCATGCTGCGGTATGGCGCAACTCTGAGCCCTTCATGCTGAGCCCCGGGAAGGCTCGGTTTTGGTGGGCGTTCGACTGACGCCTCCGGCGCACACACACACATTCGCGCTGGCGCTCGGCCACCAACTCTGCCTGCTTCTGGGTTTCTGTTTTCCTGAGTGCCTGCCAGCCTCTCTCTTTCGCTTTCTCTCTGCCTCCCCTTCCTCCCTTCCTCCGCTCGTTACTGAACCCATCCACACGCGAATGCAAGAGGAACAAAGCACGCTCAACAAGTCATGAAAAATGGGCCAAACAAGGCCCAAGAATCCCGGTGACTTGCTTCAACCTTGATTCTAATGAGGCCGGGCAATATCTGCCGGTTTCATACCCAAGCGCCCAAATCGCCAACAAGTGGTTTGGGGGCGCCCTGACGCAAATCTAATCGTGCAAGTGTTGAGAGTGGGCCTTGAGTGTTCCAATCTGTTTTATTGCATTCCCTCCTTTTACCCTTCAAATCATGGGTCCAAAGCAGGGTCGGCAAATAACGCCGAACAAGCTCTCCTTTGCAGCTGTGCCGATAGAAAGCCTTTTCCATAGATGTGTTAATCAGCTAGTATTGACAGCACTGTGACTTTTGAGGCCGTTTTTGGGCAAAAGGATGAATGCAATTGTGTATCCAGCCAGTTACCCTTCAGTCGAGTTGGGCTTTTCTACCCTCCCTCTTTTGCTGCTTGATGTTAAAGGGAAGAAAAAAACAACATCCCCTCTAAAACCACAACCAGAGTCACTGAGCAACTCATGAGTGACCCAGCCCACATCTAAGGGAGTCAAACACATGCTATTTTCCGACTCTTTTCCATATTCTGTCTACCTCAACATAAAAACAAGTTTGGAGGAGGCTCGAATTCTTGGTATCTCAAATTATCCAACCAAATAGGGGTGTTAATCGTGGCCATTTAGCCCCCAATCGGTTCTATGCAGGGCATTCCTTTCCGAGATGCCCCGAGAAGAGCAGTAGCCTTGCCGCGCGCGATGCGCGGAAGGATAGCCTCAGTCGGATCCCCCGCAAGAGCCTCCCCGACCGGTGAAACGCGCTAGACCCTTCTAATGCCAACTTCAAGTAGAGGGGTGTTCTCAAAAATAGGGACCCCTTGGTCCCTGGAGAAAAATGGCCTTGCAGGAGCCTCTATTTAGC
>CAUJNA010003439.1:1491551-1706551 GCA_963377175.1 Effrenium voratum
TTTTGCGGGTGAGTGGGGGGCAACAGGGGATTCAGAGGGAGCGTTTCTTTGAACGCAAAAACAAAAATAGAAGCCACTGATGTTCGCCCCCCTGTTCAGTGGAGTCAACCCTGTTCGACGACCAGATTCCTGACGCTCACCCCACCCAGCTTCTCAGTGGGAAATTCGGGGTCTGGATGAGTGAGGTCATCCGCCAGCGTTTTTCTCTCGTTCTAGCAATCTGGTTTTTCGGGACAAATAAACGTTGCGGTTGCGCTGGTTGAGGGTCGGGAAGGAGCTGCAGACCTTGTGCTGGAACCACCCCACGCATTTCTCCGAGCAGGGGCCGATCTGCGAAGCCATTTCAGAGCTCCTGAATGTCGGCGATCGGCGCTGGCCGTGAGTGTATCGAAGGACGGGAACACGCCCGGCATCTGAATCGGTCGTCCAGGTGAACAGCAAGGCCCCGGGAGCGGCAGCCGCCGTCGTCTCGCCCTCCGAGGATGAACGTTCCGTGGCGCGGCTGGCGCCGCTGGCCGCGTCTTCCGCATCATGTTGAGGGACGTCTGAGGGTCATCGGTGCCCGCGCCTCATCCGTAAAATGGCTCATCCAACGACTTGCGCTTCACACCTCCCCCATGCCGGGCACTCCACATCTTCCCTCTGCGCCAACTTTGCCAGGTAGCGATCCATACAAGAGCCTGCCTTGGCCTTGGCCTCCGCCACGTTAGCTCCAGCGTGCAATGGGGAGGACATGGCTTTAAAGAGGAGAGAGACAGAAAAAAGAGAGAGATGCAACAACTTAGGAGGCCGGTGTCCACCTTGAGCCAAACTGTTTGGCCAAGTGGAATAAGACAAGTGCACACCTACGGCTACACTTTAGTCCATTGTGCCCCTTTCAACCAAACATGCATGCCTCGGGTTCCAAGATATCGCACTCAAACCAAGAAGTCCTCAAAAACCGAGAATGCGCTTTAACCACCTGGTCTCGCAAAGACATATGTTGGCACCAATGGATCCTCAAACGCGAGTCTAGCAAAACGGCAAAACGGCCTGTACTTCTTTTTGCTCGATTTCAAAGAGACTCTAAAAGACAGAAAGGAAAAGAGGGCACTGCTGGGCGACTGGAGTATCTGGATGTCTACAGTGTAGGAACCCTCTCTGCTTGTCTCGACTATTTCTAAAGCTCGATTCAGCCCGCGCGCGGAACAGTGGCATCACGTCCACTCGTGCTTCGGGATCCTGGGGGTTTCGTGTGGACCCAGGGTTGTCCGTACACCCCACTTTGGAGTCCTCAAAACAAAGGCTTTTTGGCCAACAACCCATCAGGAAGCAAGCAAAACTAACAAAACGGAAAATAGCACCTGGAATATCAGGCAAACTGACCAAACAGTGAAGAGAATTCAGGCACCTCATGAAACAGCCCTTCATTTCGAATGAAATCGGTCACAAACTCCACCCCTTTGCGAGCTTGCAATTCCAGTTGCCGTTCCGTCGAGCTAGGTTAAACAATCATCCCCCTCCCCAGCTTTAAGCGGCAGTACTCAAACCTGGTATTGAAGCTGGTATTGAACCAGGCGATTAATCAGAAGGTCAGCGAAGGCACCCATTCTCAATTTCTTTCTGCTCCCCTGCTAACAGTTTAACTTTTAATGGCTTAATGGAAAACCCATCAGTTGGCAAAAAGTGAAAGTCCTAACATCCAAGCAACATGCGCCAAAGCATTTATGGCAAGGTGACTGTCCCTTAACCTTCTACCCGAATCGGTTTCAGCTCAGGTGCGGGAGACCCAGAGCAGCTGTGTGGCAGTGAGCGTATGCGGCTTGCCGAAGCAGCGTAAGCAGCAGCCCAGGGGTGGCACCTAGGAGTCGGATCTGGGGTGGCTTTACGACGGTTTACCAGGGGAAAAATGCGATGTTTTCATAACATGGCTGTGGGTCAAAAATAGGTACCCAACATGGACCCTTAGTAATGGAAACATGGACAAAAACCTGCGGTCCCCTAGTGGTTTGCTTTTGACCCACACCCACATGGCACTGAAAACACAGTGTTTCCAGCAGGGTACGACAAATCAGCAGCTTTTTGTTGAGTCCCGAGTACCTGCTGTAGTTGTTGTTGGAAAAGCGGGCTTTTAAATATAGACCCCAGAAATGCTTAAACAGAGTTTATATTTGGAGCACTGATCGGATTAATACCCCGCCCCCGTGAGAAGGTCCACGGACGATACTACTTTGGAATTGGGGAACGAAGAACAACGAAAGGAGCTTCGATCCACATGTCTGTTTATTTGGTACCGCTGGAACTTCCTTTTGAGATGTTGATTTGAGTCTGTGTTTGATTGCGTTTTGTAGGAGTTGACTTTGCACGTGATCTAGTATTGCTGGAGCTTCCTTTTTCCACAAATATTGATGGTGTTGTTAGAGTTGAGTTTCCAGTTGATTTAGTATTGCTGGAACTTCCTGTTGAAATGCGGATTCGAGTATCCATATTTAGATTGTGGGATTTGGCGTTCCATGTGATCAGTATTGCTTGAGCTTCCTTTTTAATGTGATTTGAGCTTCCATTTATTTGATGTTTAGTATTGTTGGATTTGAAATTCCATCCGACCCAAATGGGCACAATGAATACCATGGTCGATATAATTAACACTGGCGGGGCACTCATGGATTTCAGGGAGCTCTCGTAGTGTCTGTGTTGGCTTGGCACTGCTTCGCCGTCACTGTAGTCCTTGAAGCTGGCAGCTTGCTTGGCTCTTTTGGATTTAAGCAAATGGGAAACATGAAAAAAACAACAGAGTACAGCAGCATGACTTGGATGACGTTGGAAGGGGAGCAAACTTTGTCTTAACAGTTAAGTGGGGATTTCCCACTAAACCACAATCACAATAAGCAACCATGTAAAATGTTTCCCAACAACAACCATGATGAGCATGGACAAAAAGGCAGCAGTGGCATTTCCAGGCTGGGATTCGAACCCTTTGAATAGTTGCTTCAACTTCTCAAATTGTTTAGTATGCCGGGGAGTCCTGGGGGACCTGTTTGATACAAGTGCTTTGTTCATCCTAGGTTGACATTAGGGACAACATGGGTTGGGCAAAATATGTTTCTCAGGAGGGGTGCAAAGGCCACCTTTTCTGGTTGAAAGGACACCCCCCCACTGTTTGTGCGGGGGGCGTCCACCTGTCTGACTTCCAAGAGTGGATCTCGGGGCTCCAGCGCCCTTTTGAGACCACATTGATGCGGGCTGTACCAGGCCTCAGGCAACTTTGTTTCAACTGTGACGGAGACCTGGGATCGCAGAATTGGTCCTCCCCCCCAAAAAAGAAACAAACCTCAGAATTTCCCCCCAAAGAACGCCATGGGACATACTGTGGATGGACGAAATCCATTTCGCACCACCTAAGAAACCCTGGTTTCAAATACCAACAAGCAATGGTGTCAACCATGGTTTCAAAGTGGTGCGAAATGGATTTCGTCCATCCACAGTATCACGGCGCAATTTGCTCCGTGGGGCTGCGAAGTACTTCTTCGGGCCGAACTCCGCGATGGCCTGCCGCGCTTTCGCCATGCCGGGTCAGCGGCAGTGGGAGGGGCTGACTCTTGCCCCAGTCAGCCGGGAGTGAAAGACGGGGATACATGGCTGTGTGGGGTAGGTGCACCACCCATTTGAGTCTATTTCAGTGGGGATTGGGATGTTCACTGGTGGTACGGGATTTTGACCCATGGCCACATGTTACGTATCCAGTTTTGGCTTCGTTTCCTGGACAAATACCAAACTGTGGCCGGAGCCAAACCAACAGGAAGCCATTTCGGGCGCTGCTCAGTACGTACCTTGGAAGACACCCCGAACGGACGAAACGTAGCTTTGGGATCTTGGGGAGTAACCCCCATTTCCTACTGGTACTTTGGTGAGTGTGCCCCATGTCATCCACGCTACTAAGGCAAATGACCAAAACAATTGTGTTTTTCCTTTCGGCAAACCTCTAAACCAGACGAATAAGAGGTTCCCTCAACAAAATGCCACACCCATCTCGACCGTTGCACGCATGGTCGTTTAGCAGCACGAAACCCAGTGGACTGATCTCGCCTGGATGATGGTGCGACCCATGTTCTGGACCTCGCTCCGCAACGTCTCGGGACCTGCCATCCACGAAGTCGGTTTCAACCAAAAGGTTGGCGATGGCAATTGACGTCTTTCGAACATCACCCTCAATGTGAAGGATATGTGTTCAAAGTCTTCAAGACTTGTTTATGATCCAAAGGAAAAAAAAGAGAAAAAAACATCAACAGGGCATGGATCGCGCCATTCGCCATGAGCACAACGAAGAGCAAAGAGACAGCCACAATCATGAGCATGCGTGAAGCGTATCTATCCAATGCGTCATAACAACACGTCGATCCGCAGCATGAATACTCAGCTTTCCTCCAGTTCTTGGCTTGGATTGGTGGTTTGGTGGTTCGGGAGGGGTTCCCACTTACCCTCAACAAAAGCCAGGGACCCGTTCAAACCCACTTGCAAACCAACGAAACACATACGGACCCCATGCCGCCGAGTTTTCCCAAGGTCTCAGGACTCTGTCCAGGTTACAGTGACAGGTCTATTTGGATGGACCCCAGCCCTTGCTTTTGACTCGTCAAACCCCAAGCCTCCTCTTTCGCCGTTCTGCTCCAGCTCCTTCTTGACCGCTTCAATGGACGCAAGCCTGGGAGAGCAGCGACGAGGCTGCCACGTGACCCCGGTTGGATCCTTCTCTAGGTCCATGGGACCGTAAAATGGCTGCGGGTCAAAACCAATGGGATCCCATTTTGGGGTAGGTGCACCACCCATTTTAGAACCTGTTTGAGTGGGGATTGGGATGTTCACTGGGGGTACGGGATTTTGACCCATGGCCAAATAGTCGCTGCTTCTTAGGGAAGCCTGCCAGGACACGTCGGGTCGCTCGCTCGCACTCCCAGCTTCAATCTAGGAAACTCCCAACCATAGGTCGGTGCGGCTGCATTAGCATTGTTGATTCTTTGCATGGATTTGGGTTGATAAATATTCCTTTATATTCCTTTCGCCCCCCACATGACCATGGGTAACTTGTCCGATTTAGTGGGAGATGTAATCTTTTGGTGGTGTTCCAACCAATGGCCATCCCAAGTAAAGGACCCCTTGATCAACCCCTGCATGGATTTGGGTTGACCTGACTAATACCAGGTTTTCTTCAAGACTCGTGTGAAACACGAGTTTCGAAACGAGTTCAAAATGGATGCCCTCGGCAGGTCAGGGAAGATAGGTAGGCGCTGCGTCTTGGCAGAAACCATTCCAAAACTTGTCGAGCACATCTGTGGCGTACAACTAGGCAGGGTGCAAGTTGTCTCTGCCTACGACCTTTTGGACAAAATAGATGGCCCTGGTATATGAAAAAAAACACCCATCTACACGAGCGCCATCTATTTCTACGCAAACTAACCTAAGAAGGACACCTATGGCGATGCCCTGTCTGCAAGCAAGATTTTTCCCTTGGGCCCAATCCGCGAGGCACACCCACCAAAGAATGGAGTACCCGTGCAGCACTGGCGTTCCAACGAATAGCACACATATTCGCCCCAGACGCTGCACTTGGGCACATGAGTCATAATGTGTGTTGTCTTCATCCTGCTTTCGAGGTGTGCCAAACCTCGTTTTGCACCGCACTCAGCATGATGCCATGAAATTGCTTGACCGGTCGGCCTTTACTCTAGTTTTCCCTAAAGAAAGGCAGTCGCGCATACACACAACTACACAAAGACACCCACAGATCAGATAATTAGCCGAGTGGCATGTAGAGAATCACCAAGAACACGTAGATGGCATACGCCTGGCAGGGCATTGACATTGACCAACAAGATCTGAAAACAAGAAGTGCTTATTTGGGCAAACGACCAAACATCAAAATACAACATAGCTTGTGGGCTCTTTGAAGTCTTGGGGGGCGCATCCTTGTGGGCTACATGGCAATTGAAACATGCACCCCTTTCTGTGAAGCCTGTCCCTGTTGGATTGGCGTGAAGAGCTCTGGATAGATAGGGTAGACAAGCTATAGAAAACCAGAGCAACATTGGCGATGTTTCAACCCGACCATGTCCTGGCCATCAGGCCGGCAAAGAAAAACCACCCCATCTGGAATGACCGCACTTGAGGTACAGTATTCTTAAAACGGTGATCGAGCGCAAGCCTCAAAACCTTGGGCTGGAGCCGGAACCGCGTGTTGGCTTCATCGGATTCTTTGCGCTTAGACACACCCAGACCTCCTGTAGATTTCCATGGCACAGATACAGGGACCGCACAGATGGTGGACTTCCGCTTCTCTTTAAATGAAGCCGAGAAAAAAAACAAAAAAAAACTTTCGAAAAACAACACCAATATGTTGCGTCGTTTTGGGCCATGTTGCTATTTTCCGCCTCATTAGAGGAATGGCCCCCCTTCGGAGGGCCACCAAGTACTGAAAGAAAAGACACAATTTCACACACACACACACACTTTGAATGCTTGTCGATCTTTTGGCCCCTCTCCGCCTCTGCTTGGCCTTGGAAAAGGTCCGCCAAGGGGGAGGTCAATGGGCCTAGGCAACCGACCGACATGCCTCAGAACTGTGGCTCAAAGCAAGGTGGTCTCTGGTCCAGGGACGCGTTTGTTCAAGTGCTGTATACCAGCCTTGTCGATATCCCAGGTGAAAGCGATCCCCACACAAAATCGGCCTGATGAATTTCATTCAGTTCGGGCTGGGTCTTATGAGCCGGGGACTTCTCGATCGGAGCCGGTGCTGCCAAGCGACAAAAGAGGGTCAGCCAGGATGTGGCGGCCCACACCTCAGACTCTCGAGTCTCGCATGCCCAGTGCGTCAGTGTACCTTGTGCAGGCAACAGGGGCTGTTGCCAAAAATGAGAACGGAGGTTGGGGAACTGTTTGGGGCCGAACTAAGTCATGACCACAGCAGGAACATTTAAGTATTTGGCTGCTGAAAGCGCAACCGCAAAATCCGGGGTCAAACTTGATTGGCAACATCTAAATGAACCACTGACCCAAGTGACCTAGCTGAAATGCAACCACGCGATCAAGCATCTTGAATGTTACGCATCCCAAGATGTCCTAAGAAAGGATTCATTGGTTTTCGGTCGGCTTTCGCTCGCGAATTTAACTTTGCCCAGTGACATGTGGGGACCCAAGACAACCACGCAGCAATGTACATGCTCCGATTTCTCCCAGTATGTCCGCAGCACGAGTACTTCCTGGGCTGCCCTCAGATCCCCCGCAAAAAGTTTAACCTTTAGTGGGTGAAATGGACGCTACCACTAAACACTGAAAGGCTAAAAAGCCAAGGGGATGACTGGGAGCCATCCAGTTTCTAAGCCCGCCTTGTCATTGCTCATGTTCCCAAACCTGGCTGGAACTTGAACCCTTGAAACACATGGAATAATAGACAAGTGAAAACAACTCTAGGGGTACCTCCTCCATTCTTTCCAGGGATCCTTCTTTCTAGAAAACCTCCAGAAAGCCAGGGAAAACGGCTGGATTTCGAAAAGAACAATGGTTGCAAAGAATGGGGAAACAAGCCCTAGAACCACAATGTAAAGCACGTCCTGACTTTCTTCTGAATAGCAACACTGGGATACCAGCGCCTCTATGTTTTTGCGCACACACCAGAGCCAAAGAACCTCAAAACATAGACATGCCCGTGACAGTAAAACAATGCCAAGGCAAAAAGCAACCATGAACACCCCTTGAGGATTCGTTCCGACTCGGGAAGCCTTGATCGTGTGACTCGCGACTCGCCTGGGCCCCCGGCCAATGGAAAGATCAAAATACCTTGCAAAGGAAACGAGGTAACTGCGAAACATGGGCGACCGAATTGCCACCGAAAACGGAGCTGGAACCTGTTTCACCCCATTTGGCGCTCCCATGGTCATACCCCCCTGCCCCCTCGCTCTCAAAATACAGTCCCATAGGGCCTTCATGAGGCTTGTTGAAGGTGTCTTATTCAGGGAAGCAAGGGGAAGATCGGGCGCAGGCTAGGGGTCAGCCGCAAAAAAAAATGAGCCGAAAAGGGCCCAAGGATCAAACAAGAGATAGAGGTGTGACGAGCAAGGCGATCCACTATGAATACACTGGGTTTGATCAACCCATCTGTCCTAACCACGATCGGCGGATGCGGTCAGTTCCATCTTAAAGTGGTCAAGACTGTCAAGACAAGGCGTTGGCTTGGTGATCATGAAGTGGTCGTAGTGTTTTCCGTGATCATCAAATGATCATTGAGACGAGTTTGCTCTGTGATCATGAACGCCATTGTCCCATATCATCCTCACTGCGCCCCAAAGCCCCCAACAAGCCACGAAACACGAAACAGTAGTTGCCCTTTCTGAGTGGAGCTTCTTTGAAAACGGAGCTGCAGGAGATTGGATAGTGCACCACCGTGCTACCTGCTCTTCCCCAAATTGCCGAAAGCGGAATCCCACAACCACAACACACACACACACCAAAAACAAAAAAAACATCAGTTAAGTACACATATCGTGCGTATCCATGCATATATACATGTCGGTCCGTGTGCTTGTGTTGTGTGTTTGTGCGTGCGAGTGTTCTTGCATGTGCTTGTAATCTTGTGTTTGGACGTGCGCGCGCACTCTTCCCAAACTCGTTGAAGTCTACAAAGCGGCTCAGATGCCGTGAAAGGGGTACGTTAGACTGACAGAATACCACACACGGGGAGAGAAACAGGTGAAAGCAACAAAGTGCATCCAACCGCTTTCTAGATGGAAGACCCTTTTGTGCGTGTCAAGGAACAGGTGCGGCACAAAACACTCGTAGGGAGATCCTGGGGAAGCTTGGGTTCGCAAACCTGGGATGCCTTCCATCTGGGTTCGTCTGGCCGGACCTTGGCCGCAAAGCAGCCCCTTTTGAGACCCCAGCTATCGTGGGCTGAGGAACCCTTGGGTCCCAAGCCGAACTCGGAGAAACCGCTGCCCCTTTGTCCACTTGATCCAGGCGGCCATGGTAGTAGCTTCGCAGAAGACAGATTGGACGCTCATCCAGCCTGTCAAACGAACCGTGACGGCTACCGGCAGGCCCCAGAACATACTCTTTTTCTCTTGTGCACGCCGCCAGCTACTGCCCTTGTAGCTTCACCGCCACCATGCAAAATCCACTAGTTCGCAGTGTGGTGACCATATATTATTGTGCTACCACCCACCACACCTGCATGACTTGCCCGCATGACATCTTCAAGCCTGCACTTGGCAATGCCTATAGAATTCAGTTGTCAAAGCAAATACAGTATATCACTTTCCCAACGATGTGGTTCCCTCATGCTAAAGTCGGGGTTCAGCTGCGTTCGATGTAAAGAAACATGGCTGAATGTGCCGTATCATTGCCTATACGATTTCTAATGTTCCTTTCAGAGGAGCACCCGGTGACTTGCCATGTTCGCTGGGGTCCAAAACCGGAAGAGCAACAAAACCAAAGCCTCTATGGCCTGGTGTTTCTGCCGATGCTCATTGGTGTCATGGTGTTTGTCACGCGGAGATGTCACGTTGCAACGCTGGCGCTGAATTAAGCTACGTAACCTTACGATAGGATGTTAAGACCACCGCATCAGATTCAGCGATCAGATAAACCCAGCAGATTGATCAAGCGGTGTCCTTCTTGGAAGTTATCGCCATTAGGAGGCATCCTCTGACTGGTCTTAGCGGCTGAATGTCCATGGACGATCTCGTGCATGATTCTATTCTTCAGGCTGGTTTCCCCAGTACCTTGCGAATGGCCAGTAGGAGCCCTAAGCTGGGAAGGTGGGAAGGCACGTCACCTCAAATGGATAATAACTGTTGCCCGCGGAATACATGGAATCCAACAGGGTCCATAAACAATATGGCTGTAACATATCTATAAAAGGAATGCCCTATTTGCCCCTGGGGGGCCAGCAGTTTCGATGGAAAGCGTCTCTGGTTTGCCGTTGCCGCCAATGGGTCGTGGCCGCCACAGAGAAATGCCTGGCGGTTCTTTTGCATCCACCATATTTTTGGGGAACCCCCTCATAGTCTTCTCTGCCCGGCTTCAAAATACGGCACCCCCAAATTGGTTGGTCTCCTTTTGACCGAAGGGTCGTTTCATAGGTGCCCAGGATGCTTGGAGAGTTGCAGGCCATCCTAACACACCCAAGGCTAAGAATTCAGAACAGACCAAGTGTCCTCCCCAAATCCATCACACATGGGTATGTCTCCCCCGAAGATTCATTTTCGGTTCCTTTTGGGCTAACCTGAAAACGGGTACCCTCAAGAAAAAACTCAGCCGAGCAGCTGGAAGTGCTGCCGGCAGGTGAGGGTCAAGGTGGTCAAGAAGGCCACGGTGCCGGTGCTGACGGCGAAGACGTAGGCATTCCGGTTGTCCTCTTGGTGCGGTACGCAGCCTTGAACTTTGAGAACACTACCAACACATATATGGCTGTGGTTGTCAAAGCCAATGGGATTCCATTTTGGGGTAGGTGCACCACCCATTCCAGAACCTATTTTAGTGGGGATTGAATCGGATGTTCACCGGGGGTACGATTTGGCTTTTGATCCATGGCACTGGCTGCACCGGCGGTCTGACATGGGCAAAACATTGCGTCTGCACGCGTCCGGTCCTGCAAACACCGCTGCACGAACTGTGCCACGCGCAGGTCTGGCGCCGGCCCGGGCAATCAGGGGCTAGGCGAGTTTTAGAGGGGAGACTTGACCAAAATCTAGAAACAAAACTCTCATGGGGAAGAAACCTTTTGACAAACACGCAGTGGGTCAGCATGAGGGTTGGGCAAACCACCTTCAATCAGGTTTAAACTGTGCCCCTGCAAAAAAAAACGGGTCGAATCGAGTCTGGTTGGTTGAACAAGCTCTGGGCGCCTCCTTAGCCATGCCCGTCAAGTACAAGTATAAGCCGTGCCAATAGATTCTAGCATTAAGAGCTTTCTGCAGTTGATTCGGGTTTGGGTAGAAACAAAGCAAGAAAATAGCAGCCGCGCACGTGTTCAACCTTTGAGCAAGCAATGAGGACGGTCCCAGTAGGCTTATCGGCTTCTGTATGGGCAAGAGTAAATGGGTCGTCTTGCGCGTACGAAGTTGGCCACTCAGCCCTGACGAAAACACGCGGTTTCGAAGTTCCTTGGTCAAGGTGACCCCCATGGCTTGAACTTGTTCTAGTGATTTGGGAAACAATAAGCTAAAGTTACTGGTGCAAGGAAAAAACAAACCACGAGCCTTGCGAAGATCATGCCTGTATATATATATATATTATTAACCCGACAGGGGCTCAGTATCATGCGGGTCAGAGCTTGGGTTCCTCTCTCTCACAAATGGTGGGAGCCTCCGATCGGGTCTCTTGACGCCTTGAGTTGCGCCCCGATGGAGGATATCCAACACATTCAGTAAACCCATTGACCTCAGCTGAGTACTATGGTTGCGAAATCCAGAAATCGCACCACTTTGAAACGGGAAACCATGATTCGCTTGGAATTTCACAAGGGAATCATCAATCCAGGGTTTCTTAGGTGCAGGATCTCGTTCATCCACAGTCCGGTCGCAAGAACTTGCGACACCCTTACCGAAAGGAAAGTGGTCTTCCAAACGGAGGTTGGAGTGTGGAAGTCATCCAACATGTTAAACGGGCCGGTTCTTTCCCGCTCGAACGGCTGCACGAGTTTAATCCATGCCTCGGGCCAAAGCAAGGAAATACTTGAGCCCCTGGTTCGTGTGGAACAGATTCGTAAGTTCCCTCATCTCCCTTCAGAATGGACCATATAGACTGGACCTTTTTTTGATTGAACTTCTGTCTGAACTTCGCGCCGAATGTAGAACTCGGTTTGGATGCTGCCTTTGCGGATCCACCCCTGTAAAATATTAAATCACCAAACACATACCGAAACAGGACCAACAAGGGAGAAAAAAAACAGGTCCAGGTGAAAGCAAATGCCGTTTTCTAGAACAAAGGCTGCTGAACAATTGAACGTGCATTGGCTTCCCAACTCTTTAGGGATTCCACCAGATACCAGGATGATGCGGGGTTGCCCCCAATCTGGGCCGAAAACGAAGCTGAGAAATCAGACCAACAGGATGTCCGCATCTCTCTGGACACGTTTCTATTGACAAAACGGTTATGAGCAATCCCCTAAGGGAACTTCTCATAGGCCCCCGAGCGGGGGTTTACTTCATCCGTCAGCTCGCTGTACACAACTCTCCCCACAGCAACTGCCCAGGTACTTAGTAAGTGGTTAGTAAGCCGGGTTATAATCCACTTAGGAGACTTATAACTATGGCAAGTGGCTTATAACCACGGTTATTACCCGCTTACTAAGTACCCTGCCCGCTTACTAAGTACCCTGCCCCTTTAACTCAAACACCCAGTGGGCCATGGGGAAAAAAGGCTAAAGGGCATCCTTTTTTGGATGGTTGAGTTTAAAGGGGAGCCCTTCCCCAAAAAGAGTGAAAAAGGGCGGCACTGGGCAGGGAGGCACAAGCCCGTCCTCGTTGGGGATCGTTGGGGTCGAAGTCCAGCACCGCCGCCATCCTGAACTTGCGAAGAAAGCCGAGGGGCTCGAAAGATCCAAGGTTCAGCTCCAATGGGCACATGTGGCGGTGGTCAAAACCGTTTTGGGATCCCATTTTGGTTGGTAGGTGCACAAACCATTTTAGTCTAGTGGGGATTGGGATGTTCACTGGGGCTACGGGATTTTGACCCATGGCCATGTTTCAATGGATTTACTCTTGGCAATTGTTGGTTGTTGCCTTTGAACCTACTTTTTTTTGTTAAACTGTTGTTGGGGGTGTTTATTTGTTCGTTGTTGGTTGTTGCTTGGGGAAACACCCCTCTTAATCTGCCATGTGGATTGATCCGGCGATGTTAGAATGCCTCAGCAGCCAATGCTCTTCGAGGTATCTTCGCCAAATTTCCGGGTGGGTTTCATTCTGACTCAACTGATCTCCGCACGTGGAAAAAAACACAATGCCGGCTTGCCTTTTGAGCCCCACCCCTTTGCGGGGAATCAAACAAAAAAGAACCTTTGAGGGCATCCGAACGCTTTCTGGGACCCCTATATTTTCCCAAACAAAACCGACAAAAAACCTAATTCCCGTTCTGCGGAGTGTGTGCTCCAATTCACAGAACCTGAAGGGGACCTGGTTGCGATTAAACACGTTGGGTTGCAATGGGGAATCACTAAACATAGGTTGCCACTTCTGAAAAAACATCATCCTTACTGATGAGACTTCGAGTGAGGCAGCTCTTACTTGGCCTTGCCGGGCGGCACACTGATCCGCTGGAGCTGTCCAGTTGCAAGCAATCCGCCGGCCAATCCGGGAGCAGCTTCTTTGAAGGGGCTGTTGTGGGCAACACGGGAACCACTCATCTTTAGCTGCATGAAAGGGTGTGTCTCAAGCCGGGGCTACTGCAAGTCCCCCCTCAAAAGTCGATCAAGTTGGTTTCGGAAACCGCTAGGTTTGGAGGTCCAGCTAGAGGAAATTGACGGACCCTCTTCAAAAGTACTTAGACCTCTCCCAAAGAAAAACGTTGAGGAATCGGGCAAGAGGAAGCAATGCATTCAGGTGCCATTCAGGTGCTTCGCAACATGTCTCACACTCGCTTGAAGCAAGGCGCGCGGAAGATCCTTTCACACTCGCAGGGCTGAAGACCTCTGTGTCACTCTCCTGTGTGATGTGTACAAATAGGAATAGTACATCTTGAGGAGCCTGGGGCTTGGTATTGGTATGGAGAGTAAAGGTCCCCACTTGGGGTGGGGGGCAAATCCATCGATCGGACCCACGCGCAGACTTCTGGCTTAAAACCCTTGAAGGCTAACAAATAGATGGGATGCTACGCACATGATTGTCCTTCGGTGAAAGCTGCAACCTGTTCATTCGAACCAATGTAGGGCCTGAGTCCTCGGTCGTGGCAACCATGAACCCCTTGCATATGGCTAGGTATGTTTCAGGAAAAAGCAACAACTCCATCTACTGGTGGTTTCTTAGGGAAATGGCGTTATCCAGGAACAGTGGGAACAATAATGATCCATCACCCAACAATGAGAGTGTAAATTCCTTCATCACGAGGTCACAAACCAAATCCCTCTATGAGGTCGCGATATTTGCCTAGAAGCGTCGTGCAAACAAAAACGGCAGTGTGGCATGTTGTTGCAACCCCCACAAGCGCTTTCTTATCCCACGCGATGCGTTTTCCAAAACCCTATGTCAGGGTTTGTTTGTCTCGAATGGGAAAGCGCGTGGATTCCTGCCTGGATCCCTTGAAAACAGCCACAAGCAGGGTAGCCCCAAACGCAGACACACGAGACCCCTTTACAGCGGTCCCCCTGCGCAAATGTGACCTCCCCAAAGGAAACTCACTGATCCTCGGCCAGAAGAGTGCTTAAAACGACCAAACAGAGTAACACAAACACGAGGCACCCTTGCTTCAGGTGGTTGGTGTTGCATCCCTCTCGCGTGCTCGCTCTTTTTGTGGCAGCGCTCGGCTTGCACTCGGCCCCTATCGCTTCTACGGCATCTTAGCTGGTGAAACTTGAAGGGCAACCAAGTAGAGTAAGCCGTTGTCTTGGCAACTGCTAGTCGGTGCTTTTGCGTTGTTCGTTTTAACCCAGCTTTCAACCCTGTTTGAGCCTGCACTCTCTGGTCTCCCTGCCGATGTGCCGTCGACTTCATAGGCTGAAAGGTAAATCGGCTTCTCTCAAGGTTGCTACTGGGGTTGGTCTACTCCAAATTGATCATGGAAACGCAATTTGTTTCCAAAAGGTCGGGGCTAAGCTCCCCCCACAGCCAACTTCTCATGTCATTTCTCGGGCTTTGCGCGAATTCTTCGGCTGCCCGCTTTTGCCCCCCCGGGGCCGTCTGCACCGGAAGCGTTTTCACCCAGAGGCACTGAGCCTCGAATCGATGGAGACTGGGCCCAATGGATCTGATCTGCTAAACAAAAGCTGTTGCTGGTTCCTCAACGACGGCAACACTCCACCCCCCCTAACCCCCCGAACCCCCCCGAACGGAAAACCTGATCTTGGTGCCACGCGCCTTGGTCGAAGGAAAAAGGGAGGAAGCCCGGAAATGTCAAAGGGACGAAAAGGCGAAGTCTCGCAATGGAGTGGCCTCCCTCAATGGGTGGGTCCATGGCTGGGTCCATATTCGACCCCAAACCAGTGTGTGGGTCCCGTCCAGAAAAAACAAAAACAAAAACATCAACGGGGATGGCCCTCTGCAAGCAAATCTGCTTGCTGATTCCACTGATGCCTGGGAAAATGTTTGGCATGTTCCAAAGTTTGCTTGGTCTCAGCAGGAAATGAGGGAATGATTCCATCCCCCATGGTGTCCTTTAAAAGAATCCCTAGGTTCATTCCCAACACCCTGGGTCATTCCCTACTAATTAAGCACCAGCAACCAAGCTGTTCAAGGTCTAATTATCCTCCCAGTGATGAAGAAGCTTTCCTCCGAATGATCGGCAGGACGGCTCTGTGGGGGGCTTGGCCTTATGATCCGATCTGAAGCATCCCATCCGACCTCCGTCACCCTATGCGAAAGATCACTAACCCAAAGACTCACCCAACCGTCAAGGCCGCAGTTGGCAGCATTTTAGCCTTCACACGCCACCCTTCAAAGACACCGAGGCTGAATGTGAAGGGTTGATTGCTCCTTCCCTTCAGCAACCAACTCTGTTTCCCTGCATGTTTTGCACATCTGAAGAGAAGGACCACCTCAGGGACCACGCCTCTACGGCTCGCCTTCGACCTTTCCGGGCGGACGTTGCCCCGGGGCCCGGTCTCGCCTTTACTCGTCTTCGTCCTTATCCGCTTTGTCTGGCCCTCCTGGAGCGCACGCCGAGTCAGGCTTGCTCGAGCTCGGACCCGAAGCATCCGCCAAATCACCGCGCAACCCGAAAACTGAACCCGAACTGAAACGCTTGCCCACAGGACAGGCCTTGCAAACATTGCCTCTGCAAAAGCAACACCTGAAGGACACCAGCCCCTTTTAGTTAATTTCAAAGGAACACCTAAAGGAAACCAATTCCGTTTGGTTGGTTTCAAAGGGAACCATTTTCAGACTTCAATTCATTCCTAAGGAAATCTCAGTGGCTCTCGATTGAACCACATCAATCCTTTGCCAACCAAAGTGCCTGGCAGTTTCGATGTTTTGGGTCTGCCTTACCTTTTAGGGCCAGTTCACCTATGGAGGCTAAGTCCTCCAGTAGAGAGGTTAGAATGAGGGTACCCTTTTCTCTGTAGTCTATTTTAGTAGGGGAACCCTCCCCAAAAAAAGAATCTGTAAAAGGGCACTGCTGGGGGACCTAGGAGACCATTTGGGAACAAACGTCCTCCGGTCCATTTGCAAAAGGACTGAGTTTAGACGAATATGTCTGGGCTCTAAGCGCTCCGTCCCGATTCGACGCTTAGGATAGCGGGATAGATGAGACCCCCGGCCTTCCATGCTGATTTTGGGGTACGTACCTTCCATGCAACAGGTTTCAGACCATAAGGGCGGCAAGCAACATGTGATCCTTAACTTAGACTACCCCACGACGGGAAATTCAAAAGTTAACGGCATTTCCGGCTCAAAGAAGACTCGCTTGATCTCGCTTGCCCACAAGACCTGGACATTGTAAAGCGTAGCCTTCTGAAACGCTGAGTTGTTGGGCGAACCACAGGAAGACCAAATTGCTAAAAGCCACGATTCGCTTTGGGCAAGTGAAAAGAGCAAGCAACACGTTTGAGGGGATGTCTCGGGTTTGCTGAGCTCTAGACATTGAGGATTACACTTGATAGTGGTAAACAAAGTGGCAAACCAAGCGCATGCCCGTCCGTTCACATCATCGTCTTCGCCTTCGCCACCCTGCGCGGGCAAACAGTGATTTCAGCCAAAAACGGGCGTTGCACGCTGCGATGTTGACGAAGAACAACAGAACTAAAACTGTATCTGACATATCCGAAACACTAAACGTAGCCCGGCTCACGGTTCGACGGTTCGGGCTCCGCTCCTTTTTCGGGTCTTCCTTACTTGTGAATATTCCCTTGTGGCTCCAAACTATGCTCCCACTACAAGCATCGTCTTTAGGAATCGGGGCAGCCAAAAGGGATGCCTTCCCAGAATGTGCACCCTCAGGGGTATATGTATATGATTGTTCTAGAATCTGGTAACTGTTGAACCCATATCCATGACGTATCTGGCAAACTACAATAACTCACACAATTGAAGTGAAGACTCCTCAAGTAACAAACCGTCATCTTGTGTGAGGTGAGCTTGCTACAATTCCTGCAAAAGTATGTCAATGTAGCCGGTTGCTGTATACGCATCCCTTCTCAACCCAGGGTATGTTGACAAAACATGTGTTATTCCAACAAGCCCCGTCAATGAAAGACGAGCAATGTTTGTTAGACAAAAAACACAACGACAACAACATGCCAACAATCGTAGTTTAAATCAGGATTATTCTCGACACAGCCATGCAAAGCCTCGAAACCGAGCGAACTCTTAGGCTCACGCAGCAAGTGACGAGATGGTCCTTTTCCCCTTTCCTCCAAGAGCTATCCTCCCGAAATCTTCAGGGAATCCCCTCAAAACAATGCTTGGTGGACACAAATCCCGATGCGAATGATGCCCTTGCTTTCAACGGGTTCTGAATTGAAGCATGCCCAAACGTGAGCAAGGCAACAAGAGTCGCGAATGTTCAAATCAGGTATAGTCGAAAAAAGACCACCTTGACATGTGAATAAACCTCACTTGGGGCCTCCAAGAATCCAGTCCACTTTTCACTACCTGGAGTCTCCATGACCCTTTGAAAATGGATTACCCAAAATCAAATGGTCATGGACCCGTGTTTTAAGGGTCATGGAGACTCCAGGTAGGTCACCAGGGCGAGATCAAAGCTCGAACGCAACTGACTAAGCGAGCCTCGATCTTCTCCATCCCCTGCCATCCACAGAAAACACCAAGCTGGACCGACCGCATCCCCCGGAGAAGACGTGGGCTTGGGTCTCTCAAAGCGGCTTTCCACAAACGGCTTCTGACATTGTGATTCACATATATGGCCATGGGTCAAAATCCAAATCGTACCCCCAGTGAACATCCCAATCCCAACTAAAATGGGTGGTGCACCTACCCCAAAATGGGATCCCATTGGTTTTGACCCGCAGCCAGTGCTAACCGGCGTTATCCTTGCAAACTGCCATCCACCTAGAGGCCAAACACGAGCAAATGGACAGCTCAACTTCCGCAGCTTGCAGAAGTCAGCCACGATCCCAACACAGGCGCAAGGAAATGCTGAACTCAAAACAGCTCCTGGTGTTGAACGTGGTTAACCAACTTTGGTCAGATCAATCAACATGTCCTCGGTTTCCATGTCCGCACACGTACATTATTGATCTCCGGCAGTATTTCATGGCTGAGACTGACCACAAAGCACTTTTCATTGAAAATTACTCCTGACCATTGCGGGTCTCGCAACAATCAATGTGGGTTCCGTCGCAGCTGACGTTCGACTTTGGTGAGTCACCCGTAGTTGCCTGAGTGGCAAGCTTGTGCATGTGCCCCACGAGTGTGTCTTGAAGTTTCCCTTTAAGCCAACCCAGAAGGGGCACATCAAACAAAGCCGCGCCCATGTCGACCGTTGCTCATGTGACAAATTGTTGGGGCGGCTCTTTTCAGGAGGAACCTCTTTTCGAGCAAATTGCTGCCAGAAGGGAGTCGGTTTTGAGTTGGACAGATTGTCTGTGTGCATAGGTGAACAATTCGAATGAATTCTTTGCGTGTGGGGAGGTTCCAACGATGTCCTAAATGGGCATGGGTCAAAATTAAACCACCTGGGGACCGCAGGTTTTAGTCCTTGGTTCCATTTACCAGGGCAAGCTATTTTGGATACCTGTTTTTGACCCACAGCCAAATCTTGAAATAACACCTAGAGCAGCTCAAATCAAACATGACTTGCTGCCACTGTGGAGATCCACCGGGAGCCACCAGGGACAAACGTGTGCCCACACCATATATCATTTCCATTGTACCTGCAACATCAAATCGGAGGGGCACCTTCCTTACATAATTGTCACCACGTATTGTTGTGGGAGGGCAACCCACTCAGAAAGTAGACTATAACCATTGAGATTGGCGATCTAGCCTCTACTCCACTTACACATCTATATATATATATATATATATATGGTCCTAACATGGTTCTGACCTGTATCAATCCCTGGTATGAACCTCTAGTTAGCTGGTTAACCGCTCATCATGGCTTGCTTCTGGAAAGCGTGAATTCCGATGGCTTGATTCATTTGCCTGCCGAACCCAACCCATTCCATCTGGCCGGGCAGAGGATGTCAAAGACGCCAGCGTTCTTCAGCAGCGGCTCCTGGGCAAAGTCTCCACCGCTGATGGACAAAGTCCACGCCAATCGTTACACCAGTCGGGTGATAGGGGTTCATCCATCCCAACCATCCGGTGCGTGGAACTTGTCCGGACGCAGCAGGCCGGAAAGCAAAAAGCGCAACCAAAGCCCCGAAAACAAACACCGAAACAAGGGCGCCACCAAGAAGCCGGGCGAAACCAAGCCACAAGGCCAACGGGAGACCACCGGGAGAGCCACGGCCCGAAGGTTTAACAGGAACCTTTTAGAAGGGTTTTGGATCGAAGGGTTCTGAGAACCTTTCTGAGGAGCTATTGTGTTGCCATAGGAACCTTTACATTGGTTGTCTGAAACCAAGCCAACCCAACGCCCAACCAAACGCCCAACCCAACGCCCAGCCCAACGCCCCCACCGCCCACCGCCCCCAACGCCCCTAACGCTCAACCTAACGTTTTTTGTTCGTTTTCTTCGCTCCCAACGCCCCCAACCCCCCACCCCCCCCACCCCCCAACCCCCCCACCCCCCAACCCCCCAACCCCCAACCCCAACCCCCAACCTGCGCGCGAAGTTGCGAATCGGTGGAATCGCTCAAACTTGGCATCCCGCCCACTCGCTGCTGCCGCAGGCCGCACGGACCAGAGCCAACTTCGGGGTGGAGGCCGCCGCTAACTTCTCCTCGGACGTGGCCGGGGTTGGGTGGGGCAAGCTTGGGTGTTCTTGGTTTTCTATTTGAGGAGCGGACGAAACCCTTTACTTGGCCTTAGTACTTTTTTTAACGTCATCGTTTTTGGGGGAGACCTCATCGTTTTACAGTGTTTTCGAACTTTGGCAGATCCGGTCTTTGTGTGGGGCAAGCTAGGTTTGGTCGACTGTTGCTGAGCAACATGCAAAAAAGATGACTCTGTCGAAGAAACGACGTTTTTTCTATCACACGGGTGAGCTTTGTTGGTTGTTCTAGTCAAACAACCGCAGGCTTTTAAGCTGGCAAGTTGGATTCCAGGCTCTCACCCACAAATAGGGTTCTGGGCTGTCCATGTTCTGATCTGCTAAAAGTCGAAAACGTTTGGTGGTTTAGTGGAAACGACCACTAAACCAACCAACACCCCTAAAAAAACATAAGGTTTTCACGACTGGGAACCACTAAAAGGGTGAACTCCGGTTTTTGTGGCACTCAGTAATTAGGTCCTCACTTAGGCTATCCGACAACATTGGGCCGCCTGGGCTACATGGCTCCCCTGATGAAGTGGGTTGGTGGGAAGGACGCCACCTCAGGCCACAGAGAAGAACAATAGAGAGAGCACTGGCCTCTCTCAACTCGGACAAACGTCGCGCTGTTCAAGTTGGAAACTCACGTTCAACACTTTTGAGCCCTTTTCTACTCAGCTAAGAACTTTTGGCACCTTTTCTCCTGCTGAATTAAGATCCGAGCAGATATAATTTCATTTGGAAGGAGGCAACTATACGCCATGGAAGGCCTCCTTCCCAACACACGCCAAGAGTACGTTTCAGAACTAGGCATCCTCTTCTTCCAGCGTGCGCCACAAAAAAGAACGACTCGGATTTTCCAGAAGATCCAATTTGCCGCAGGGATAAATATGAAGCCCTGGTGATATCCACCAAGCCCTCAAACTGCAGATCCAGAACCCAGGATGCAAATTCCTTGCCAGTCCAAAGGCTTCTGTAAGGACGGGCAGATTCAATTTGTGTTTGAACCCTAGGCCCCGATTTGGCAGACCGGAATGTCGACCCAGGATCTATAAGTAGAACCCGTCCCACTATTAGGGGGGTGTTCCCTCCAAACGTGGTCTGAATCCCCACTGAAAGGGGACACCCCCTATTAATCAACCAGGGGGTTATTAATCCGGGGTTAACATGAGCGGTGTTCGTTGGGGGGTCCAAGAGTCCAAGACGACTATGATTTGGAGCAAGGCGCCGCCAGCACATTCTGCGCCTCTGGGACCAAGGCCAAATCGCCTCAAGAAAAAAATATATAACAAAACGACGAAACCGACGAAACTTGCGCGCTCCGGGTCTCTCATGGAGGGGTTTCTCATTTACCCCGACAAGAACCAGGGACCCGATCAAATCCCGAAACCGCCTGGCTCCAAACCACCAATTGAAGGGAACCTGATAGACCATGCCGAAAGAAAAGCAATGTACCATTCATTACGATGTGGTCATTTGTTCGAAAAGAGAAGCAAAACAGAACCAGCCCATTTGGCGAGGTACATGGTTTGGACACAGTGCCCCGCCCAGACATTGCAAGCACACCAGCCACAAGATACTGCCTCTGTACTCCAGTGATTGCGACGCTTCATTTGGCCCCCAGTCTAGTCTTCCCAGGTTCCCTCATCTCTCTGGTCCTCAAATACGCTCACCATCCCTAGTCACTTGAGCGGCTTCCCCAAAGCTTCAAAAAAACTGCTCAGATGTCCAGTGGCCACGTGAAAAAAAGGGCATCCTGTTTTGGTTGGTTGACTTTAAAGGGGAACCCTTCCGAAAAAAAGCAAAGACGGGCACCACTGGGCAACTGGGTGTTTGAAGGGGCAACTGTGGCATCTGAAAAAGTCATCTCGCATGTCCGCCACAGATGGCGGACATCCCAGACCAAAGTTTATTGATCGAAGGAGTGAGTCAGCTGAACGCAGAGCCCGGCACTGAGCAGATCTGACTGCTCGATGATGTTCTCGTCCTGCTCGCCAACCCGAGCAACGGGGAGAGGTGCAACCGTGAATAACCATTTGGACGACGGAACAGGAAAATTCTAGTGCTACCTTCCATTCCATTCTTTCCAGGGATCCTTCTTTCCAGAAAACCTCCGGAAACCCAGGGAAACGGCCGGTGCGAAAAGAACGATGGTTGGAAAGAATGGGGAATCAACCCTTAGAAAAATGGTTGCCAGGATTGTCAACAGGATGTCCAGGATAAACCATTGTCAACCTGATAACAAAGTTCTTATAGCAGGACAACATAAAGGATTGTGTCCTAAGTGTCCACCCTTGTGGTTTGCTCACAAGGTAGACGGTGAGTACCTAAAAACACCTGAACATGAAGAACCAATGAACAAGGCGCCCAAGGCCCCGTTGGTCCGTGTTGCCACGGAGCAAGCACCACAGAACAAACTTGGGTAAGCAAAAGGTAATTCCCCGATCCCAAAGCAGGCGGTTGCAAATTCTGACAGCTTCGAAGTCGGCCGCAAGTATGCGCCAGCTCCTTTCGACACAGAAGCAAGTGAAATGTGTGTTGGTTTCGCCAGGCGGCAGAAAACAATGTTTCAAGTGGTGGCAGCTGTTGCCTTTTTTAAGCCTGGAAGTAGAGGCCCCGAACGATATCAACACCGCTGACTGCCCTTGGAGTGGCAGACTTTCAGGTCTCGGCTTCAAACGGAAGGGCCGCAATGCCTGGTTGAGCCGCGTTTGGAATGAGCAAGAAAGGAAACATGCGTCCTTTGAGCAACCAAGATACAAAACCAAACAAGCAAGCAAGCAAGCAAACAAACAAACAGAGACAAACAAACAAAACAAACAAACAATCAAACAAACACAACCAACCAACAAACAGGCAGACAGAGACACACAGGTAAGATCAAGGCCCTGGTCCCATTTCTTTCTTCACATCTCTTTAGCCCTCGACTCGACTCGTAAACTTGGCGCCTGCCAGTCCGAGGACTTCTTAAAGTAGCGCGCCGCTTCTTTCGGCACCTGAGAAAATGTAAGTAAATCAAAACCCGGTAGTAAAATGGTCGGCCCAGAACCATGTGAAGAATTCTGAAGGCGGAATTCCGCAGCTGTTTATGGCAAGGGGATTGTCCCTTACTAACCGGATCATCTACCCGGGTTTTGATTGTGGCTCATATGTCGTTTGCCAAGCCGGCGAAACTTCTACACTCGCGCCTACGCATGTGTGTGGGGGGGGTTCTTATTTTGTCGGTGACGGAGGCAACCCAAAACGCCAAAACGAGAACACGCGAAGCTACGCCAGGGTGTAAGTGGATTGGAGGACTCCCTTTACGAGGCAGGTAAAGCGTGACAAAACCAGACTGGCGGAATTGTGCCATCTACTTTCACCCAACTGCAGATCACTCACCGCTCACCAAGCATGAGAAATGATATATATATATATAGCCCAGGAAGATTCAACATATACAACACATGTCGCAAATCGTTGGACGTCGCTGACACGTGAGTTTAGGGTGGTTACACACTTGGGGAGAAAACCGAAATGGGTTAGCTCCACTCATGGGGAACAAAACAGCGGTTCTCACCTACGAGTAGGTTACTATCAGCCCACTATAATTCACCCACCAGAATCAATTGAGGAGTCCCTAACATGCCTTCATGGGTAAATGTGACGAGCTTGCAAGAAATTTGGTCAATGGGGGTGCGCTCCTTGCAGTAGGGCGTCCCGAGGGTAAGAGCCAGGGTTACCCAGCATCCTTTCAACCAACGCACCAAGCTTCCCCACGGGTGGCAACTTTGGCAGAGATAGCTTCTTATAAGTCCCCCCAAAAGACGACCTTCGTCTCTTGCTGGCCCGGTCAGCTGTGAAAATTGCTGAACCCAAGGTTGTGAAGTCAAAGCCGTGGCCATAGTTCAGGAGCTGGCAAGCTGCCGCCACTGCACTTGCTGCTTTTGTGCTGCGCATCCGGCACTGCCGCGTGGCCTCGTAGAGATCTTCACTTCCACGACTTTGCCCCCCCCCCCCCCCACCCCGCGCGAGCTCGCACTTTAGCCCTGCAGGGCGCAGAATAAATGAAATGACACCCGACGGCCACGCCACAGGCCCAAACAAATTTGGATGAAGCTGGCGGCTCCCATCATGGCGCCGAACAGCGGCCCGCTCTTGTGAAGACCTCCGGTAGGACGCCTTTCCTTTGGCATGCTAACATTGAAGCGGTTTCCCCCAAACAAAAAGCTGAGCAAAGGCAAAAGACAAATCCAAGGGAGTTGTAAGAGTACCAAAAAGGCAAAACGACAAACAAATTGAGCCCCATCACATGAAGGCCCCTTTCATTCAGGTTGGTGAAGCCTGGGCATTTGTGCGCAGTCCAAGTCTGTCTGAGCTCCAGCACGCAATTGCCCTTCTCGTCACCCTCACCCTCATCCTGCGAGGTGCCGGACAAACACCGCCCCCGGCCGCAACCCCGACCAGGTGCCTATTGTGGAATATGGCCACTGAAAGGGGCAACCACTGGAGTATTCTGAAGTCAGGACCCTTTCAGCACGTCGTCACCCGAACGAGATTATTGCTGTCACATTCCGGCAGAAGGTTCTCGGGGAATGAGTTGGAATGACCCCAATTTTCTAGAATCCCCTATGTTTTTTTCTTTTAGGGAAACCGTGTCGGGTTCATTCCCCAAACCCGGAAGGTCATTCCCGACCTACTGCGCCAGCAGGAAATGGGAAAACTTCAAGCGGTTTTGCCATTGGAGGCTCGAAGCAACCCTGTAAAATTGCCAATTTCTGCTCATTTGCTCATCCACAACTTCCATTTGGAATGAGCCTTTCGCCGGGAAATACCCCAGGACAACTCACCTTAAAAAGGGGATATTATAAGGTGATGCCTAAAAAAATAAACAAAGCTCAAACACCACTCTTTCGGCGGCAATATAGAGAAGCCGGAGTCAAAAAAACTCGGTGGTTGCCGATCGATTCGGATCGAGGCTCGCGAGGCCCCAGGCCCCGCGCCTTGACCCCAGCCTTCCGTGACCTGGCGCTCGCTCCAGGCCAGCTTCGGCTTAAACTTGGGTATTCGTTGTGTTGGGGACATGCCCTGTTTCAGGGCATCTTTGTTTCCAGCTTCCAAAATAAGATGCAAGACCGCCCTCGCATTCTCACTTGAAGACAAGCCCCAAGCAAACTCCAACCGGTCTGCGACTTGAAAAGAATTGGGACAAAGAAACGGGCCATCATGGTGCAAGGCCCCAGACCGAGGTCATCACAACCAACCAGGAACGATTGCTATCAATTATATAGGGCAATGCGTGTTGGTTATTTGCTCGGTTACAAAAGGGACCACTTGAGAATCCCTCCTTATCTCCTCTGAGGGCTTTGAAAACGGAACATGGGAAACATGTTTTTTTTTTTTGCGAGAAGTTACTTCTTTGTTTAGAAAGTCCGTGTTTTGCCTCACAAACAGGCCAACAAACCATTGCCATTTTGAAGGTTTTCGACAAGGTCCCAGGCAACTGACCTCACAATCTCGGCAGTTTCGATGCATGTCCAGAACAACTGACGAACCATCCTGGTGACCCACCAACGGGCAAATGGGCAGCTTGTGAGCGCAACAAATACTGTAAGCGTCTCCGTTTGTGCTAAGAGCCTCGAACTGCACTCAACTGATACAATGGTTGCCACACCGTTTGCCGGCAAACGACCCCGAACTTCATTAGCCGACATCTTTGCCACCGTCCATGTCACCCCCCCACGTGATAGCTTGAAGAAAACCCTGCCCCCCCAGCACTTGCTGACTACGACCCCCCCCAAAAAAAGAGCGCCAAACCAACGAGCCCAGTCGGGGCCATATGGGTATAGGTCAAAATTAAGCCACCAGAAGAACCGCAGGTTTGAGCCCTTGGTTCCATTCACTAAGGTCTCAATTTGGTTACATATCTCTCCCCAAAACCGGGCGCCCAGCACAGCTTTGTGCTGGACGTGCTTGTCATCGCACTCGCCCTTCTTCGGCACACAGCCTTTGTCCTCGCTCCTGGAGACCGAACTCCGACTTTGACTTGTGACCAGTCTAGGCCAGCGAGCAACCTCAACGTGTTGCTGCTGGAAATACAAACATTGAGCTCCGAGCGCCTGCCAAATCTCTAGCAGTAGAGAATCACTCTTTCCCTGCCTTTAGATTCGTCTAACCCAAACATTCTACAAGACAGAGTCAGCCAGTAACATGATGTTTGCAATGGCTTGGCCCTGTTTCGGCTCACCTGACATCCAACCACGCCATGTTTTCAGTCTCCGCATGTCTGCCTCTGTGTTTTGCGCCTATCTGTCTCTGCGTTGGTCTGTATGTCGGGTTATTGGCTATTGGCTATCATCATTTTTTTGTATAAATATAAATATATATATATATATATTTACTTCCAGGTTCCTACTTTTCCGTCAGTGTAAAAGCAAAATCAAAGAGCACATGTGTACGCGTGTCAAGCCAGATCGCTGGCTAGCTTGGCGTGAAGCACCCTTTTCTCTTTTGTATATAGGGAACCCGAAAGGAACACGACCAAATTTTGTTGGCCCCCTACGTGGACACGTGCCCAAAGGAGGAACAGGAGAACCAGGATGCTTCCTTTGGAAAGCCAACATCTAAATTTCCAGCGAAATGCGAGTTTCAATTGCCACAAAAACACACTGGTCCATTGCGAGGGTTGCATCTTGAGAGATCGGTTTCCAGCGCGCAAGGAGTATGGTGCCTAGTGTCAGGCATCGGGCGCTCGTTTTTCACCATCCCAAAGATTCCCCAAAACGGAAATCCCCGGCTGAAGCGCTTGCACAGTCAGCATAAGAAGCACATGCCCAGCACTTGGCAGCGAGGCTGCAAATGGACGGCCAAGAGCCTCAGCCATGCTGGAAGAAAGAAGCAGGAGCCAAAAGGAGACAGAGGCTGCAAAGAAGCCACTCCTGGCTGCAGCCAGAATGACAGCGGAAGAAGTCGTCAACCTGTCCAAGCGCAGCTACCAACACAAGAGTCACCTGACAACCTCATCTGTCTCTGCAAAATCTCACTTCGTAGCATGTATCACAAGTCGCAACAAGGCTTCATCAAAAGGAAACCTCACACAATGTCCGCTGCTCCGTCAAGCCCTCTTTTCGCTCCAACAGGAACAACGTCGCGCAAATTCAAAAAACTGATACGAAGTCCACAGATGACTCCCTTCTCCAATTTTACAAGGCCCCAGCTCTTTCGGTGATACCGTGTGGCGTATGGACCTGAAAGTAATCACAGGTCTTTCTTCTTGAAAAACTATGCAGTTCAGTAACCGGCTCCGTTCCAGTTGCTGATCTTGCCGTTGAGGTTTCCAAGCAGCAGGCCATAAAGATAGCACCAAAGATCATTTTCAGGGAGAAGGCGATCATCACAAAGAGCTCCAACATCGGGGCAAGACCGTCAAACGGGAGCAAACTCACCGGGGCCGGATCTTGCATGCAAAGATGACAAACTTCCTCACTTCCTGATGTGATACAACCTCGGGGAGAGACTCTAGAAGAGGTAATGCCCATTTGTTTCCCCTTCTCACTACAATTAACTCCAACTCCCAGTGCTGAGAGAAACTGCCAAACCTTCATGATTCGTTTTGAACAACGATTCACAACCGCTTCAAAGCACAAACCAATCCTTTTAGCTGTCAACGCATAAACTGGTTCATCCCACAAGTCGCTGTTGGCTGGCCACTCCCGACCCACCATCAGGTCTTTATGCCCGAGGCAGTGAAGCAACTCGCGAATTCCTTGCCAATGCGCTTGTGCTCCTTGAAACGACATTGATCATACTGCAAGACCAAGGCGCGACCCAATGTCCACGCGGCTGAAAGTGACTTGAAAATGCAGAGCGCACTCTCCCAAGTAAGCAGCTTTTTTTCTCCTTCCATCTCCTTCTCACGACTTCCAGCGGTCACTCTGGCCATATGTACTCATTTGCTACGTGCACTTGTTCACCCACAGCAGCGTAGTCTGGTCCTGGTACATGGCTCTGGCTGCTGCCCTGGCTTTTGGCCATGGTGTGTGCCACCGGGGGCACAACTTTCATCTTCCAGCCAGAGCCCCTGTTGATCTTCTTCTTGCCCTGAGCAGATGTGATTGGTAGCATCCAAATGTGTCCCAATGCGCTTCATGACATCAGAAAACAACGCATTACTTGATGAAGCCTGTGGAAAAACTGAAGCACACCTCAAAAATGCGCATGGCTTACAACACGTCAAGGTACAGCTAAATAGATCAACGTTGACATTGCTGTTTCCATTCACA
This sequence comes from Effrenium voratum, assembly GCA_963377175.1. Lineage (NCBI taxonomy): Eukaryota > Dinophyceae > Suessiales > Symbiodiniaceae > Effrenium > Effrenium voratum. The sequence continues at coordinate 1,519,871 of CAUJNA010003439.1, forward strand.
CAGTCAAGCAGCTATTGGTGCTGCGTCAGGTGAACTACTGCCAAGCTTGCTTTTTAAAGGTGAAAGTTCGATATATATTCAAAATTGATGGGGTGCTCTTAGCAATGGAGCAACTCATTCCAAAACAATATTTTGTTAAAACAGCGCGCGTAAAAAAGAAGCCTCCAAACCAAAGGCTAAGCACCACAGGCAAGCAACATGCACGGCAATTGTATTTCTTTGCATGGTGCTAATTGCAAAGCTACAGAGAGGGTGTTTGTTTTGGCGTTGGGCTTCTCGGAGTTGCTGCCAAAAGCGCCAGGTGAGCTCTTGGCAGTTCTCGCCTCCTCTTCTGCCTCTTCCTGCGTGAGGTTCAAGCATGCATCGTCCTCTTGAATGTCTGCCGGGGATCATCCACCATGATCATGGTGGCAGTCTGTGGTCTTCACCATCACTCGCTGCAGGCTTAGTGGCGCAAACCACGCCAGCTCTGGCGCCAAAGTGGTCACGCGCAGGAACACCTGGAAACACTTGCACCACACGATTTTGAGGCAAGCAAACTAGCAAATCCAATTCAGACAGCTCTTCATAGGGTCTCGGTGGAAATGCTCCGCGGGGTCTTCAAACAATGCACTTCGCCAGTGAGTTCCATGGGATGCCTTGTTCTAATTTGTGGGAGCTTGAAGGGCTCAGCCAGGTAAAGCTGTGCGGCCCAAAAGCCAGATAGCAGCTCAGAGCCAGAAAGCAGCTCAAAGGCAGACAGTAGCTCAAAGTCAGACAGCAGCCTTAAGTCAGACTGCGTTGTGCTCAAGCTGGGGGAATAGACTGCGATGTTGTCGGTTGAATGTTCCCACACAATACCAAGCAATACCAATAAATGGGCTAGTCATGTGCTTTTGATTCCTCTTTGTGGACAAGCAGGCGGGAAAAGTAGGAACCCGTACATATACATATATATATATATATATATTATATTTATTTATATGTGTACTATATCTCAGGGAACCCGCAGGGTTTGTGGGGAGTAGCCGTGGCCTTCTTCAGGGGCGGATCGACCCTCGGCTTGGGTGCAGTGAATGAAGGGCCTTGTAGCCTTGTAGGATCCGTGCGCGTTTTCCGCGTGTCTTGAGCCCATCCTTCCCGTGGGTCGTCCAACAATGCGGGTTTCTTGCAGCTTGACAAGCCCAAGAAAATAGCAAAACTGAGCAGAGAAAAACCACATTCTCGAGAAACCAACTTAGGACCTAAGTCGATAAGACAAAACATGCGTTGGTCAGGTTTTGGCAAACAGCTCATGTTGAACGAGTTCTGGAGTCATGGTTCTTTTGTTGCTTTCTCTTTCTTGTTCGCTTTCAAGTTCGCCTTGCATTTTGCATTTGCTTGGCTTCCGCGAGGTGTTCTTGACATCCGCCGACATTGCTCGGCGTGTCGGACACCTAAGAGAGGACACCAAAAAAAGGATAGAGGATAACCCCCCTAACCCTACGTAGGGTACGGGGGGGCCTTCCGCAGGTCAAGTCGGTGAAGAGCGAGGTGGAGTCCATCAGCTCCAGCGTGCCGCCCCTCGGCGTTCTTCGAAGAAGTGGCTCTGGCCGAAGCCAAGTTGCTGCTTGGTGGCTTTTTGGGGTAAAGTGCAGGGGAAAAAACAAAAAAACAAAAAAACACTGGCCAGGCAGTCTATTAATTTAGGGGGGTGGGGGTCAATCCCGATCGCAAGTTTAGGGCAGTCCCTAAGACACCTACTGTGCATGGTTGCGACATCCAGACATCGCGCCACTTGGAACCCATGAAGCTGGCTGGTATTTTCAGTTGGAAAATCGAATCAGACACCAAGCCATGGGTCCCCCACGGTCCGCGCGGTAATTTGATGACGTTCCACTAAACGTAGTCTTCGGGGAGCCGGTGTCGCCAAACAGGGGTCCCAGGCTCGAATCCCCCTGCCGGCTCTTTCTCCTTTTGCCGAATATCTGGAAAAAACTCTGTGTTTTTGGACGTCCTCTTTGCGAAAACGCTGGAAATACCGCGTTTGTTTGCTGAAAATGCTGGGGTGCAAAGGGGAAATGCAAGGAAGTGCAAGGAAGTGAGGGGAGGAAATAGGAAGTCGACATGACAGAAAAGCAACGGGAAATGAAAGGGAACAAAGGGGAACTGAAAGGGACATGAAAGGGACAGAAATGAAAACAAGTGGAGTGCAGGGGGAATGAAAGGGAAACAAAGCACAAGGCAACCAATCGGTACGACGGGAGATGTAGGGAAATGACTCGCAACGAAAGAACGGGACATGCATGCAAAATGAAGCGGACATACCGAGAAAATGACAGGGACATGAAGGGGGAGTTGAAAGGAATGCAAGAGAAACCAAAAAAAAGACATCAGGGAAAAAGTGAAAAGGACATGAAGGGGAAATCAAGGGGAAAGCCAGTAGTGAGATGACAGTTCAGGGTCATGAAGGGGCAGTGCCCGGACATCGAGGCAACTCAGGGGGGACGTGACGCTGCAATGCAGAGAGAGAGAGAGAGAGAAATAGAGAGAGAGAGAGAGAGAGACAGGGAGAGAGCGGGAGAGAGAGAGAAAGAGAGAGGGAGAGAGAGAGAGAAAGAAAGAGAGAGACACAGAGAGCGAGAAAGAGAGAGAGAGAGAGAGAGAAAGACTAGGTCCTCCAGGAGAGAGGTTAGAATAAGGGTACCCTTTTTCTGTAGAGGGGCGTGGACAGGAAGGAGACAGGCAGACAGAAAGAGAGAGAGAAACAGAGAGAGAGAGAGAGAGAGAGAGACAGAGAGACAGAGAGAGAGAGAGAGATAGAGAGAGACAAAGACAGGTAGATTGAGGAGAGAGAGGCTTGGGGGGATGGGGAGGATGGGGAGCAGAAGGAGGGAGAGAGGACGACAGAACACGCGGGGGAGGAGACAAGGGAGAGTGGAAGAAGGAGAAAAGGGAGAGGACAATGTCGGCGGACTGAGCCGGAGGCTCTAAAGTTTGGTTTTCGATTTGTGTTTTGGTTTTCTTGAGCTTGTTGTTGTTTGTGTTCCCCCTTTAATGGGCCGGCAGATGGGAAGAACATGGAAGAACCAACCAGCGTGCCTTTATTTACTAGATTCGATCGAAATCCTAGTCAAATTACTACTTGGAAACAAACAGCAGCCGTACCGGATTTTATTTGAACTCTAATTCAATTCTAACGCCAAACAGGAATGGAAAGGACGATAATTGCAACCATGGAATGTTGCAACAATCCATGTAGAGGACCCTGTTGAGTGATTCAGAACTTCAGCTACAAACACGCCTCAGTACAACTTGCTCAAGATATCAAACTCCCAATCGCAAAGAGTGCACTACGGTCTCCTTTCTTGAGAGAAAGAGAAACAGGACCAAAACCAACAATTTTCAGAGCACCCCATCCACCTGAGCTTCCACAATGTGACTTCGAAAAAGATTTACCCCAAGCTCCATATGGCGCCCGAAGACCCGCAAAGACCCCCACAGACCACCATGTGACCTCACCCCCCCCGTGGCTCCTTTGGCGAACCTCGGACCACAGCAGGCCTTTGATGCAGCAGAAGGATTCCTTGGACCGCTCAGCTGGTCAATGCCAAAGCCAAGAGGCTGGCGCCAAGCCAACAAATGGAAACGTAGCTTGGGGAAATGATGTTTGGGGCAAAAAAAAGAGAGTATTATCTCCCCAAGCCCCGAACCATTTTTGGGAGGCAACATGAAAAAATGGAAACATAGCCTGAAACTTTGGCAGAAGCCCAACTTTTCCTCCAAAGGTTGAACCGTTGGGTCCTGGCCGCAAACGCAGTTGGTGTGTTCCATGCCGTCTTTGAGCTCGGATCTGCGGTATCGTTGCGGATGCCCTGCTAAAAGAGCAAAAGCAAAGTTCAACAATTGAGGGAAGCGCGCAACCCGCCCGCCCAAAAGAAGGGTCTGGGCCTTGGTTGGGCGTGGTTCGCCTTATTCGGCCTGATTCGCCAAATGAGACTTGACAAGCTCAAGCCGTTTTTGGGGTTGCTGGCTTTGAATGCAAGAGTGGAACAGCACTTGTGGATTCTGCCAAGAAGCAAAGAGCCACTTTCAAAGGGGCCTCAAGTCAGGTAACCCTTAGTTGGTGCAAAGGAGTGGTGGCTTGGGGGTTTGAACTCCTGGTTGTAGAGAACCTACGAACCGCCAGGCTCCAAAGCACCGCTGATCAATCGGGGGTGGATGCCCGTTTGGCTTGGGCGAAGCAAGTAGCAAGGCCCACAGAAGAGCGGCTTCACCCGGAAGGTGACTGAGAGGGCCAGGTGCGCCAACCAAATTGCAAAGGGCTTCAAAAAGTCGGTGCCATTTCGGCTGCGACTTGTTCTTGTCCTCACAAAAACAAACGGCTGACATCTCCATTCAGAAGCCAACTTCTCTTTTGGCAAGGCCCTGGTTGTGGGGCAACTCCTGGCACCAAACAACTCTGATAATTGTGACCTGCTCATTCTTGTCCAGGGACGCTACAAAAAACAGCTTGGACCGCAGGGGGAATACCCGAAGTGCCGATTGGCACTTGACAATTTTGCAGAATCCCACACATTGGTAGAGGATGGCCATTGCTTCACGCAAAAGCGAAACGACTGGGCTGAAGCTGCCAGCTGTACAAGAAGCCAAAGGCTAGTTCAACCTTTCTTGCGCATCGGCGTGGACTTTCACCACGCCATTGCAGATGTCCTCGATCATGCGAAAACCGTTGCACGTGTTGACGAGTGCTTCGTCCGACAGTCCTTACAGCACTTTGGGCAGAAGACTGACAATGGTTTAAGTATCAGTGTGAGTGGTACGAGGAACTTCACCTTCTGGCACTGAACTATGACAACAACTGTTCAAGATTCAGTGTTCTCCTGCATTGAAGTTTACCCAGTCACCCTCTGGTCTACCCTCCGGGGGTTTCCCCGTAGTGTATGGCCAAACTGGAGTTTTTCCATGCTCTGTGACACACGGAAGCTTCCATCGCCATCTCTCGTGGCTCCAGCTAGCTATACTTCCGACGTACCAAGCACTGGGGTTGTGGGGCACGATTAAATTACCTCATCCTCCTGCGAAAATCGTGTTCGTATTGTTTAACTCTCCTCTATTAAGTATCACACTGAGAGGCAACTCACCTCAACTCGGCAAAGCGATCAGGTTTTCGCAAACCCAGCGCCAAGTTGGCTGGCGAGGACACCAAAAGGAACGCCACCCAGTAAGAAAAGCTTCAGTCGACGGGCCCTTTGCTGGTCACCCCAGGAACATACTCTAGGGCCTCCAGTAGAGAGGTTAGAATAAGGGTACCTTTTCTTTTTTCTGTAGTCTATTTTAGTAGGGGAACCCTCCCAACCAAAAAAAAGTGAGAAAGGGCAATAACCTATCTTTTTGTGGCAATCACCCATGTTTAAGGGACATGTCCATGACTTTTTGGCTCAAATGGCACCCAACAAAGGACACCTAGCTGGGGGACCCCGCCGGATCCTGGCAGGGATGTTCCGTTGCCTCGCGCGGCGGAACCGCGGCGCGCGAGTTCAGAGCGAGGCGAAACGCTCGGGTGGACCCCAAAAAACCGTCCCAGAGCCATGTGGTGAAGGTAGGCACCACAGAAAACATATATGGCTTGACCAAAAAGGAAAGTAGTTTGTTACTATAGAACTGGGATCCACTGGGAGTTGGCGAGGAAACGAAGACTCAAAACATTGCCGCTCCAGGTGGCTCGGGCAGATTGCTTGGGAAACGAACACGCCCAGACGGGGAAATCCTTTGGTGGAACAGTCGATAGAATGGTGTCGACCTAGGAGAAATGAACCTATGATTGATTTAGGGTCGTTGCTTTGCTTTAGGAGGAATCCTTTCATTTGGGGAGGACCCGGTTTGAACACCCTCTGATTAATCCATCGGGGTCAACATTATGTCTTTCATGGAGCAAGCGGTGGTGATCTTCCAGAAGCAAAATTGCCAATTGGAGTGTGTCCCCTTTTGGCAGCCTCGGGCATTTGGACCACTGGGTCCAATTGTAACCAGCGCACCCCTAAAGACCAAGAGAGGTGCCTATCATCGAGTTATAAACCAACCACTTTAAGGGCTCAGCCAAGATTCCAAAGTGCCAGAACGATAACTGCTCGGTCAAGCTGGTAACCGAGGTTGCCCTTCTCGGCAATAGCGAGGTCCATGGTGGAATCCCGAAGCAGTTGGCAGCTAGCGGTTTGCAGCATACTCACTTGTCCCTAACTTTCGCGCTTGTTTTGGAGCGGGGCCAGGGGGGAAGGGATATGCAAAAACATCCGTCGTGCTTGGCTTCCTGAGACAGGTACCAGATGTCTTGTCCTAGGGAGTGGGTCATTAAGAAACCTTTGCACCAATGCTAGAATGCCACTATGTTAACGATCGGGGAAGGGAAGCGTTGGCCTGCAACCGTTTCCTGGTGGTGCTGTGGAGGTGTTCCAATGGTTTTCCATTTCAGGGGCTCAAAATGTTCGGAAATGATGGTTGCGCAGCACCCATTCCAACCCCTTTCCAACCCCAGGGTTTTCAATAAAATCACCTTTCAGGGTTTTCCACCAATCCAAATCACACAGCAGCGCTCAGCACCCATTCAAGTTTAGCTCTATCAGAGCTAAGATATACAGTCTACATAGGCCTTCTTTCCACAACCGTTGTTGAACGTAGTAAAACCATGATTTCATGGTGCCCCCAAAAAAGGTGGATGGTCCTTTAAACAAAACAACAACAACAAATGAACAGTGTGATGAATCCCTATAGTTTTGTTGGCTGGATAATTATCACCTGAATCACGGGAAACCAGCAACCACAGCCCGACATCAGCTTTAGGAATTCTGAATCATGGCGCCCTTTTGGGACCCACACAGCTCATTCTCACTAACACCCCCGGAAATCCAAGAAAAGCAAAAGCAAGTGGCGCCGAAGCCCATCTGTGAATCAGCAATACAGAGATTGTCAGGGCCACTACACTTGGCTGGAATGCGGACCCCAGCAAGAAAACAAGTTTTTGCCTGGTTGGTGGAAAACAAAGGGAACCCCAAAAAGCGAAAAAACAAATAGGAAAAAAAGGGGAACTAATTCTGGGGAAGTACAGTGAGTCAAGGGATACGCTAGGGGGCTCAACTGCCTCCGCACCTTTGCCTGAAGGACCCGGAAAAAAAAGCTGGACCTTTGACTAAACTAGGTCCTCCAGTAGAGAGGTTAGAATAAGGGTACCAACTTTTTCTGTAGTCTGACGTCTGTTTTAGTAAGGGAACCCTCCCCCGAAAAAGGGTGAGAAAGGGCACTGGGAGACCTAGTAAAAGTTGGAAACCGCAAGAATCAGTTCAGGTCGATCGGCTTTGGACTGAGCTACTGACCAGGGAGAACAGGATCTGACTTTAGGGAACCCCTCGGTGGACATCATCACCGTTTTGGAAACGCCCCCAAGTGGGAATGTTGTCAAAACAGGGAACCCCCAACAAATGTGGTGCTCCTTTAAAGCACCCCAGCAACTTTGCCCAGGTGGCCTGTTGGATACCCAGACCCCCAGCGGGGAAAACAAAGCCCTTTGTGGGCAAAGGACAACACAGTTTACTGGGGGTAGGTAAAAAGAAAAGGAAACCAAGGGGAACCAAGGGGAACCAAGGGAAACCCAGGGAAACCCAGGGAAAGCAAGGGAAACGAAGGGAACCAGGGGAAACCACGAAACCAAGGGAAACCAACCAAGGAAACCCAACCAAGGGAAACCAACCAAGAGAAACCAAGGAACCTATAACAGGGGTTTGCAACCAGGGAACAGGAAACCATGTATAAAACAAGGCAAACCAGGGCAAACCTATAAAAACCAAGGCAAACCAGTGGAAACCTATGAAAACCAAGGCAAACAAGGGGAACCCTATTTTAAACAAAACCAAGGCAAACCAGGAGAAACCTACAAAAAACAACAGTAAACCAGGGGAAGCCTATTAAAAAACAAAGTAAACCAAGGGAAACCTATTTATTTATTTTTAAAGAAGAAGAAACAAACAACAACGGCAGCTGGAGTTCTCCAGCCTCAGCCACCCTGAGCTTCTCTACAGCCCCATGGTCCGGCACGAAGTCCTCGGTGCGCAAACAGAAGACTTGGCCAGACCGAAAAACGCCCCCAGCCAAAAGCTAGCTGTTGGCTTCCATTTGGTTCAGTGGGGGTTGGCATCCCTGGAAATTGGCAGGTGGGGGTTGGCAAGTGGGGTTCCGTTTGGCTTCCTTGGAAAAAATGAAAAATATGTCCAGTGGTGAAATCGATTCCCTTTAAAACCAACAGGGGAAAATCAAAAATAGGTTTAAGCAAATGGAAGTCTTAAGTATATGGAAGTTGGGAAAGCCAAAAGCTAGCCTCTCTCCCGCCAACATGGCACCTGTTGGAGGGTTGGAAGATCTATTTGCTCCTGAAGGGAACTCTCTGTGAGGTGCCATGTTAGTAGAGGGCAGCTTTTGGGAAAGCCAAACAAACCAACATGGCTGGTTGATGGTTGCTTCGTGAAACAGTCCCACAGCTTACTTTCCCGGACCATTGCCTTGTGCAGGTCATCAAACCAGAGGTCAGGGAAAACCAAGGAAACCATGGCCAAACAGAACATGGCCGAACAGTTGTTCGAGAGGTTGATTGGAAAATGATTGGTTCGTCTTTCTTTTCTCGCAGTCTCCCGCAAAAGCCCGGGAAATGAGCCAAAGGCTCGAACTGTGCGACTCTGAGCAACAAACCGCTTGGCAAGTGGTTGGTTGGCATCCAAGTAGTCCCAGCTACATAGCCATTGTACCTGGAGTCTCCACGACCCTCGAAAAATATGGGTCCACGACCCCTTTATTTTGGGTAATGACCCCATTTTTCAAGGGTCATGGAGACTCCAGGTACATGCTGTATGTTTGGGCGAAGCCACTGAGGCAACTGGGGGTTGTATGACCACAAACATTCGAGCAGGGGTGTACATCCCCTCCCTTTCCCACTGGGTCCCTGTTTTGGTCCGGGGAGAGTGGAATCCCAAACTAGGTCCTCCAGTGGAGAGGTTAGAATAAGGGTACCCTTTTTGTGTGTAGTCTACTTGTTCCTTCTGGTGTCCTTTTGTAGGTCCTCCAGATTTGAGAGGTTCGAACAAGGCTACCCGATCTTTTTCTGTCTATTTTAGTAGGGGAACCCTCCCCCAAAAAAGGGTGAGAAAGGGCACTACTGGGGGACCTAGGAAAGAAAGGCAGTCTTGGGCGATTTTCGCGATGAACCCCTGGGGACCGCCATTCCCATCCTTGACACCTGCAATCAAAGACTGCTCGCTAAAACCGATCAAGGCAGCTGTTTTAACGCCAAACCTCAATGTGGCCAACAGGCAAACGAGTCATCACCAGAACCTGTTATCAAACTCGGTATCAAAGGGATCTACCAAACAACTAAAAGCTAGAGTACAATGGGACAAACCTTACCTGGGTTTGCATGGCTCAAGGGGTCAGACTTAAGACACATTCGTATCCCCGCAATTCCCCATGGGTCATCTGGTCGGACGGAAACCCACTGCCCACTCTCTTCAATGCTGTTGGCATTCACAAAGGGCAGTGCTGGATTTTGGTCATTCCAACCTTTGTTGCTGTTGACCCCTCTGCAAAAAGTGTAGCTTGTGGGTTCAATGGAAAACCCATGAGATCCCAAAAAAGTTGAAGTCTAGAGGTCCAACCCAATAGCAATCAAGCAACAAGGCTTGCAAGGGCCTTTAAACCTCCAATCTTAGATGAGGAGCGTGAGGGTTTTTGCAAACCATTGCGAACGTGGTGCGTTTTGCAGATCACTTTACTGTAGGCTGACTCACTCAGATGACCGGCCAAACAAGTGCATTCTTGTCGGGCCTTTACATAAACGATAAAGACGCAACAAACAAGCTTAAAGCTTGTAGAACATGCTCTGGGTCAGTCTTTGGCCCCCTGCAAGCTTAGGAGGGAAACAGTCACGGACCAACAAAACGCTAGCAAAGCCTTGAATGTGGGGGGCCTTCAAGGGAAGCCAAAGGAATATGAGGCATTTTGATTTTGGAGGTTCCAAATCCCATGTTGAAAGCTTCCTATATCTTGAACACTGTTCCTTATGCGTCCACCTCAAACATGGCCCCACAAAAAAGGGACACGCCTTCGAAATCGACCCGAGGTGATGCTTTAACCACCCCAAAAGAATCCAAAAGTTAAGGAACTTCAAAACATCGCGATTTGTCTGGCTGCCAGACGTTCAACTTTTAAGTGGGACCTGTCATGAATTCTAAACGCTAAACATCTAGAGCCTTTCTCTTTCTACGTCTCAAAGGGCAGCCCTCAAATGCTTGGTTCCTTTTGGCTTCGCTTCCAAACCGACCCTTTTTGGGGGTTCTGCAAAAGACCAGGCCACTAAGGCCCAGGCCCGGTCCGGAACCCGCTCTGCCAAGGGCGAGAACCTGGCAAATCAAGTCTTTGGGTCCGAGGCACCGATCAACGCTTTTCGTGGTGGCTTGTCTTTGAGTTGCTACCAACCTTTTTCTAAGGGAACCAAAGGAAACACGCCTTGACAGTTTTGGGGTCCAACCCAAAAAAGGGCACTCCCATCTAGGTGGTGGATTGCACTACATCTTGGTAGCGGGCCATTTGCGGGTTCCCCTATGTCGAACACCGCCACTCACACCGAGGAAACAGCCCAGCCTTGCTTGTTTCACCTGTCTGCCATCTGAAATGGGGTCTCGTCCCTGATCCAAGGCTAAGAATGACTACATCACAGAAGTTGGGGCACCTTATGCCATGTACAGGTGCTGAGGTATGGCCGATTGTTTGCCACAATCGCTGACCCCACAGCGATATAAACTGCTGTCTATCCTAACATCCCAGCTTGCAAGCTGATGGATCATGCGCAAGAACGGGTGGAAGTCAAGCCGCCAACCGGCGATGCTTGCTTGACGTGGTGTTTCCTGAAACTGGGCCCGTCCGTTTACGCCCGTTTGATAAGTGTCAAGCCATGTAGGCGCAGCGAAGATGCCCAATCTCATAGCTATTTGCCCAGTGGCAACTGGGACATCTTCTTGTTTCGTGCTGAAAGGACGACTACCTATGCAAGCTGTTGGGTTTTTTCATCTTCAAGGGAAACCCACCCAAAACAGGGGGGAAATGCACTGGGCGGCTGGGGGGCTACGTGCCCAGCTAGAAAGCCCATCGAACCCCTGCCTGTCGGTCTCTGCATCTGCAAAGTAGTCCACGACCTGCACGTCTGAACTCGGTTGCTTTCTGCTCCCCTGCTAAAAGCTTGACTTTTAGTGGTTTAAGGGAAAACCCACTAGTTGGCAAAAAGCTAAACCCAAACATCCAAGCGAAATGCACCAAAGTGAATCCGAACCATACCAACTGAGTCCTTATTATTCTGCAAAAAAAAAGCGGATGTCCGGACCTGGTTCACACTACCCACTAAGCCATAGGACTGGCGTTGGTTAAAATTTCAAGGCCCCCGCCCCCGCTGGGCAACTGGGAACAACTGGCAGGCGTTCTCATCGTCACCACCCCCACGTGTGCTGTGCTAGAAAGAGACTGCGCCAAATCAACATGTCGGAGCCTTCTTTTGCACGAGGTGTGGTCGGTGGCTCAAGCACCTAGCATAGGAGCCCAAAGAATAAGGGGAAGACTTGGTCTTGAGGCAATAAACCTCAGCTTGGTCTTGATCTGGGGTGGTAGATGGGACCCTGATCATTTTCGGAGTTGCCTGATGCTCTAGGCTGTGAATGATCCAAACTGAACCAGGACATTGATAGGCGAAATGGGTTACACCCAAACCATCCCGGTCACAAAGTTGCCCATCAGGGCGGCCATCCTCAAGTGGATTGCCTCCACCCACCAAAGAATTGCGATGGTGTCTTATGTGAGCGTGTACCTGAACCCTCAAACTACCTGTAAACAAGGGAATCATTCGCTTCGCACCGAAGTTTTGAGGGTCCATGTAGGTTGACAAGGGATGTGGTGAAAGTCATGCAGGTTGGCTACAGTTCATGGTTTCTCTGGCAACCTCGCGGTTCATAGCCGGATTGTGAATGTGTTATGGACGAAATCCGTTCGCACCACTTTGAAGCCATGGTTGAAATCATTGTTTGTTGGTATTTACCGGAGCATCCGCAAAACCGAAAGAGGCGCATCGCCACCGGCACCCCAGCCGCCTCTTTCTTGAACTGCGCTCCAGTCTGGGAACGGGGCCGTGGATTCGGCGCAAATCTTTCGGTGCCTCTGGTTGACATGTGCACATACATACATACAGAATATATATATATATAGATTTATTTATACACGTATAATATTTACCTGGGCCTGTCCGATTTCTGATCCCCCGCTAAAACTGATGGTTGAAATGGACACTAAACCAACAACCTGGAAACCCAAGGCGATGGCTAACCGCCAAGGTGCTAGGCTCATACTGTATACATGGACTACCAGTGGATAAACACCGAAAAACCAAATCAACAAGCCCATTCTTTCACTGTCACTGTAAACGACATGGACAAACTGGGCGAACTGTGCCCCCCCCTCCCCGTTCCCCTCCCAAACGCATCATAGACTGCTCAATATTCTGACCTCACAAAACAAGCACCGGGAGACCAATTGGTCAAGCAAACCCACACTGACCGAGAGCCGAGAGCCGCTACCTGACTTCATAGAACAAACCACCCTGACAGCCAAAAACAAAAATACGGAGGCGCTCGAAAGCCCACCGGAGAACAACTTGAACGAAGCCCAAACGCACGAAGCCCAGAAATTCGCTGGGCTCCATGGCTCAGCGGTCTGAACACCAAGCTAGGGGGGAGCAAGCAATTGGGCGGATTGGCCAAAAACGTCCAAACAGCTTGCTTAAGCAACTGGGCTAGTAGTCAAGCAGGTGATGGCGTCCCTGATGCAGGGAGGTGGCGTCCGACTCCAAAGGTTGACAAAAGAAGGAAGGAATAGAAAAGGGCTTCCCAAAGTCCAGTTCTGGACCTGGGAATTGAGTAACTCTTTGGACGCAACGCAAAATGGCACGCAGTGGATGTGCTTGCCCCTGCCTGACATGCAGAGCTGCTCAACCAAGAGCCAGTCACAAAGGGTAGAGTGTTGGTCATGAGTGAAGAACGAAAACAAAACTAGATTTCTACTCTGCGGATTGATCATCTTGTAGACTTAAAGGATGTTCCCAGCATGCGCGTCTTGTTGTTATGGCTCTGAATGGAGTCACAACCCTTGCCAAAAACTACTCAATAGGGTCGATCTTTGACTGCCTGCAAACAGTCTACCTGTTGGCAGGCCGGTGGTAAATCCGTTGTTGTTTCATTAAGCTAAAGGTTCAACTACAGTGTACATGAGTATCTTTATAGTTTCCCTTTAGGGATCACTCCTCCAAAGGGAAACTCACTTGGCTGGTACTATCAGGTGTTTTTGTTCAGCCGCCCAGGGAGACGTATACGCACGTATCCCGAGAACCCTGATTGGGTCTTTCGACAATGCACCATCGGGGGGAGCTCCTGAACTCCTTGGGAAGAATTGTCTTGGTTGCAGCAACGGCAACGACCCCTCTGCACCTTTTGTGGGTTGAATGGAAAACCCGACCTGTTTCTCAACAAGTTAAAGCAAAAAGATCCAACCAAATAGCCATAAAGTCAGAAAGGCACCAGGCTTGCTCGTCTGAGTTACTCAAACATTGTTGAACGTGTTGGTGTAGAGCACGAAAGGTCAGGGTCGCTCCGGGCCATTCAAAGTTAACCAAGCCCCACGGCTAGACCATTGGATTGGTGGTCATTTGTTTCCTTCTCCTCAACCAAACATATTTCTGCCTATGCGCCAGGGGGTTGGGGGCAACCCTGTGCTTTTTGTTCACTCAAACTAGTCGCTTGACTCGTCCAAGACCGAGCTTGAAGACTTCCAAACCAGTTCGTTGCTTTGTGTTGGCGGCAAAGAGTCGGACCCTTGAGGTCGCCCCCCTCAACTTGCCCATATGACACCCATTTAGCGCTTTTGTAAGAGGAACAAATCCAACACACCCTCATTGTCTGGCTGGTGATGGGCAAAACGGGGAAGCTTCTTGTTTGCCTTTATGGGGACCCCCTCCAAAAACGGAGGAAACCATGGGCAGCACTGCGGGTCTGGGTGCCATTTCTCGCGCCAAATTTGGGCGCCCGGGCCAAACTGAGGCGATCCAGGATCATGCCGGTGGCTTTCTGGCGCATCAGCGGCAGTGGGTGTGCGGGTGCTTTGGAGGTGGTTTTTAAGGGAAAGCACAAGGGCAACCACTCACTGTTTCTGGGTACATCTTGCTTCTCTAGGATCCTTGGTTTCAAATGAGGGATCAGCAAACGGCCTGGGCAAGATCGAGATATGTCCTAGAACCATTTACGGGTGGACTCTAAGCACGAGGTTGGCCAGAATTTAAAAGGGCTCCGTACAACTATCCCCTCCACACATCACCCCGAATCACACCACAAGGAAGCTCACACAAAAAAAAATGGCCCGAAAGGTGATGTTTGAAACCACCGTTGGGGACATACATGGCTGTGGGCCAAAAATAGGTACCCAAAATGGACCCCTGGCAAGAGGAAACATGGACTAAAATCTGCGGTCCCGGGTGGTTTAATTTTGACCCATACCCATATATTGGAGTTGGAACCCTGCAACTGTGCGAAGGCTATTAAATCGCGGCAGCTCGGCCATGCGACCTCTATAGGCAGCGTAGTCATCATCCACCTCAGTTCGGGCGGTTTTGCGGGGGTCTGGCCACGCTTGTGACACCCAATCTCTTCCTCATCGCTTGAGAGTTCGCCCCATAAGACGGCGATTGCGTTTAATTACCACCCTGCTCTGGGCTGCCCTCAGATCCCCTGCCAAAAGTTAAACTTTTAGTCGGTTACATGGAAATGCCCACTAAACCCTAAAAAGCTAAAAAGCTAAGGGGATGGCTGGGAGCCACCAAGTACTGTGTTCGTTTTGCCAAGCTAGCAAGCTGTTAAAAATCTAGGCCGCTCGGCCCGGCGGCTAACTTGCAAACTTGGCAACGAAGAGTCAGGCTCAAGCTCGCTTGGGCCATGCTATTCCCAGCCAATTGACATGGAACACCAGACCGGAATGATAAGTGGGCCTCCCTGTTCTGATGTCCTTGGCGATGGGGCGAAGTGCCCTTCTTGGGATCGCCTCTATAGAAGTCGGCTCGCCAAAGCTGGAACCGCCTTCTGACAAATCACTGGACGCATCCATTTGGTCCAACAGCGATTTCCCAAACCCTCGGCTTTCACCCACATTGCAAATGCTCACGGCCCTGAACCTGCTTGTATCCCGAACTAGGTCCTCCAGATTTGAGAGGTTAGAATCAGGGTACCAACTTTTTCTGTAGTCTATTTTAGTGGGGGAAGCCCTCCCAAAAAAGAAACGGTGAAAGCTTCCACCTAGCTGGGGGACCTAGCTAAAGACCAGGCTGGATCCCCAGGGTTTGGTCTTCATTGGGCTCCACGCTCGCTTGGCTTTCGTGGAGGCATCATCCGCTGCGGCGTCGATCTGGCGCGCGACCGGCAAGACTCCGGAGAGCCATTCACACAGCTCGTGGTTCCTCCGCTGGTGCTCAGTAGGCAGGGAAGGAGAACTGGAATGACCCCTAGCCTGCCGGTTCATTCAGCCAACACCATTAGGTCATTTCCTGCACCAGCACGCTACAGCTTGATACAGGGAGACACTATCAACCGCAAGCATCGCTCCAAACTGAGCCCAGCCAATGGGTTTGGCGCAGGCAAGAGGGGAATCCAGAAGAAAAATCCATCGTCCAACCACCAAGCCATAGAACAAATACAATAAATTGTAGTGCTTCCATCTTGTGGTTCTCAATATTTTGCTGTCATCCGCTTTGCCATGTCTGTGTTTGTTCGACAAGGTAGTCTAAAAAGAACCCCGGAAAAGAGCCCCCTCCCTTTCCCAACCGGTTTGGAAACCTCTGTTTAAGGCACTCAAAGCAACACCTGGGTGGATGAAGGCCCTTTTTGCGCAGGTTTCGGGGTGCAGCCCCATGAACGCGGACGTACCCAATGGCCCCCTTTTGCCCTGCATGTTCATTGGACTCCCAAAAACATGGGAAACAAGGCATTTGAGGCTCGTCCTCTTGAGACAACCTGTTGGATGAACCAACACCATCAGTGCCCGCCCTAAGCAAAGCCTATGTTCCCCGGTCAAAAGCACCCGACTGGTTCAACACTAAGAAATTTGCTAGTGCGATAGGTAGGGAATGACTTTCCGAGTCCGGGTGCTGGTTGAACGAACCGCAAGGGGATTCCCTTCAAGGCAACCATAGGGGATGGTTTATAGGGGACATTCCCTCATTCCCCCCCCCCCCTACTGAGAACCAGCCTAGGTCCTCCAGTAGAGAGGTTGGAATAAGGGTACCCTTATTTCTGTAGTCGATTTTAGTAGGGGAACCCTCCCCCCCAAAAAGTTGGTAAAAGGGCAATACTGGGGACTAGCAGCAAACAGAAGGGTCCCTTTTGGGTCACCTTCAAGGCCAGTGCGATTCTCACAGAGTTCTAAGAGACTTGCTGGGGATAGAAACGCGCCAATGTCTCTCCTGACGCAAACAAATTAAGTTGCTGCACTCTGACCAAAGCTCGCGTCTTCTTTCTGCAAATGCAACACTGCGGACATGCTGGAGCCATGGGATGATGGATGCCCATGCCAAACAAACTAGCAACGCAGCAAACATAAAGCCAATCACAACATCGCAAACGGCGTCGACAAAACGTGACTGTTGCACCGACTCTACAACTTTGTCGAGCTCATCGAAGCCTGGGTGGTGCACCCTGCCACTTGAAAGCTCCCTCAAAAGGCGCTTCCTTGAATTTTGATGGGGGACTCTTTGGTGGACATGGAGTTATGTGACATGGAAGAGTTGGTCTTGTCCTACAACCTGGGTCAGAAAGGTAGGGCACTTGCAGCATCATGAAATCAATCAAGCCCTTGCTGTCCGTGGTGTCATTCGTATCTCTCTGCTGATTTGCGATTGGTCGGGCACTTTCGCATGCTCGCAACCCCAAGGTTGCATGGCACAACGTGCTTCCCGGCAGAGGAGGATGATGAAGGGATTTTCAAATCATGTGTGGGTGCCTGCTAGATGGATGAATTGCCTTGAACATTGGTCAAGAGAATGCGGGTAAAGCTCCCGTTATTGGAGGTATGTGTTCTTCCACACATTCATTTGGGGATGGGGGTAGTTGCATGTGGCTTTTGACCCAGGTCTGAATCGGGAATTATTCATCGATCTTGAGGTGTTTAACACCCCAACTTGTCTTGTAATCAGCCACGGTAATAGCACGTGCGTTGCTGATTTAAGCTGTTACCTTAAGAAGGAGGTAAACCCGTTGGTTGTTCACATCCAATGCTCCAAAGACCCTGTCACAAGTGTAGGACATTGGCATCTTGAACAAGGGAAATCAAAGAACACTCAACCAATCGTCTTGGCCAAAACAAAGCAAAACTGTCTGCTTGACACCAACATGCCCTTCCCAATATCAAGTCCAGGAACCCAGGGAGTGGCATAACCAAGCCCTTGCAACCAAAGAACCCACCTACGTCCTCCGGAGAGGTTAGAATAAGGGTACCCCATCTTTTTTCTGTTCGGCTATTTTAGTAGGGGAACCCTCCCAACCAAAAAAGAAACGGTGAGAAAGGGCACTACTGGGGGGCCTAGCCACACTTGAATCAACACACCAAAACCGGGGCAGCAGCCATCGGTTGCCGGCTTGAAGGTGTATTTCGCCTCGCCTGCACGTATAAAACGGTTCAAAGAGCGTTAGCAGCTGACAAGATGTGTGTTTTTGAGGCTACCCTTTTCACCTTGGTCGAAAACCAATAGGAAAACCGAAATCTATTTTAGGGGTTCCCCGCAAGTTGACTCAGACCCATATGCTTGGTAGCCTAACGTTGATTTCGGGGCCTCAAATTGCCCATCACCGCGGGGACAACCCACCTTTCTCATGGCCTCTCGGGAAACAACATCGTACAAGGGACAAAATAATTGCTACAGTCTACATGATGACGAAATGTTGTTGTAAGTTACCCCACGAAATGTGATTCATTTAGACCCTTACATGCACGTAATATTGTTTGTTGCTCCTGTCATGGCCCGGGATCCCTCGACAGGAAAGCTGCCCAAAACAACCCGTAGCTTCCCAACAGGATGGGTGGAATCAAACTTTTGGAAAACAACCTGACTAGTTCCAGCCCCGAGCAACTGATTGTCCCATGTCCAAAATCCCCAGTGATGTTCAAAGCCTTTCCCCAAAAAAAGGTACACCTCCATGTCAATCTTCAGATTTGAAGAGAAATCATCACGCACAACACAAAGGCAAGCCAACGGAAACACGGAAATGCGGGAACGTGTCTGGGACCCACCGGTTGCAACATCCTCATGGTTCGGAGACCCCTGTCTCGACCAGAGATTGCTTCTTGTTTCAGGATGAGTTGGTGCCATACCTCGGAGAGCAGGACTGGACCCGTCTAAAAGAAAGGCATGTGTGTTCTCCGGCAATAGGCTTCCCTGCGCGGGGAGGTGAACTTGCACCCCCCTAAAAAAAGAAAAAACTAAACAAACATGTGCAACAAAGCATTCCAAACATACTCCCCAAAAGCTCCAACGTTGATTTTGGGCCCATCAGGCGCGAACTTTGTGAGAGACATCCCTCCCGCCCTTCCCTTCAGGGCGCACCGTGCTTCTTTCCCGGGGGCTGCAAAGCCTGCGCGCAACCCATCAGGTCGAGGGTGCCAAAGCCGTCCTTCCCCCCCCCAAACAACTGAATTTTCCCATGTCCAAAATCTCACGTACTGTCCAAAACCAGTAGTTGGGGGGAAGGGGCGGTGCTGGTCTTTTGTTTCTGTTTATTTTTGGAAAGACACTTCTCAATGCCACGTCTTGCACACACCTTGAACAGCATCGACGTTTTGAAGGGCGCAGCAACTGCACTGTGTTCATGCGGGGCGTTCTCGAGCTGGGCATTCTGAGTACATACCTAACTTGCAAGCTGTGGCATGTTTGTAGACTCAACATGTCTGCACCAACATGACTTGCTGGTGAGTAGGGAACGCCCTTGTTGGGAATGAACCAGAAAAAAAATGAAAGGCCACCACAGGAAATGGATGGGTTTTTCTCGGGGTCCTTCCCTTGCTGGGTCAAGATGAGGCATGCTCATGGTATCACCTAGAACGGGATTCCCTTGGTATTACAGAAAGTTGCCCTGCAACCATGTTCACAGCCGTGATCCGTGGCTTCGTTTTGGGCTTAAAGCCTGACGAAGCAAGCAGAACAGTACAAAGCGGCGCTCCTAACACTTGTCGCTTGCTATTGACATGCCTACCTCCCCCCCAAACAACGAACTGTCTTTGCAGTGACAGCAAAATCATAGTATGGGTGATATCAATGACTGTAGGGTGGACAAGTCTCAGCGCCGACGGTTGCATATTATGCAACCGTCACCGCTGAGACTTGTCCACTCTACTGTCATTGATTGCACCTCAGCCGCTTGCTTCTGCTCCTGAAGGGAAGAGGCGGCATGATCGGCTGTGAGCAAAGCCGCAAGTTGCTCGGGTCATTCCCCAGCTACAATAACGGAACGTTACACAGGGGTCGGGACAACAAACAAACAAAACTAATTTCCCCCTTGTGGTTTCCTGTTGGGAAAATCAAACGTTATATATTTATGGGCTATCAGCACCCGGACACTCTGTCGTCGGCCAGCCTGCTATTGCTTTTCATATAGTGTCTTGTGTCTTGCTGACACTGGTGCATGACAGGTGTCCAGCAAATAACGTTAACATGGTCCCATGGTTTGTTTGCTGTCACTCCTTTTGGGAAGTTTACGCAGGAAGCAGGGCCCTTTGGTTTTGCTGTTTAGTGTCAGAACAGTCTGGGAGCCACGAGCATCACAAGCACAACGCCAGCCTTCGTTTCGTCCTCGCTCTCATCCTGGGAAGATTCAGATTCACTGAGGAGCCAAACGAGCGAACCGGCGAAGGAGCGAAGGAGCAAAGGAGCCAGGCACCGGTGGCTTTCCTGTTGTTTTTCCTTTAAACCAACCCCAAAGCGAGTACCCTTAAACGCAATCACCCATTTCTTCCAATTGGTGCTGTCCTCGTCTTCGTCCTCGTCATCCGGCGGTACTTTCACGGCAGCTGACTCGTTGCGCAGGCCGCCAAGCCTTGCTCCGATCTCACGGAAATTTAAGTTGTCCCACCCAGCCTGATGCCCGTACCGTGAGTCCAGTGACGAGAAAAACTGCAATTTTCCTTAGTGACAGTAATCCCAAAAGCACCTAGCTCATGGTGAGCTCTTTTTAGCCCTGGGTGAGTTTGCCATAGGCGGAAAAATGAGCGACAATGAGCGGAGAGTTTGTGGCTACAAAGCAGCAAAGGCCATCAGTCAAAGGCCTCCCTCAACATGGTTGGTCGAACCGACCTGCAACAACATGAGTCAAAGATCGGCCAGCAACTACTTGCCCAGTGCTCTCTCATGGGAAAAATGGCTTTGCTCGTTTTTGCTGGTTCATGTATGGGGCAAAACCCCCCCAACAAACAACCAGGGCTTATACGTGGCTTCTGCTTGTGTCGGAAAAAGTCCCTTTTGATACATAGCCCTGACTGTCTTTCCAAAATGCAGGCTGTCTAAAGGGTTCATCAGACCCGACACTTGCTGCAGCGGGGTTTGTCAAGTGTTCATCATAGTATCTGAGCAGGCGCCCTCGCCGAAGCCGCGAGTCCGTGTAGAGTGTAGTCTTGGACAACGCTCCAAACTGCCAACAGCGATTTTCCCCCGGCGCTTCCGCGTGGTTGACGGCCAGTGCTGCAGACCAAACCCTCTAAACCTCACGGGTTCTTCCAAGGACTCTGAGAATCTGTCTGGGACGCATGTGTTGTTTTTCTTTTTTTTTCTGTTTACCCTCTTTCCAACAATCATGGAAGTGCACAAAGGGGCTCCCCAAAAGGAAAATAGTCTTCCAAAGCTCTCCTGTCAACTTCCATGATTGTTGGAGGGAGGGTAATGCCTCTTAACACATGCTGGCTGGAGAAACAAATCTGAGGGATACTTGGATCATCTGGATGACCTCCAGTGGTCATGGGAAAAGAGGGCAGCGTTTGCCTGTTGGCCGGGGTCCTGGTGAAACTTACACCAAACGGAGAAAAGCGAAGGACAGCCCATGGTCCGGCAGAAGGTTCTTAGGTTCTGATTTGGGTTCGTTCAGATGGGGCTGAGAGGCCTCGATTTGGTCTCTGACAGCGGATCCGAGATCATCGAGCTTGGTGAACTCCGGGGTGCAGCAGCAAACGTGTACTCAGACTCTGCTTTCTAATGCTTAGCCACCCTGAAGATAGTTCAGCCCTAAAATACTGTACTTGTGTTCTTCTGGAGGGGCCCTCCATTGCTTGCCCACCGCTTGTAAGTAGGGGCCTCATAAGCTTACAAACCCAACTTCAACCCAACCACCTCTCAGCTTGTTGCCGGTGTTCGCAGCTTTCAGCTGCAAAAAAACCTAACTTCTCAGTTCCCGACTTTCCGGCGCCTGGCGATCGTGTGGAAAGTTTCAAACTGGAGACGCGAAGGCCAAAGGTTCACTGGGTCCTCCAGATTTGAGAGGTTGGAATAAGTTGGTACCAACTTGTTCTGTAGTCTAGTTTAGGGGAACCCTCCCCTAAAAACGGGTAAAAGGGCACTACTAGGGGACCTAGTTAAGCCAAAGGGTGTTGCAGGAGCATCTCCTGACATGTTGAGTTGACTGGAAGGCTTGGAAGGTGCAAATCCGAACACTTCTTTGGGCCTTGAGTAGAACGTGAAACCCTGCCAACATGTTTCAAAGAGCTCCTCATCGTTTTTCGTTTTTTTGGAGACAGGGACACAGATCTAGCTTTTGAGGGGGCCATGGGAGCTTTGATGGTGGGCGAAGATTCAGGCCATGTTGAGGTGGCTTGGAGGTGTGGAGCTTGTGTAAGGTTGTATACCTCAGGTCAACCCGCCCAAGACTGATGATTTTTTCATGGGGATCCCGGACATCAGCTATGGGTCTTGACCTCGCCCCCAAGCAACCTGCCATGCCTTTGAAGAATGGCTGACACTCGCCGCATTTTCCTTCATACCAAAGAGGCTCTGCTTACGGAGTGCCCCTTGACATTGGGGATTCCCCATAAAGTGGCGATAAACCCCCGGTGGGGCCACCACCCTGGCCCTGTGGTCATATCGGCTTTTTGAGGGTACCTTTTCTGTCTTGAGGGAAACCAAAAGGAAACTGGGCAATAGTGGCATCCCTATGTTTGCGACATACACAGGTAACTGGTGCCAGATTCCAGCAAAAGGTGGCATCAAGTAGAGAACTATGATCAACCCCAAGAGCGTGGCAACGATAGCACACATTCCCACCACAACATATTATCCACCGCCGCAAAGTCCAAATGAAAAAAGTAACGAATTCGTCAGGCCCAAGGCTCATGTGCAAAGGAGCAAAGGGTGGTACCACCCGAATTCTCAGCACTGGCGACCATCTGAAGAGGACTGATCCTGTTTGAACGGTGCTGAACGCCAAGGTCTTGGAGCCCAAGTTGGGGTCGTCCTTGGGATGCCTTGCCAGGACCCTTAGGGTTCACAAGTCCTTCACTCCTGCGTCACCGGTGCGACTACTTGGGTCAGCCAAGAGAGTAAGTGTTTCATAACTTGTCGCCCACTGAAAGTCCTAAGCGGAGCTAGCCCCGCTTTTTGTAGGGTAGCCCGTTCACACGCTCGCTCTTTCTCCAGAAGCCGAACACTCGATCTCGAGGCGATCCGTGCGTGGGACTGGTCACTCCTCAGCAACGCGTGGAACACACGCAAGACACGGTTGGTCCCATTCACCGGATACATGTGTGGTCCCCTGGTAAAAGGGAAACCAGAAGGCCGTTTGCCAATGTTCTATCTTTGAGCGTGTGATCATCCTTTGGGCACGGCTTGGAGCTACCCTGAATATTTTAGTCTGCTTGATTTGCCCCCAGGAGCTCAATATGATTGGCCGGATCGATAGCATGAAGAGATGTATACATAACTGGTGAACCATGGCGTCCTTGTTAAACAGATTCAGGAAGGGGTGTCAGTCTACTTCAATGTCCGGCTAACTTGATAAGCGGCTGGCAAATCTGGTTGCAACCACAAATGACACAGTTCACTTCAGAGTTATAACTCAGGTTGCCAACAACCTATTAACTTGGCCAAACACCCAAGAAGGTGTCCTTTTGGACTTAGCATGGATTATACGCTGGGAAATGATGAGAACCACGCTAGAACAAGTACCATCCAAGTGAAACCAAACCCTTGCCCAGTGACCCTGGTACAAGAAATTGGAAACCTTTTGCGGCTCGATTCCATTGGTGGCTGGGACCCTCCACATTCACTGGGAAACTGACCTGAAAGGGCATGCTTTTCATCTCTGAGACCGGGGGATGCTGCCCTCAGACTTCAGCTGATTTCCGGTCCCTAGTGGGGAAAGTTCAAATGGCCCGCTGCAGCTAAACAAGCCGCCAGGCAAGGGAGAATCCAGGGTTGTTTGAGAGCAAAAAGGAACAACTAACTGTTTGCTCATATGATGATTTCAAATTCGGTTTAAATACAACCTAGGCCCGTGTACTGCATTTCGGCAGATTTGGAAGCCCCAAATCCCCGCCCTTTCTGGGGGATCCCCTTTTTGAGTTTCAGAGATAGGTACAGGGACCCAAGAAAAACACCCCTCTGAATTATGTTTAACGGTACCCTGGATTGTGGCCTAAAAGGCTTACAACAGATTCCCATTTGGGCGTTCGGCTGTGGGGTTGACCCTGTTGCTAGCGGAGAAATTCCCAAGTGGCCAGCCACGTACTAAATTGGCCGAACATCCGAGCACCTGTCCGGGGAACCCGAAAAAGTCGCTTGACCTGACTTATAATTAAGTTATATGATCGACTAGATCTTTATTCTCAAACGCCCGAAAACCATGGTAAAGAAGGGCAATATTTTTGGATTCAAAAGGTAGCCAATGGAACCACTGGTCAACTGGGGTCGGGCAGTGTAGACACCCCTTCCAGCGATGTTCTGCCCCTTGCTGATGGTATTTGCGGCTGACATGTCTACCATTATCCTCCTTCAAGGACTCGCTCCTTGCACAATCCGGGGCTTAGCATCCGATTCCCAGCGAAGAAAGCTATATACATATATATATATATACAGTATATAGAGACTCCTTGGTGGGGATTCCCAGAATTGGTAAACCCTTGGTTTTCAAAGAGGGCTTCCCCTTGAAGAGGGAATCCTTCGCGGGGGGGGGGAACACAGGTTGGTTGTCTACTCCAAGCTCAACATTACTTCCTGCCGCCAGGCTTCCCAGCCCCGTCTCCGTGCCCGTGGACTTCGCGACCGGCGCAAAGGCTCACGATCGTTCCGCTCGCGAAACGAGTCACCCCGGTCGCGGTACCGCTCGTCCCGTGGCGGGCTGCGGTAGCCATCTCGCGGCGGGCTGCGGTAGCCGTCCCGGGGCGGGCTGCGGTAATCACGTGGCGGGCTGCGGTAGCCATCACGAGGCGGGCTGCGGTAGCCATCACGAGGCGGGCTGCGGTAGCCATCTCGTGGCGGGCCGCTGTAGCCATCCCGTGGCGGGCCGCTGTAGCCATCCCGTGGCGGACTGCGGTAGCCGTCCCGCGGCGGGCTGCGGTAGCTCTCGCGAGGCGGGTAGCCGTCGCGGCCGTCGCGCTCGCGTGGCGGGCCATCACGGTCGCGGTTACGGGGGCCGGACAAGTCGTGAAGGCCTTGGCGGTCGCGGCCACGGTCGTCTCGAAAACTGTCGCGTGGGCTGCGAGCCTCATCTCGCCTTGGCTGGAAGCAGGCCCAACTGAAAGTACCATGGAATCTTCGGGCTAACATGGAAGCTCCCAGGGCCCTTTGGAAAGATGTTTCCTCTTGAACAGCCACGCGGTGTGGTAGCCAAAGGCACAAGTTATGAAGGGCTTCACCAAAGACCTGCCATGTAGTAGCTGCTTCCTCTTCCTTAAGGTTGCCCTGACAAATAAATAGACTACGGGTGGCCAGAAAGCATACTATATCAAGTCTTGGACAAAGTCGCACAAGCACCCCGAACAAAACATGAGCATGATCGTGCCTACGCAAGATTCTCCGTGCAAGTCAATCCTTCTGGGCAAGGTTTTCCGCAGGCTTTCTGCGAAACACATGTGTGTGTGTGATCTGTCTGTCTGTCTGTCTGTCTGTCCGTCCGTCCGTCCGTCTGTCTGTCTGTCTGTCTGTCTGTCTGTCTGTCTGTCTCTCTCTGTCTCTCTCTGTCTCTCTCTGTCTGTCTCTGTTTGTCTCTGTCTGTCTGTCTCTGTCTGTCTGTCTGTCTCTGTCTGTCTCTGTCTGTCTCTGTCTGTCTCTGTCTGTCTCTGTCTGTCTCTGTCTGTCTCTGTCTGTCTCTGTCTGTCTCTGTCTGTCTCTGTCTGTCTCTGTCTGTCTCTGTCTGTCTCTGTCTGTCTCTGTCTGTCTCTGTCTGTCTCTGTCTGTCTCTGTCTGTCTGTGTCTGTCTGTGTCTGTCTGTCTGTCTCTGTCTGTCTGTCTGTCTGTCTCTGTCTGTCTCTGTCTGTCTGTTTGTTTGTCTGTCTGTCTGTCTGTCTCTGTCTGTCTGTCTGTCTGTTTGTCTGTCTGTTTCTCTACGCGAGAGCATTGAAGTTTCATAACTCTCTGCTCAAGTTTCTCTGGGTTTCTCTGGGCAAGTTCTCGGTGCACATTTCTCTAGTTTTCCCGCGCAAGTTCTCTGCAAGTTTCTGCGCGCAAGCTCTCGGTGTAAGCTTCCCCGTGAAATTTTGTATGCACAAGTTCGGCAAGTTTCTGGAAACTCGGCTCCAGCATCTTGGTGCAAGCCTCTCTGCTGCCGCGTACTTTTGTGGTGAACAGTTGCGATGTTTGAGCTGGAGTGGACCAGAAGGGATTCAAGCCAACCCAGGCCCAAATATGGCAAAGCGATTTTGCAGAACGCTTGGTGCTGCCTGAAGAGGTTACCGTTTACTGTGTGCGCGAACTCTTGCGCCGTCTCATTGCGAGCGCACACAAGAATACCTCACGCATGTATCTCATGTGTAAAATCGCTGCGCGACTCTGTGTAGCATCAAATAATGTCATGCGTAATCACAGCGAGGATCAAGTCTTCTGTGCTCTCTGACGCTGTATCTCTGTGCAAGAAGCAGGATGACTTCACGCTCAGACCAAACAATCATCACAACTCCCCTAGCAGCAAATGGGCATGTTGCAAAGTCTCATTTTTTGCAATCGCGCCAGTGTAGCCTGTTTTGTGTTCCACACTAATTTGCAGCGGGCCAGCCCCTAAGGTTTTGTAGGAGATAGTAAACGTAGGGTTTACCTACCCACTTCAGGGTTGGACTTGCCAGGTTCTGAAGCAATTGCGGCGCTAGAATTGGAAAGGGCCCCTGGAAGGCTCGTCAAGAGAATCACATCCCAACAAAAGAAAGTTGATTGGCTTCTATGATTCTCGGGGGAGCCTGGACGATCAGATCCTGACACATTGTCAAACAAAAAAAGAAACCATCCCGCGGCCAGCAAAGGCATATTTTGCTCCGAGGTCCTATGTTTATATAACCACTCTGATGGGGTTGACTCCGGGTTAGAACATGTCGAAACCACCATAAGGAGGTATCTCGTTAATTTTTGCCAGGCCCTGGTGGGCCTGAAATCTGGCCCAGCCCGTCTGGCAGGCCACTTCCATCCAGTCGATTCCCAACATTCCGACCCGGTCACAGGTGAATGGAAGCCCAACGAAACTGTTGACACAGCCATAATCAATACCTACTGCAACGATGGTAAACATAAACCATGTAAAGAGTTACCACGGCCACACCTATGGTTGGGAGTGTCCCTTACTCTCCTTCACTTTCCCGGGCTGAAGAATTGTGGCTCACATGTTTTACCCTTTTGGTCTGAGACTCACATTCCCAAGCTCCCCACGGGTCCGACCACCAGGCAGCCTTCGCGGACCAAACACAAATCCAGGCAACCAACATGGGATCCACATCAATGAGGGCACAGCAAGTCACCCGACATGGAATCACCCGCACGACTCGTTTCATAGTGTGGTAACCGCTCAACTGGAAATCTACAGATTGCCGGGTCCACACCCGAGCACACTCTAACTTCCCACGCGGCCCAGGCGCTGGCACCGTTCTCGGCTCGGATTGCGCCTCAAAGGCTCTCGCGGGAAGTCGTTCCGAGGAGGGCTTGGCACCCGCTCAGCAGACCTCGACAAGCCGTATGCATGAATCTGGGGTTGTCTCTGGGAGATGGAACCAGAATGGGCGTCAGTTTCTCATTGAGCCCCGGTCAATTGAAAACCAACCCAAGGCATGGTTCCAAAAACACACAAAAGCAAACCAACGCGCATATTGCCATTCCTTGTGTGTGTGTCTCTGTGTGTGTCTGTGTCTGTTTCTGTGTCTGTGCCTGTGTCTGTGTCTATGTCTGCGTCTGTGTCTCTGTCTGTCTGTCTGTCTGTCTGTCTGTCTGTGCGTGTGTGCGTGCGCGTGTGCGTATGCGTGTGCGTGCGTGTGTGCGAGGCTGATGCGTTGCGTGATGCGTGCGTGCACGTGTGCGCGGTGTCTGTGTCTGTCTGCGTGCGCGTACGCGTGTGTGGTTCGATGGGGGACGGCCAAAACCGTTGAAGTGGGCCGGGCGCTCACCACGTGTCAAGGCACGGGGCTCCAAGGCAAAATGTGTAAGTGTGGGTGTGCGTGTTTCCCCTCCGTTTTGAGGGACTTTGGGATGTGTATTTCTGTTTTAGGGGGACCCCAAAAATGGTGGTCTTCCGTTTGTAAAACCGCAAAACATGGGGCACCCTCAAAAAACGACACACCTATGTATTCCCGAGTTCTCGAATGGCTGGAAGGGTCGCTCGGGCCACCCAAGCTACACATCTTCCCATCTGGTCCCAGTTGCGGAGAGCGGCGCTGGTTCCTCCGCAGGATCTTATCCACCTGCCGGATGAATCCGTTCGCAACCAGGCGGCACATGGGTGTGACTTTATTTGAGGCAGGTTTCAAGCAACACCAAATAGAAAACCGGGGTCTCCTTTTCTAAAAAGCAAGATGGCATATGGGAAGCGGTCCCCTAAAATGGCTGGTTTCCTGTTGGGAGTCTAGCATTGCAGAAACACAATATGGGTATGACGGGTATGGGTGCATGGTTTGTCGAAACTGTTCTGTTCCCTGAAACCAAACGAAACACCCTTTGTCAGGTCCCCGTATTTTGACACAAACCTATAGCAAACCAATAGGTACAGCTAGCTCCAATATTGGGAACCCTAGAAAGCAGGTGAACCAGTATTGGTCCCCCAATCATGTGTTTGTTTAATCGACTAAAACCTAGCAATATGTATATATATATATATATCTGTTCCCTGGCCTTCCGAAGGCGTTAAAAAGTATGGTGGAAGCAGGCATACATTGCGCCTGGCCCTAAATACTTCAACTATCATACTTCTGCTCTCCAAGTGATCCTAGGAATTTCCCCGGTCTTCCAAAGGCGGTCTAAAGTGTGGTTGAGGTAGCTCAACCGTAAGATGATTAAAGGCGATATGTTTACGTTCTACTGTGTTTCATCTGGCTGGCCAAACTCGCCAGTGCTCAAAACCGCAACTAGCTGCCTGAAGTAGATAGCATTGCTGAGACAGAAGCGCAACATGTTGCTTTGGCGAGACCTTGCATGCACCGTGTCTTGTCATTCTGTTTGCACAGAGGCATTCAGCCGAGGAGGTAATATGACTTGCGCCCTCAACCATGTATGAAAGGAGTGTCAACCACAC
This sequence comes from Effrenium voratum, assembly GCA_963377175.1. Taxonomy (NCBI): domain Eukaryota; class Dinophyceae; order Suessiales; family Symbiodiniaceae; genus Effrenium; species Effrenium voratum. Next base: position 1,548,673 of record CAUJNA010003439.1, read on the forward strand.
GGGAACAAATCGGAGAAGACTGCGCGTAGCACAACATTTCAACTGAAGGTTGCCCCGCGTGTTCTCCTATATTTTTAGTGCTTTTTCATTGCCTGTCCGCACTTTTTCTATAGCCTTTCCAGGCCATGCCCTTTTGCAGAGCATGCATTTTATTTTGAAGTTGGGGATCATGCGGACTGTCGATATCTTGACGAGCTATCTGCTGAAAGGTTGTTGCTGAAATTGAATCCAGACCTTGGCCAAAAGCGCAGGAAGATCTGCATTGAAGGATGTGGTCAGGAAAATGCATACTGATAATTTAATGTGTCACATAGCCACAAGTCTTACTCAAGCCTACAGCTAAAAATGTATTTTGGAAAGCATATATGACGGTTTTCCATGCAACATCATCCGATCAGCGACCTACTACAGACAATATGCACAGGACCCTGGGGCAAGCAGAACTTCCACGGGTCCACCACGTCCACTCTTTTGAAGATGTGATTCGGGCACGAGCCTGTGCCCAGGCAATGGGTAAGTTGGGGTAAACAAGCCACAAAAGAAAGGTTCCCCAAAGCAAACCAATCCCCGGTCCCAAAGATCAGGGTTTCCCACACACCAGAGAACAACAACCAAAAGAGAAAAGGGTTAACCCGCAACCTTGATCGACGACAGGCCGCACGAATGGTCCCTACCAACCTGGCGGCGGCCCGAGGTCTCTTTCTCCCCCGAGATGCCGTCGGTCGACGCAGGGGCTCGGCGACGCCCATCCGAGGCGCGACGGAACCCGTAAAACTTGAGCCAGACATCACAGGTCAGTCACTACCGCGACATCCCTGTTGATGAAATGAATCATGGCTAATCACACCCCCCTCACGAGGAACCCGTCATATGACGGGTGGAGCGTGCCATTTACTGATAGGATTTAACTGCTCGCATGCGTCCGCAAACAGCTGGACACTACCGCCGTCAGCAGTGGAGCAAACCCACAAAGGCAGTCGCGCGACATCCCGGGCATTAAATTCCCGCCACCACCCCGAATTAATCGGGGTAACGCTGTCCAACATACCCTGTGGAAAAGTCCACGTGACGACACTAGGCCACAACAGTTTGCAACAACAATGCAAGAAGTTTAATTCTTATCAGAAGCCATGAAAAAGAAGATAACGTATGTCCATTTAGCACCCTCGCCTAACGGCAAGAGGTACTCCTGTCCATGCGTACCTGAAAAATGCTTGAATTCCGCAAACCCGGGAGTAACCCCCCATCAGTTTGCTTTCCCTCTCACTCACACTGCTTCCTGATGAACACGACCAGCAGCCCAGCAGCGGTACGGGAGAGACATGACCTCCGCGCCTCAGCGGTCCGGGAGGAACATCACCACCTCCGCGCCGCGCCGACCATTGGAGAATGGACGCAAGCCTATCGGCCGCAATCCTCGTGACTCAGCCTATCGGCTATCGTCACGTCTCCTCCGGTCACGTCCGCCCCGCGCGCGGTCTCTATCACGATCCCTTTCGGATCTCCTGCGATCATCTCGCCTTCGATCTCGCTCCCGATCTAGTGAATCATCATCACGACGATCACGAGCATCGTCCCTCCTCCGGTCGCGATCATCCTCGCGCCGCGGACGATATCTGCGCCTTCTCGATTCTCTGGAATCCCTGGTGTCCACGGTCCTAACGGACCTTCGAGAAGGAGTGCGGGAAACATCCGATTCCCTACGTCTTCTTCCAGAGCGAGAGTTCGTCACGATCTGGTTGAGAGCCTCCAGTGCAGACGCGTCTTCACCATTTCTAATGAAATCTCTGACGTGCTTGTTCAGCACTCTGTTGGTGGAGACCGCCAAGAGAGCATCCACCACCGAACTCTCAGGCAGCACCAGGAAGTGACCCTCCACCGGACTCGCCGCAGTTCTCTCAGCCGACTGCAACCTAATCTCACCGCCCTCGGGCTTCTTTGCCATCGCCTTGGATGCCGTTAAAGGCGCTACCGCGTCCTTTGCCAAAGATCTGCCAAGCGCGGAGTGAAGATCATCCCCACTAGCTTCTCTCGCTGCCGCACCTGGCCGGCTGTCGACGTCATCAGGCCTTGTCGACGCCTCCCGCTTTGTCGACTCCTTCACAGTCTCATCGGGATCCCAACGGGACTTCCTTTCTCTCTTCTGCCCTTCAGCCGACCCCCGACTACCGCCAGGAGCGTCGTCTCCGCCTACCTTCTCCTTCTTGACCTCAACCCTCGGCTCGGCCTGCTTCGTCTCCTTAGCCTCAGCCTTCGGAGCCGGAGCATTCTTCGCCTCAGACACAGAAGCGGCCTTCCCTTTTGGCTCGGCCTTTGGAACCGGGGTCATTTTGGCCTTTGCACTCGGCCTGGCTCCTTCAACCACCATCGCGACCCAAGTCTTCTTCGGTTGAGCCACAGTTGCATCAACCTCCATCGGAGCCGGCCCAGCATCAGCCTTCGCTTTTGCCTGCGGGACAGACGGACTAACGCCCTTACCAGACCCTTTTCCTGGCACTTCACCTGACTTTGGTGGTGGGCCGGAAGGGCTACCGCCCTTACCGCCCTTTTCCCCCTTCTTCCCTTTTTCTTTTCCGCCCTTGACGACCGGCTCCTGCTTAGGGCCAGCACCCTGCGCAGCATGATGCACCGATTGAAGCCCTTCGATGTTCACGTCCAATGGCTCCGGTTGACGACCATCAAGAACCGTCCTTACCCTTTCGTCACTAACGTAGACGAATGGGTCACGGAAGGGGGCGGGAGGCTCCGACGGCACTGATTGCCTTCTGCACCTTGGCTATCGCCTCCTTCAATCTCTTCTTCTCATCGTACCCTGTCTCCGACACCATGTACCCCCTGAGTTGCGAGATCAACGCATGACTGGCCAGGATGTCCACGTCCTTCCGATGGGTCGGATACAATGGAGTCAGATGACCCGCCGCGGAGCCAATCACATACGCCATCGGGATGTAGAAGGATAAGTACGTATCATGACGAGCGAACTTCCTAACGGAAGTCGTCATACGCCTACCCCACTGAGCAGCATGCCTCGGGTTAGCTCGGAAGTACTCCGTGACCGAATCAAATCTATCGACTTGATTGGTCATAATCAGGTGCTTCGCCACCCACTTCTCCACGAACGCATCCGAGGCCGAAATCCCCGACACATAGGAGAATTGGAAGAGCACCTTCGCCAGCTCATCCCACGCCGTATCAACTCCTCCCTTGTCTTCACCAAGATAAGGGGGCAGTCTGATGCCGCTCTGCACCGTCATCCTCAGGTCAGACGCCATCGAATAGGAAATCAAGTTCCTCTTGATGACTCCGACCACTTCGGCGGGGATCCTCTTGGGCTTGAACTGCCCCATGGTCCTCACCCACTCCGGGACGATGCGGCACCTCTCGAAGTCATTTTCCTCCGCGTTGGGGATAAAGTTCGGGTAGAAGACCGGGAGCGCACACCCAGGACACAAATGCATCCCATTTGGCGTCATCTCCGCGCACCTCAAACAGAACGTGGTGGTCACATTCAACCTGACCTCCTCACGCGATCGCCTGTGCTCTCCCCTAACGGGGGTGAAGTCACCATAGTCCCATGCCCGATGGTACACTATCGTGTAATCATCGTACATGTATGCTGCCTTCCAAGCTCCCATGTGGATCTCGTTCCGAACGGCGAGGGTCTTCCTTCTCGTCAAAAACACGGGTCCAACCAAGGACCAGTGCACCCGAAGGTCCACCATCACCACCACGTACCTACCCGAGTAGTTCCGCAGCCTGTCCCTGACGTACCACGAAGGCGATACCTCGGCATTCGGCGCCATGGTTCCCACAAGTGGGATCAGGCCCTCATCCTGCCTTCCATCCCCAATGGTCTCGTACACATCGGGCCTCGTGATCAATATCTCGATCATGGCCTTTCCGTTTCGCCTCACCCTTTGGAGCTGAACCGCCTTCCTAAAGTCCGAGAACTTCATGACGACGTACCCCACCATGGGGAGTTCATTCCAATGCATCTCGTACATCAGAGATCCGTCAGGTGCATCTTCTTGAGTGTACCTTTGCCTGACGGCACTGTAGCTCATGTCGCGTCCGATCCGCGTGTGCCTAACGGCCACTAACCTAGTGCTCTCCTTGAGGAGGACACCATTCCCATCGTACATGACCATGAGCATCGCCTCAACTTGCCCTATCGGGAAAGCTTTGATCGTCGGAATGAAGAACTTCCACGACATCTCGGCGTTCTCCATGCCCGAGATCTCCCTCAGGAACCAGATGGCCTGGTCACTATTCACCCAGTTTCCAGCCTCACGCCCGGCCTCCTTCAGCACACGTTCCTCGAATAACTCCGAGACTCTCTTCGAGTTGATGACCAGACCCTCAAAGTCGCACGAGAGCAGTCTCATCAACTCCTTAGCCGCCTCCCGCCCTGCAACGGTGCCCGCGGTCTCCTCGTAGTTCGGGAGGTATTCGCCCAACCTTGTCTTCGAGGGAACCACAATCTGGCATGTAGCGGCCTCATCAGGGATAACCCCAGTATCCCTTAACTCTGGATTGATTTCCCGCCTATCGGCAAGATAATCCTTCCTTCCATCCAGGACCACAAGATTGTATGTCATCTTGCTCGCTGCCTCACTTGGTCTGAATCTCCTGCTATCATCCAGCTGATCAGGAGCAAATGGTCCACTGGGGGCAGCTGCACTCACCATAGGCGCACCTCGCCCAGAGCATAGGCGTTTCTTGTGAAATTTCACCATCTCGTTCAGCTGCGACAGGGCATAGGCACGATCCTCCAATGACGCACTCTTCATCCCAGCCTCAGTCAGAGGAGCCTCAGGCTTGTCATAACTCGCCTTTCCGCCCCATCTCGCCGCGACTAGCTCAGCAGACTTCGCAGGGTCGATCAGATTGCCCGACCATTCAGGCATGTTGCTCAACCTCCTAGTCAACGCGTCTACCGACGCAGCCAAGTCTTCATCCGTCACGGTGTGAGGGTCAACCTTCTCTCTGTCTTCCTGACCCACGTCCGGAAGCCTATAGTCCCCGCGGATGGCCTCCATCGCGGCCCTCTCGGCTTCCTCAGCCTCCTTCTGCGTGGCCACTGCTCTCGGAATCAAGAGCGCTACCTCGGCTGGCAATGACTTCTCCATGTCTATCGGAGTGTTCTTGGGAAGGATCCTTCGATCATCTCCCTCTCCGCTGTACTCATAGTCAGGAGCAGTCTTCCGGTACTCCTCGAAGGTAGCCCCTTTGTAATTGGTGATCTCGCTCGGGTCTGCCTTCCCAGCCCCAGTACCCCGAGGCGTGGGCTTCTTCGTCCCGGCGGAATCCTTCTTGGAGCCTTCCTGATCCACATCCATGTCGTCTTTCTTCTTCTCCGTCACAGAAAGTTTTCCAATGTCAGGAAGGGTCACATCATCGCCCTTTTCCGATCCGACGCCCCTATCGGGGGCCGGCTCGGTCCTCGGTTGCCCCGAAGAGCTCGCCCCAGGATCCACATCGCCCTCGTCATCCACATGTGGTCGCTTTCCCCACACGATCTTCGTCTTCGGCTTCAGCGGAACAGCGACACCCCCAGCCATATGGTGTCCAGGCCAAGTAGCTCCTTCAGGGTCATCTTCGAACCATGATTTCCCGAACGGGTGCCCATCCCTTCCGATGATCTCCTTCCTATCGGAAGTAGACCCCGAGTGGGACAATGCCGACACATGAGACAGCATAATCTCAGCCGCTGATTGCGCCAGCGTGTCGGACATCTGCTCCCTCGTCGGGATAGTCCGCAACTCCGGAGCAAGGTGACCGGCAATCATGCTGAAAGGCGCAGTCCCCAACCGCTTGCCTAGCACCGCTTCGTTCAGCGCGCTGAAGTACTTCTGCAACTTCTCCAGCATCGCCGTCGCCGCCATCAGCTGAGGGTGGAACATTGGCATACGCCACGCACGCCCAAGGGCGCAGTCCACATGCGATGCGATCGTAGTGATCGTCCCTACCAGCAAGTGTGATGACGCGATCTCCGGCACCCAAGTCGGATCATCCAAAGGAATGCATTGACCCGTTTGCGCGTTCAGCAAGGTAGCCCTCACTCCCGGCGCTCGGAGACAATCATACGCCCTGCGGTTCGGGTCACTAACGACACCACGAACCATGTAATCATCACGATCGGGCATATCTGCCCAGTCCCCCGGAGGTGCTCGCCCATGATGGTACTTCGCCTGAATGTCCTGCCTCATCCCTAACGGGATGTGGGCAGCCTCGGACGCCACCTTCTTCATGTTCCATTGTTGATCACCCCACGGCGTAGACTTCCGATCTCGAGGATTGATGTACTCCTGATCGATCCTCCCAGCAGCTCGGGAAGCATCCAACGCCCCGTACATGTAATCGTTATGCACGGCTCGCTCCAACACCGCACTCCACTCGCTATCGCGATTAGGGAACACAATGTGGCTAGTCTCGTTCGCCTTCCTCCACTCCTCCGCGGTAACCCGCTCTTGAGTGATTGCCTTGTTCCGGATCACGGCATAGATGAAGGGCTCACCAGCCTCCCTGGCCAGGATATGCTGAACGATGAACCTCTTATTGGATCTGCTCTCCGCCGGTCTCGCCGAGGTCCGTGAGCCCCTTGTAGCCAGGTATGAACTATGCTCACGGTGATGCCGAACCTCTGCTGACTTCAGCTCGGGTGCTTCTCCCGGATGCTCCGGGTACGGCGTGTTCGCATAATTGTGTATGCCCCCTCGAGACTCCTGGGTCGAAGCCGCCTTCGGGGTCGCTGCAGTATCCCTCAAGTCCCCGTCATCGTCCGTGTACTTGGGAGCATAGGAGATTGGCACACCTGGGCCAAACGTACCCGACGCCTCCTCCTTCTTCTGAGTACCAACAGGATCTCGAGCCCTGCGTTCTTCCCTAACGGGCGACGCCGCTCGCCTTGCCGCAGACGATTCCACCGACGGTTCAGTCGTAGTCGTAGTGGCCTGAGGTACCTCAGCTTCCCTACCGGGAGTCTCCTCCTCACCTACAGCGGGAACCTCGGCTTCCTTCTCCGGCTCCATCTCAACGTCTCCGGTGAACTCTAACACCTCAGCCTCGGTCGGACCCTCACCATCATTGAAGGTATCCGTAGGGAGATCGACCCCTTCCCTATCGGGTAGGAGATCATCGACCTCGGTGGAGCCACCCGTGTTCTCCTCCTCAATCGTCGCCGTGGGCGTCCGGAGACTCGATGACCATCGATTCCCAACTTCGGTTGCAGTGACCTGAGGTGAAGAAACCCTCGGACTCCGAGGTGGGTTCGGTGGAGACTTTGGTCTCACCGATGCCAGCATCTCCTTCGTGACTAACGTCTTAGGAGGTGCTTTCGGGGCAGCGGTCTGACCTCCCGCACGCTGACCTGCGTCGGATGACTGCCCACCGGGGCTCACGCCTATCGGCGGTCCTCCCTGACCGGCGCCTGTCATATCGACATCCTCAGACTCAGACATCGAGCCGCCATCACCCATCTTCGAAGAAGTACCCTCCTTCAAAGACTTGAGGATGTGGTCCCTGATGTACAACGTGACGGAGCCAGGCCACGTGGTCCTAGTTAGGGAGAAGAAGTCCGGGACAGCCGCGAGGTAAGCCGGCACCACAATCCAAGCCCTTTGGACTGGCCGATTCCTGCCGTAGCTGTCAACTTCACTCCCCCATGACACAGCGTCTGACGAAACCACCGGGATCAAATTCGCGCGGAGATCGCCCATCTTAAACTGGATCTCCTTCTGCATGTGAACCCCTTGGTCGCCCTCTCGATCTAACGATCGCCCTGGGCCGCAAACCATCACCTTTACCTTGTTGTTGAGCGCGACCAGCGACTCCACGTCCCTACTCCACATGGTCGCCGCATCGCTTCTCGCCCTCCATGCGTTCCTCTCCCACTTAAACAGGTAGGAGCCGCGGAGGCCAAAGACATACAGGTCATACTTTGCGGCATCCGCATTGTTGTACTTGTGGAGGCAGTCTTCCGTCCGCTTGTCCATCAGCTCGTACGCCTTGTCGATCATCATCCGAAGGGATGTCTCCTCGTTATCACGAGTACTGGTCACGTAATGCACCTCATAGTTCTTGAACGGTCGGTTATCCGGGGAACCCCTCAACCGATCATTCTTTGTCCTGCACTTGAGGATATCCTCCGCCAACGTTGCTGGGTCCATCCCTTTCTTGTTCTTCGTGGATGCAGTGTTGAACGTCTGATCCAGCAGGTAGAACACGGTCGCATCCGGAGCCGCGGACTCCTCTTTGAACACCGGAGGGCCGTATCCGGCCGCTAAGGCCGCAGCGATCCTCACCGCAGCGCCTGTCCCACTAGCCGCTAAACACCGAAGCAAGATTACCATCTTGTCTTGGTAGCGACTCATCTCGTGCAGCACGATGGATGGGTAGATAGACAGCATCACATCCGCTAACACGGCAGCTGCCCATGCGTCCCACTGCCTTTCCATTTGTGCAGAATCAACCGCCACACGGGAGTATCCTCCCCTCGGCAGCTCCACTGTTGGCGGGACGACCTTCCCGCTCCTGATTAGGCGCATCACCTTCCTAGCTTGCTCAAAACACTCAAGCTCCCTCGGGAAGAGCGCTCCCCGCCCAACGGCCTTTGCTTCATCCTTGACCTCGGTGAGGTATCCTTCGTATATAGGTGATCTCGAATGTCTCACCCTGGATGGCCTCAAACATGTTCGACTTGGCACGATCCTGGCGTAAAGCGCCCCACCGTCCGCCTTGGCAGCCTGAGGGGTCCCTGGAGCAGCACGCATGTTCTCCTCTTCAACAGATAGACCTATCGGTCCCATGTAGTTCTCAGAGAAGAACTTGTGCATAGCCCACACTACCGATGGAGCATGCGGATTCCATTCAACGAACGGGTTGTAGTACTGCAGGGTGCTATCGCCCCCTGAGTTGCATAGCTCCACAAATTGCGAGTCTGCCGCAGGCTTCTCGAGCTTGACGCAGATTCCACAGATCCCCAGCCTCGCGTTCGGGAACACTCGCTGGGCCCCTCTCTTGACGCCCTTCAGGTGGGGATTGTCGCTGAACAGGTTCTCAGACTCGTCCGGCTGCGCGATGCAAATCGCGACCCTCGCCCACGTGTTCTGACCGTAGTGCGACAGAGTGCTGTACCCCAGGGCCTCGACCGCCTTTAAAGACGTCCATACACCTACCGCATCATCGCTCGCGGTGGACGCAGTAACCTGCATACCACCCAGAATGCTCCACAATGAGGATTGCGAAGTTCCATGGATAAGGACCTTCTCAGTATCCGTCTGGCCCTTGAAATTGATGGCCAAGTCAAAGAATGCCCATCCGTCATCGGGACCAATTTCCGCATCAGTGGCATCTTAGGCGAGATCCTCAACACCTGTCTATGATCCCAGTTGATGGCATCAGCCAAGGAAGTGACCACACCTGACATGTGTCCCATCGCGTGCAGGTATCCCCGCATTCCTGGCTTATCAGCCGTTGCGAACTTCTTAACCGACGGGACCGATGTCCCGAGGAACACCTAACGATCTCCTCCCTGTTTCTCCCCTCCGTCAGCATCATCGCGTCTACGACCACCTCCGGAGGAGTGAACAATGCGTTCGGCCTCTCGCTCATCCAGGCACGGAGTGCGTGGAAATGGTGCTCCGCATGACCGAAATCATCTCCGCTATGCAGAGGGTGATCCCCGAATGCCGCCTCTGCCTGATCAGCGACCGCCTTTACCAAGGCCGTCTGCTGATGAACCGTCTTCCACTCCGGCCAGGCTTTTGGGTCTCCCACCCACATCCCGCCGCAGGGTTCAGCGGCCGGCTCCGTGCTGCTATCCATGGGTAGCGCATTCGCGCCAATTTCAATGCTCTCCTCAAACACGAATGCAGCATGGTAAGGAAGCAAGAAAGCAGGGTCCGTCGGAACCGCAGCGCATAAGATGGCCGCCAAGTGTACGGCGTTCATCTCCGTAACCTCCACTCCCCGGCGCTTCATTTCCGCCACTATCGCAGCAGTCCTGACCGCTCGGTACCGGAGCAGCTTTTCATGGTCCGGCAACGCCATGTGGGACTTGTCAAGCTTGTCCTTGTGATGTGGGACACTCTGCCAATCAGTTCATCGAACCTTGCGGCACTGTCATCCTCAATCAGCTGCTCAGCCTTCTCCATATCTGGATCAATCGTGGTGAGCTTCGGATCCTGTCCCTTAAACCCCTTAACCGTCCACTCGCGGTATCCCGCAAGCAAACAACCGGCCACAGCCTTCGGCTTCTCCATACCCAGCCCCATCGCCAGGTCCCAGGACGGCCGCGGAGGCGTCGCCATGCAGCGCCCCAGGCCCATTCCGCCAGCTGCCGCCATGCGTCAGCAGGTTCGGGCCACCGGCCACAGAACCACGGAGGAACGGGAACCCAGCCTACCGGCCAGAATCCCCCTGTCTCTCAGAAGGCTCAGCCTACCGGCCAGAGACCCTCTCCCTAGAACAAGAACCTAGGAGATGAATAATTGACAGAATCCGTCCTTCACGAAGCAGAAGAAAAACCTTAGTGACAGGCATATCTGCCTCATGCTTTTGTTCTGGTCAGTAAGCGCATTGAGTCGCCTGTGAATGTGGTGCGGTTGCCCGCGGGGTGAGCCAGCTTGATCAAGCAAAAGCTACGCGGCAACAAAGTTGTTCAACCACTTCCCAACAGCAAGCAATCGGTCGTGCTGAGGGAGAGTATCCCCTCCTCGCATCTTGCAAGTACTCCAAAACGAATTGAAAGACTTAGAAGAGAAGCACCTAAACACGACCCCATGTCTCTTGAGACCACATTGGCATGCGCAAACAGACCTGCAATCAAACCCATGCGTGGTGGCGATTCCTTCAACCTCACCTTCCTTCAAGATATTGCATTTAGGTCGATACAGGATGATAGGAACACATCCACTGGTCCGAGCATCACAAGCCAAGTTGAACCTTTGCCTAACGGCGGCGTCGGTCCTATCCCTAAGCTTTCTGGTCTGTCCCCACTTCCCAGTCCTGGAATCAACCCTATCGGGTGCAAGATCATTAAGAACAAGCACAACATAACAAAGGCTATCGCCTTCAATCCTACCAGACCGTATGATGTGATTCCTGTAACCAGGAGCAACTTGAAGCGTGACAACCCTGCAAAGATCACTATAAGCAAGAACACCGGCTATCGCCTGATCCGCAATAATAGTTTTCTCGCATCTTTTCCCTCCTTTTTCCTCGTCAATCACGATTCCCTCGTACTCAGAGAGTAACCTCTCAATGAGCCGATTGAAACCGGATTTTGCACCTGATTCCATGCGTACCCCCCTAAGCGGGGGCAGTCCAGGAGCGGCAGGGGGCTTAAGACAGGGTTGGGTGGGTTGGGCCAAATATTCCTGCAGGTATCCCGGCAGGAACATACCAAGGGTGTGCAGATTTCTATTCCACACGACCTTGTCAATGCAGGCCTTAGTGAAAATGTCTGCACCTTGGTAGTGAGACGGGCACGCAACGAACCGAAAAATTCCATCATTAAAACGTTCGTTGAGCCAAGAGATGTCAATGCGCTGCGTCCTTGACATATAGCGCATGTTGGGATTATTCCCAGTTATAACGATCCGGCATGCCGATTCGTTATCCTCCAGCACGTTGATAATAAACGGCTGGGTCTCCTTTCCCTTCCCAATAGCGTGCTGCCAGAGGGTAGCTAATGCCATTCCCTCCTTAGACACTCCATGATCGAGAGCAACAATCTCTGCTTCAGGAGTCGACTTCGAAACGGAAGTCTGTTTCTTGCTTACTCCAGTGATGGGCATGTAGGTCCTAGGACCCACAAGGCAAATAAGCACTCCCGACGTGCTCTTGGAATCAGTACGATCCCCAGCCAGATCCGCATCACAGTAAGCAACCAACTCAATGAACTCTGGGCTATCGCCCACCCAACCGTACAAATGAAGGTCGAGCGTAGAGTTCACATATGAAATTAACCTGTGGAGCTTGCGGTCACACAGATGATTCCACTTCGTGACCCGGCTGGCTAACGCCTGCACGGGACGAATCAGGTCATACCTGCCCATCCGAGCCCCGTAGAGAACTTTCATCAGCACCGCCGCCGCGTCATTCCCGAGGCATCCTGGCTGCGCATTGACGGTCTCCATGTCCATCGCCTGGTTGAAGAGTTTGTCAAATTCAGGATTGACGGAATTCTCGTCAAACTCCGGCTTGCTCTCGTCCAGGAACGGAGTTTCAACCTTCTGCAGCTTCTTCGGGTACTTTCCCTGACACAGCTCAATGTATCTATCGACACACGCCTGCATGAAGCTGCTCTCGCTGTACTTGATGAACCTTATCGTGGTTTCCGGCTTGGGGATGTCCTTAGAGAGTAACCCCTCTGGACCAAACCTCAAGTCGGGTTGCTCCTTATCAGGAGGATTGCCGACCGTCCACGCCAGTCTCGGGTCAAAGTGACCCTTGACCACCTGTTGTGTGAATTCGTGTTCGCAGCCAAGATATCTCTTGAGCTGCCTCGGTTCCTCCATTTTGATGACCTTCGAGATCAGCGCCCATCCTTCTGCGATATTCTTCGCCGGCCCACTCATCTTGAAGTCATCCACGTACACAACAAGGAAGAGGTCAAGCCCCTCATGCCTAAACACGCTGGCCCAATCCTTCACCTTGACGTACCCGACTTTCTTCAGCATTGCCTCGCAGTGCTGCTCCCAAAAAGTGCCAGCGTCCGGGTGTCCATATAGTGCGAGCACGAGGACAACGACTGGGTCCTTATATCTGGGATTTCCGCTGCCGTCGAACCACTCAGGCGGCCACTGGTCACGAGGAATCCTCACCCAAGTCTTCTTTCCCTTCAAGCGGGCCTGAGTGTACGCAGACTCCCCATCACTCACTTCCAGAAGATTCCCTGGGAGTAACCCGTGAGCATCACCCATCTTACCCGCGGCCATAGTAGCGGGGCAGGAGGTGTTCTCGGAGAACAAGGCCCAATGCCCGATCTCATCACGGACGAAACATCCCTCGAACACGACTCGCCCTTTATATTTGCGATTCGGATCGTCTTCCGGCAGCTCGTGATTCTTTTCGACGCAAATGTCGAAAATCCTACCAACATGGATCTTCTCCCCTTCCTTACGTGCCTTAGCCGCGACATCATGCCATTCTTGGACGGTTGACAAGTCCCAGCATCCTTGCGAAGTAACTTGTCCCACTCCTTCTGAAGAGCGGCCTTAGCCTTGGCATTTCCAGCTTGTTCCTTCTTGTTCACTGGCCTAGCGACACAAGCGTACAAGGGAGGAAAGACACCCGAGCTCTTTGGCCGATGAGAAAGGGATATCCCCCCCTGGGCATAGAGAACTCAAAGGTCTTTCCATCAGATCCAATCGTAGGGGCAGCAGCAGCTATACCAGTGCTTCCGAAACCCGCGGATCCCCTATCGGTTCCCCGCTTGGCTTTCCTAGGGACGATCGACGCGTCGATGAGCATAACACGCTCCAGTACGATCTGCGCAATGCGGTCCCCAGGGTTTACGACGAAGTCCTCATCCCCATGATTAAAGAGGATGACCTTGATCTCTCCGTCGTAGTCGGGATCAATGACCCCACCGCCTACAGCGATCCTGTTCTTCACGGCTAGTCCTGACCTGGGAGCTATCCTAGCATATACCCCAGCGGGCATCTCTATCGAGATTCCGGTGTTGACCAAGCCTGACCCCCCTGCGGGAATACATGCTCCCTCAGAGGCATAGGTATCCAAACCCGCACTCCCCGAAGTAGCCCGCGTCGGGATCTTGGCAGTCTCACTGTTAAGACTAACGTACAAGGTATTCGGCTTCTTCTTCCATCGCTGTTCAACCGGGTCAACCTCGACCGGCATAGCATTCGCGACCTTCTTGAACGTGCCGTTCGGGTACCATGCTCCAACGATTGCCTCGCACATTTCACTCGGATAGAGAGCAGTCGTTGGGGTGACCGACCCCTCAATGCGTGCATGAAGGTATCCCTTCTCGTGCTTGCATTTCCGACCTGACAGCTCATCAATGAGCTCCTTGGAGGTCGTCGCAACCTTCCATTGCTTCCTGATTGGCACACCGTCCTTATCCTGCATCCCGAAATCACATCCGTCGAAATCTACGGTCTCGACATCAGGATCAGCAAGAAACCTCTGCATGAACGGTTGCTTCCATCCAAGACAGTGCCTAGGCCACTCAAATGCAACCCTGCCCCCTCCTCGCCTAACGACTCGGGAGGCCCGCAGGAATGCCGCAAACATTACCTGAGAGTTTCTTCTCAGATCATTCAGGTGTGATGCAAACTCAGCACCGTGGATTGAAAGGTTGACATACTGCCATGTACTCCACGGTCCGCACGGAATTGACGCCCAGAGGTCACACCCAGGATTATCCTCGATGGTCTCAATAAGCCGACTAACGTCTTTGGCTTTGGTGATGTCAAATGAGCCAACGTGAACGCGAATCGCATCGCCTCCACACTCCATCATCACTGCGGACAGACGCGAGTCAGGTTCACACGCAAACTCGATGAGGAGCTTGCGGCCAGGCGCTGGAGCAGCCGGGTCCCTCTCAGGATGTTCGCGGCGTCGTTCTTCCCTTAGGGATAACTCCCGTTCGGTTTGAACATATATCTCCCGAGACCGGGTAGACATCTGTCTCCAACTATCCGCATCAATTGAATTGGGTTTTCCGGTGCCTGCGTATGGCCGCTCACGCCTATCGGCGGATTGGCCATAGTCGATCCTGTCTCCGTGCAGCTTATGACCCTTCTTCGGACCTCCGGCAGGTTCGGCTCCTTCTTCCTTTGGCTTGAACCTGCCGTGGGGAGCACATCCCTTATCAAATAGGATGGTCACGCCAGTCCAAAATCCACGCGTGAAATGCCGATGATTGGGAGCATCGTGATGACGATCATCTCTTACCCAATTTCCAACGGCATCAAGCCCCCGCATGTGCGTGACCCTAACGGTGTCAAGCTCCTCATGCGAAGGACCACCTGGAGGAAGGTCCTCGTTCGTCGTCCCGAAGAACTTCTTCCGCACCTCAACGTGGATGCGATACCATGCGCTGTCCTCGTCGTGCCGCTCCCAGTAATCTGAGACGCATGCGTCACCACTCCCTTGGACAGCCTTGCTCTGAATGGCCCCATCAGACTTGGAAGAGCTACCGCCCCCCTCGTCCTGTTGGTCATCGTCATCATCATCAGGATCATCAAATCGACCTTCATCAAAGTCGAATTCATCCCTGATCTTCTTACTCGGCTTAAGGTCGGCCCTTCGGTCAGCTAACGCCTCCCGAATGGTCCGAGTCCTAGCATCATAGGATGCCAACATCGGGAACACGTAGGGCTCCTCAGGGTTCTTCCAGATACGTTTGACCTGGTGTATACTTGGTTTCCTGAGACCCCTTTGGATGTGCTCGAGATCAGCAACGAGATAGTCGCCCTTCCACAGCCCCCCTGGTTCTAACCGATAGCCCAGAAATAGGCCTGGCTTGGAAGATGGGGCGAACTTCGGATCCTCCTCTATCTTGATGAAGTCCCGCTCTTTCTTCTCGGCGGGCAGGGCAGTAGTGACGCTTGTCTCTTCAACCTCTACCTCATCAATGGGAACAAAGTCCGGTTCGTCGTTGCATTCGGGTTCATACTCCTCGTTCTCATAGATCTCGGCCTCATCCTCATCGATCTGATCAAAATCACAGTCGAAATGAGTTTCTCCAGTCCATTCGTGGTTACCTCCACGGTCGTTCTCGGCCTGGAGCCAGTTTTCGTCAACAACAAATTCGGTCGATCCGTCCAGATAGTTGAGGACTGTGCTCCGCCTCCTGCCAAGGTCTTTGATCTTGACTGGACAGCTCGTCCCTATCGGGATAAAGAGCTCGGTTCGCGCTTCAACGTGGACGCGAGTGAGAACCTTCTCGTCTTCATTTGCGATCCAGTGGTCTCCTCCTTCATCAACGTCCTCTGAGTCGATCTTTCCAGCATGTCTGAAGTCGTTTTGGGCGTTTTGAACCCCCCCCTTTCTATCCCTGCGAATCTTGGGAGCAATGGGGTAGAAGTCGACCAGACAACCAAACGGCAGAATGACTCCGCTGAAGTTCCCGTCACCGTGGCGTCGCATCCACGGTGATCCCTCACCGCGATTTTCAATATTCCTTGCCATGGAAAAATGCCTAACGGCAAATGGCCACCATCGAGGTTCAAATCCAGCTTGACGCAGGAGCACACGTGCCCCATGGAGGACAAGCTTGACCTTATTCTCGATCAGGCCGTTGGTCTTGGGCATGCCCGGCGTGGAAAGTCGGTGCAATGCTCCAAGCGTAGTGACAGCATTCTTTAGCTCTGGGGCCTGGTCGCTGTACACTAACTTCAGAGTTTGCCCCCCTGCAAACCTGCGAAATGCCTCCAGCGTATTGCTACGGGATCTGGACTGCACAGGAAGGACTTCGAGGTAGTCAGTAGCGAGGTCATAGAACACTATCGCGTCTGCTTCGCCATGAAAGCCTCGATCCTTCAATCCTCTCAACACCATCGTGTCGGCGGTGGTTAGGTCCCCGAAACTTACCACGTCATGCGCAGCAGCACCACCTTTGCGGCGAAGCTTGACATTCTCCATTTTCGCACGCTGGCAGTGCGGGCAATAGGGGTTCTTCGGGAGATGCGTGAGCATATGGCGAAGCGTCTTAGCATCTGCCCGCCACTCAGCCTCTGTGCGTAGTCCGGAGAGAAAGTTTATCTCGACAATGTCACCATCATCCCCTTCCCCCGGGCCAGGAAAAGGTGGTGAGTGGCTATCGCCCTCACCCCCCTGTTCCGCCTTTCCGGGAAGAGCAACGGTCTCGCACTTGACCCGAAACCACGTTTCACCCGTCCAAGGGACATCAGATGCTATCGCATGCTGATCTCTTTCGGATAACTCCCATAGACTATCAACCAGCACCTCATGGGTAACCCCATTTCGGTGAACGACGGTTTTCCTGTAGTTGTCCAATCGATCAACCCCAACGGGACAATCGTCACCTGTCGGCACAAACTTTGCTTTACGCGGAAGCCGGTGCTCCTTCACAACATGGCCCGACCGCTCAGTGCGCCAGGTGTCCTGTAGCTCACTCTTGGCCGTAAGCTCAGACCTACACGGCGGAACCTCGCTGGCCTCAAGCCCTCGATACGCCGCCCCGGGGGCAGGCATAGCAGGGAGTGGCTCAGCATCATCAAGAGTGGGAGAAACGAACTGAGTGTCACCATGAGGAAGATATGGCACGTTGTTGATGACATCCAATGTCACCGTGCGGCCCGAAGGACACGTGAGAGTAGGCTTGCAACCTGCAGTCCATACAAACGAGTATCCCATGTCCATACAGCGTTTTCCAACGGATATAATGGATGGAGTGGACTCAAGGACGTGTGCCTCAATCACCTCGTCTAGGTTGCCGACATCAGCATCAATACGACCAGCGGTGCGAGTCGCCCCGTTAGCAGTGTGCAGCGCGTGAGTGTGCCCGCCTGTGGCAATCAGGGCCCTATCGGGTCCTTTCAAATCACCAAGACCGACCAGATCCATTGGGCAACCAGTATCTACCAGCCACCTCACCCCGCCGTATCCAACAGGTGCAGCAACCTTCTGAGTGTATCTCGGCTTTCGAACAACGCGATGTCCCCGCACATCCCCAGGGTTGGTGTCGATGTCTTCGTCGTCGTCTAAGAGCACTTGGGCGTGAACAGCCGCTGCCCTTATCAGAGCACTTTGAACCTCCCTAGCAATTTTCTTGCGAGATGGGAACTTAATCGCATTTGGATGGCTGTATCCAGCCTCTCGGCAACGATTCACGACCCTGCCCGTATTGTCATTCTCAATTGAGACAACAAACACATCAGGGAGATCGGGAATCTTGACCCTCAGAGGTTCCCTATCGGGACCCTTCGGGAAGTACTTGTTCCTCCAGGACAGCACAACCTCCGCATCATCGCAGTACCAAAACGTCGTCTTGGTATCACTTCGTCTTGGGAGTCTCCTGAACAAGGTCGCTCGGGGATCACCGAAGTTCACCCCGATATCCTCGATCACGGTTCCATTTGCGTCAACGGTCCTTCTCCAAATGACATGTTCCCATTTAGGACCTCCACCTGTAGTACCGGAGAAGAATAACGCGCCTCGCTCGCTTTTCTCCCAACTGCTAACGCAAGGAGGGAGACAACCCGGCGCAGACCCACCGGTAGCTGGGGCAACAGCCCACATAGCTGGACACGCCACAACAACACGGTTGGCCTCAGGGTAACGGCCCGCCCCGCCTAAAAATCCGTCAATCCTTGGGAGGACTGGGCGTGGGCGACCTAGGGGTATCCCCCTCCTCATCCTCAACAACCGGACCAGCAGTAGTACGAGGCGTGATAGGCTTCGTACCTGGTGGTGGCTTTTGATGCAGGTACTTGCACGGCTGAGCTGTGCACTTGCCATACATCCAGTCGTAGCAGTATCCGAAGAACATAGGCTTGTCCCTAACGGGCCTATCCCCAGTCCTCGGCGTAGAGGGTGCAGCGGGGTTCCTTGGGCTCTTGTCGTGCTCGAACCTGCACTCCCGGCCATACTGGCACTTCCCGGTCTTCGTATACTCCCAGCATACCCGATCAGCAGGCCCAGCGGGGGACTGTCTTCTCGGCGACTTGGGAGACGGTGTGCGCTTGTCCCTCTGACTGCCTCTTCCAGGAGAAGCTCTGTCTCTCTGACTGCTTCTTCCGGGCGAAGATGATCTTGGCTTCCCGTCGGGTTTCCCATCCCTTCCGGACCTAACGGACCTTGAAGGGCTCGGATCACTCTTCCTGGCAAGTGGGTCGTACCGCCGCACAACACCAGGAGCACCGGGATGCCGATCCCTCTCACGGGAGTGAGAGCCGGATCGTGACCTCTGCTCATGAAACGTCTGGTACATCTGAAGCGTGTTCTGTCGCTTCTGCCATCGCTCAACACAGTCCTGACAAGCCTTATAAAGCCACGCGAAAGACCTAACGGTCACATCGCGATCCCACCTTTCGATGTCAGGCCGCATACAGCGTAGATGACGAACGTTCTCAATGAACACAGCCAATAGTACCCCATCATCGATCTTCTTCCTGATCCCAGAAATGAGATTGTCCCAGGTGCTCAGATAACTCCGGAGCCTAGCTTCATCGTCGGAGTGACCTGTTTGCCGACACTTGAGACTGGTCAACTCGGCAATCTTGAAGGTCTGGTCGTCCTCGACTCCAGTCTGCAGGTGATTCAGCAGAAGCTTCAAGATCTGTCTCCCCTTGATGCCCTGGGGAGGATTCATATTCTGAGCGGCTTCGGTCAGGCGATTCATCTTGTCCCTAACAGCCCTGGTCTTGATACACTCCCTGATAGCACTCGTGAAGTTGGAATCTAAAATCGGGTACTTGCAGGGTCCACCAAGAGCATCATAGTCAAGCCTCTCAGTCTCTGAAATCCATGCTAACGCGTAGTCAGAATCAAAGCTGAAAGCATTCCTGACCCTTTCCTTTATCTCGGAAAGCCACTCCCGCAGCTTATCAGCTGTCGGCTCAGCAGGTAGCACTATCGTGTTGCACTTATGATGGAACCGATCCTTATCGACAACGGTGGAAATCAGAGCCCCTATCGGGGTACATGAGGTAATCCTGCAACTTTCACACAGTCTAGCAGGCATAGGGCAGCAAACTTCACACGCCCTCATTCCACAACCAACGCAAGGGACAAGAGGGAAACCAGGCTCAGGGATCCTGCTACACTTAGTGCACCTGTCCCGTCCATCATCTCCCCTCAAGGCTTCAGGGAGAAGACCACCATCTCCCTGCCTACCGGCCCCATTTACGCTGTAGCCAAGGCTAAGACCTGGCCCAAGGTTACCACCGCTCGCAACACTCGAGGGGTAACCTGCAGCATCGTTGGGCTGACTAACGCCAGCGCCAACCCCTTGGTGGCTAACGCCACCTCCGTAGGCAGGACCATAGAAACTGGAACCACACTTATTGTTCCCAGCTCCATGAGTATCAGCAGCACTACCATAGAACCCAGGTACTCCACCAGGGTAACCCCCGGTAGGAGCCCCTCCACTCGGGCCTTCAGGAGGTCCAGTGGGACCTTGGCCTCCGCCGGGATGTCCAGGACCTGGTGGTGGAAATGGAGCATGTCCATGACCACCACTTCCACTCCCACCTTGGCCGGATGGTCCGCCTTGCCCACCTCCTCCCCCAGGAGGAGGAGGAGGGGGCGGTCCAGCTGCAGCGCGTTCATGCCGAATATTACAGCGCGCACATCGCTCGAGGCCATCATTGCCAAAATGACTGTGATCCTCACAGATATGGTTCGCACACTCGGTGCAGGAATACATAGGGGCCTCCTGGGCACTTTTACGACACGCCCAACATTTCATCTTCAAGAAGTGACAATTGCAGCAGTCCCCATCCTCGCCCCGGCAAAGCCTGCAAAACTCACGTTTGCACGTAACACACGAGAATTCAGCGTCCGGGTGCCTACGGTCGTTGGGTTCGTCGAGGGCACAGATCTTTGGCGCACCTGGGCCACCGGTACCGGGAGCTCCTCTTGCGGCCGGTGCCGAGGCCTGTCCACGATCAGATGGAGTTCTAGGGGTCCTCCAGCTATCGCCGGGACTCTGGATATCGGCACGAGCTCTACTCCCAGGAGTCCTCCAGCGATCGCCGGGACTCTGGATGTCGGCATGGGCCCTATTACCCCTACCACCTCCTGGATGACGGTCTGGGTTCGGAGAGACGTTCCCGCTATCGCGGATCGGCCTATCCAGGTTCGGAGAGATGCTCCCGCTATCGCGGATCGGCCTCTCCCCTTTCGATTGCCGACTCCGGACCTCAGATCCCCTATCGGGGACGGCAGCAGGCCTCGGGCTCCTATTCCTACCCACATCCCTGTTGGGAGAAACAGAAATGTCCCCCCTTTCGCGTGCGCGGGGGCCATCCCTCGCACGCCCTGCCGGTGAATGCGACCTGTCAGGCAGTCCCCGAGCCCTCCTGCTTCTGCTGTCAGCCCTCTCCCTATCGGGATTAATGGGATGCCTGCTTGCATGAGAAGGATCGACCCTACCGGGCACATCTGGCAAAGCGTGATCAACCAAATCAACACCTCCGCCAGGTCTCACCGGAAGGCCAGTACCCCGACCGTTACCTTCTCCGGGAGTGGGCGTCGGAGACCTGATTCTATGTCCCTGCCCCGCGAAAGCGTCGTATCCAACGTTCCGTCTCTCTCTGGGCTGTGGAGGATTTACCTGATTTTCCTGGACACCCTGAATAATGCCAGCAGCCTCATCAACATGACCTTCGATTTCATAGAGCTGAGCCATGATTCTGTTGTTCATTCCATTAAGAGTACGCACGTTACTCTCGACAGTGCTGATTCTCCGCATAGCGCCTTCAAGCGTACTCCGGAATGAGTCGATTTCACGCCTAACGGCAGACCGTGCTTGATCACTATTCGCAGGGAGATTTCGGATCTGCCTTCTGATGTCATCAAGAACCTGATTCAGAATCCCCGAGCTCGCTTCGTACTGCTCAACGCGGGACTTCAAGGTCTCAAACCTCGCGATGACATCGTCATGATCCCCATGGTGTCGTTGAACTCCGCGAGATAGATCCTGGACCTTTTGATTGACTTCGTCAATTGCTTCATGCCAGTCCTGCGGGGATACAGGCCCTGATGATCTATCGATCGCCTGGGAACCCCTCCCACTTTGCAGCCTCGACATCCGATTAGCAAGGATGGTTTGTTCTTCATTAATGCCACCAATAGATTCGGAGGCCCACTTAGCAAACTTCTCGTGTTCAAGAAGAGCCTTCTCGAGCTTCAGGTTCAACTCCCTGAAACTCGCGTTTGCCCCACTGCTAGTAGCCCTATCGGGCGGTTGCGCAGCAGGATTCAAATTCCACTCACCTGCTGGCGTCCGCATCCCAACGGTTTTCTCTACCGAGAACATCCGCCCCTCAAGCTTGTCCAAGTCCTTAAGGATCTCATCCTCGGAAGCAGCATGGCTCCTGTGGACGGCCTCACGATTCTCTTGAATCATCTGACGAAGCCGATCAGTTGCGACCTCGTTGTCCTTAACAGATTCATGAACCTCGTGGGAAAGCAGATTGATCCTCTGCTCCACGACTTCAGCCTGTTCATCGATGGCTTGCCTCACAATGGCTTTGCTGTCGGGAATAACTTCCTTGGCAAACCGTTGAACTATCATTCGCATCCTACCGGCATCAGATTGAGTCGCAATCTCAGCTGTCAGGCGATCGACCTTGTCCTTCGTCTGTCGATTCTCGTCGCTCCATTCACTCCGCATGGAACTCACCTGACCGTTCAGTAACCTGATTTGGTCAGCAAAAACATGGAACGCCTTCGCGACTGAGCCAGAAACCTCACCCCTCTCGAGCATCTCCTGGATGTGCAAATCGAACACCTCCTTTGCCCTAGCGTCACCTGACTCACCGGAAGACTGGGATCTGAGGGCAGGAGGAGTCGATATCTCGATCCTCTCAGGAGCCCCACTAGCTCTGGCATGTCTTCTGGGGTCGCCTACAGGACAATCATCAATCCTAGGTGGCCTACTCGGGGTAGATCCCCTTCTCCGGCTATCGCCAGCGATCAATGTTGGATGCACGAGACTCGGGAGTAGAGTGAATGTGAACATCAGCAGGATCAGGCATCTCCTCATCCTGCGGAGTCGAGCCCATTGGTGAGGGGCTAGCCCTCCTCGCCTTTGACCTATCGGTCTCAATGGCAAGGGGTGACGGCCTCTTCGCAGAAGCACTACGTTCCCTGGCGGTCGAGCCCCATTGAGGTGTGAACTCGTTGCTAGACCTCAGCGTTTCAAGGTCACTGGTATCTCGCCCTAACGGGCTAGCGATCGACGGACGATCTTCGATCCCGAGTGCATCGGCAAGCCGACCATCTCTTGCACCTGTCCCAACGACATCGGCAGCCCGTTCAGTGATCCTCGGCGAACCAGTAACCCGGTTCGAGTCCTCGTCTCTCTGATGCAGCGGACCTCCAAATGTAATGTTGGGAAAAGGGGGAACGTTCGGGGTGTCACCAATCACTGGGACCTATCGGTCCCTCCCGGTCATGGATGGCCTCCAATCCCCTAAGAACTTCCCGACTATCCCTGGCTCTCTCTCTCTCGCTCCGGGCGTCCCTGTCAACATGAAGGTCCCTGGCAGCTCCACGAGAGAGGCTCCTGGGCCTCGCGGCAGCACGGATTCTAGCATTCCGGCGTGACTGATCCTCTTCTTCATCACGACGATCCGCAAATGCGGCATAATCATCATCATTTTCAAACTCAAACTCGGCAGCAACAGGATTGGGCCTATCGGCATCAGACTCCTGCTTTGCGCTACTGCCCCAGCCTGCGGTCGATTTCAACAGATCATCGTATCCGAAGCCTGTGAATTTCCTCTCCTCATGCTCATCAAACTGACCTGGATTTTGAGAACCAGTGGATCGATCCGAGATATCTCTCGGAGCCAAAACCATAGTCCCTGGTCCTTGCGGCCTGTCCTCAAACTCATGCGATACCTGAGACTCACCTGGAACAAGAGATCTCGGGGGTCGGGTCGGCATAGCCTCCGGGTCGTCCGAATGAGGGCGGGCCATGTTCATCGCCATGCTGATGAAGTCGAACTGTCCGTGCCTGTGACCTGATTCAGAGCCGCTCCTATCGGAGCGAACCCTTCGTGTCTGCTCATCATCGGTGGCCTGACGGAAAATGCGGTCGTCTCCATCGTCGGTGTACCTGCCACGGCTCCTGGGTGTGTCCCTACCGGGATCTTCACCCCTGCGATCCTGACCTGTCGAACCTGCTTCGAAATCCTCGTAGTCATAGTCCGGTAGGTCCTCACCTGAGCGGAGGCCCCCCAGGATGGCCTCCTCATCCACGACGCTCCTTCGAGATCGTGGGGTCGACATAGAGCTTGTAGTTGATGGTCTCAAGCGCGTAGGAAAGTCCTACGGCTGATAACCTGTGATTCGGGCACGAGCCTGTGCCCAGGCAATGGGTAAGTTGGGGTAAACAAGCCACAAAAGAAAGGTTCCCCAAAAGCAAACCAATCCCCGGTCCCAAAGATCAGGGTTTCCCACACACCAGAGAACAACAACCAAAAGAGAAAAGGGTTAACCCGCAACCTTGATCGACGACAGGCCGCACGAATGGTCCCTACCAACCTGGCGGCGGCCCGAGGTCTCTTTCTCCCCCGAGATGCCGTCGGTCGACGCAGGGGTTCGGCGACGCCCATCCGAGGCGCGACGGAACCCGTAAAACTTGAGCCAGACATCACAGGTCAGTCACTACCGCGACATCCCTGTTGATGAAATGAATCATGGCTAATCACAGAAGATATTCATTCTTTTGGTCGAAGAAATATGGTCGAGGAATGCCCGGATGCTGCAGCTAGGCCAAGACTCCCAAGCTCTCCCTTTTGTGGTCGAGGGACATTACTGTTGTAGCCTTTCGTGTTTTGATGCTCGAGGACGTTCAAAGTATAGCCGAGGAAGCTCTGGGTGTAACCCCATGGAAAGGTCCTCCAGTAGAGAGGTTAGAAGAAGGGTACGAACTTGTTCTGCAGTCTTTTTTTTTCTGGGGGAACCCTTTCCCCAAAAATGGGTGAGAAAGGGCACTACTGGGGGACCTAGCCATGGAATGGTTCAGGATCATCCCTGCCAAGCTCAAGTAAGCGGGTGTCGGGCAGGGAGTTTGCTGGGGTTTCCTCACTCATGGAGCTCCAGCTGGGCCGGCTTGCCAAAGAGGGTACCCTGCTTGGCTCACTTGGGCGAAACATCTACAAATAAAAGGTTCACCATGATTCAACTAATATGCACAACCGCAAGGGGCGTTGAGCTCGGGGTACCTGAAAATGATCAGTGCAAACTTTCACAAACCCAGAAAAGAGTACTTCTTACAAAAGGAACACCCAAACCCAATTTAGGGACGCTGTATTCCCCCTGCTTTGTCATAGTGGTTGGTGGGTTCAATTGTCAACGGTGCATTCAACCGACAAGTCTAACAGCCCGAACCGAAGGGTTGAATGATTACACATACACACATCTGATAATGACTTGAGTTGGTTTTAAGGTAAGCCCCGCCCCCGTTTTAGTTTCTTAGGCCGTAACTTAGGCCCTTGTACCCTGATCCCTAGCCACGCCTTGCCGGCGCCATCGCTCCCAAAGCCCGGTTGCACTGAGGGGTCAACTGCCGGCGTCGGCAGCGAAGCCATCTGAGTCAGAAGGTGCCCTTAAAGGGCAAATGGACACATCCCTGGAGAAGAAAAGGGGATCCCTGACACCCTATTAGTAGACATGGTTCTCAAGTGTATGTACCAATATATGCATATATATATATATATGTCCATATCTACATACACATAGTTGCTTCTATATCTATTGAACTAATTGCTTGTTACTACTAGGGAGGCAGGATTCAATAATAAGGGGAGGCGATCACTGAACATTGTAAAATAATGCCAGCTCAAGTACCCCTACTAACATAGTATATCTTTAGCGCACCGGGCTCCCACAAGTAGAAAACGTCAATCGCTACGTTCAAACCAAAAGGCAGTTGGCGATACGACCAAAGCAGCTGCAGCATTCTTGAGAATGCCTGAGGGGGTATGCATAGCACCAGCCAGAGGTCGAAAAGATGTCGAAACACTGGACTGACCGTTATAGGGCGCACCATAACACGCTAAACGACTGGGAAGCAGCGGTCAAAATGGCAGCGTTCCCTGGATTGTTTCCTTTCAAAGGTTGAAAGGGTGCCCTCAAAAAACCCAATCCCGTGACTACTTGATCAAACCAAACACGGAACGTGGCCATTAAGCAGGGGGCAGGGTTCCCTATTACATCCCCCATTAACATCACGCCAACACGGAACTCCTCTAAAAATCGCCAAAAAGGCAACGGCTGAAAAGGGAAATATGGGCGTGTCTTTTGTTGAAGGTACCCTTTCTGCTTGTGCTTTCAAGAAAACCAAAGGAGACCCACTATTTTGGGCAAAAAACCAAACACCCATATAGCTAAGGGTAGCTTCCAGATTCTTTCCAGGGATCCTTCTTTCTAGAAAACCACCAAAAACCCTGGGAAAACGAATCCGGTTTTTGACAAAAACGGTGGTTGAAAAGAATGGTCAAGGAATCAACCGTACCCCCAGTGAACATCCCAATCCCCACTAAAATAGGCTCCCAAGATGGGTGGTGCACCGAAAACTCCAAAATGGGATCCCGTTGGTTTTGACAACCACAGCCATATAATCTGGGCTGTCCTCAGATCCCCCGCTACAAGTTTAACTTTTAGTGGGCTAAATAGAAATCCAACCACCAAAAAAACTAAACTGCTAAACAAAAAGCTAAGGAACCGGATGGCTGGGAGCCACCAAGATATAATATTACTGTCGCTCAAAAAACCAGTGCCAAAATGGAACCCTGTTAAGTGGAAACATGGACCAAAACCTGCGCAACCAACAAAAAACATCATATTAGGGTGTTTTGTTTTGCCAGCAAAACATAGTGGGTCTCCTTTGGTGCTCTAAAAAAAAAACACAACGTGCAAAAGAGTACCTTTGGGTACGGGATTTTGACCACAGCCATATAGGAAGGCACCAGCAGCCCGGTGTTTGCCCGAGGCTCGGTGCCCTTCGCCGCCGCGGCCAGCAGTGCGGAGGTCTTCATGCGCTCCGCGCCCACCGCCACGTCGTGGGACCTCGGGGAGAAACATCCGACCGAAGCTCGGCGAAACGGCGGTGGTCAAAACCAATGGAACCATTTTGGGTGGTCCCAGAAAGAAAGAAACACCTACATAAACCTTAGCACCTTCATACCCAGGTGGCTGTGGTTCAAAACCAAGGAATCCCATTTTGGTTGGTAGGTGAATTCACCACCCATTTTAGAACCTATTTTATAGTGGCTGGGGGTACGGGATTTTGACCCATGGCGGGGGTGCAGGGTGGCTTTGAGAAAAAGAGAGGGGGACCTCCCCAGCAGTTTTTGTTGTTGTTTTTTTTCAGATCTAAGGTTTTTCGGGATTGAAGGTGTGCGTAAACGGTTCAGAATGCAGCTCGCCCAACTCTAGAAAGCAAGCTGAAGGCAAGTCGCCCATCCGCATCCTTTACTTCCACGTTCGATCGATGGCACTGGAATATCAAGGGAATACAAGGAAAATACTGAGGGTATACCAAGAAAAGACAAAGTACTAGGGCAATTTAGTACTAAGGGAAGAGCTGGGGGAATATCAGGGAATATCAGGGAAGTACTAAGGGTGAATATTAAAAAGTCCTCGGGGAATACTTGGGGAATTCAAAGGGAGTACTAGGGGGACACTGAGGGAACACTAGGGGGTATACCAAGAGAGCACTAAATGAATACTAGAGGAATACCAAGGGGATCACACGGGAATACTAGGGGAATACTAGGGGTGAACGCTAGGAGACTACTTGGGAACTACTCAGGCGATGTCAGGGGAAAAGTGAGGAACAAATTGGGGAAACACTGAAAGAAAAACACAAAACTCAGCGAGAAATCAACTATTCAGACTCAATCCCAAAAACAGCTCGATAAATCAAACCAAGCAAGAAACACACAATCTCTCAGGGGAAATGTACTGGAACTCAAAGCCGAAAAACAACCTTGAGAAATCGAATATTCAAAATCAGAACCCAACAAACTTCGAGAAACAAAAAGCAAACATATTCAGACTCAAACCCGAAGAAAAAACTTGAGCAATCGAACAAAACAACGCAAAAACAACCATCTCCGAGGGGAAAGGAACATGTTCCTGAAATGATGGCTGTTCATATTTTTCTTGAGGCGACCTGCAAAGCTACCAGCTAGAAGGAGACCACCCATACGCTCCATGCATTGCGCCCGAGTGGCCATCTGCACTTGTCGCCCCAAGTACAGGTTCCTGAGGCAGACGACGCCTCTGGGTCCACATGCGTAGGTGAAACATCTTGGTTGCTGTTGAACTTTTGTGGAAAGTCTAAAGGTCCAACCCAATAGCAGTCAAGAAATGGGCCAAGCACCATCTACTTGGCCGTCAAATGGTTTGGGTTGTAATGGGGTGAACAATCCAATAAACCCCAAGTGGTTCGGTTGTATCCGGAGGTACTCGAGAAACCACCAGATAGGTTTATAAACTCACCACAGCGAGGCCAAGTGGGGTTGCTCTGAAAACTCGATCACATGGATAGAAACCTGGTCGCTGGCAAAAGGAAAAACAAACCAAGCCAATTTGCGACCTTACTGTTGATCTCTTGGAAAAAGGCCAACATCAGGCGTACAGAGTGGCTCGAAACAGCGTGTGATGCCCTATCTAAAGCATCAGCAAACCACCAAACTATCGCTGAGAAGTTACTGCACAAAGGATGCCAGTTGATTCTGCGCATGCGATTGGCGTGTGAGCGATGCACGATGTGCTTCTGTTGGGCACATGGAACAATTGGGTGTTGCGGCGTACTTGGGGGTTCGGCTCGCTTCCGATCGGATGGATTTCAGTGTGATTCCACCAGCTGGCTTTCCCCATTTCCCATTTCAGGTCGGATCCAGGACATCTGCATAGACGCTTGCTTGCTCCCTGATTCCCAGGTCTACGAATCGAGCCAATGATGCCTCAACCCTCGATTTCTTGTGTGCCTCAAGCATATTCTCACTTGCCCAAAAGAGCCACAGTGATCCAATGGGTCCAACTCACACGGGGAATTTGGTGAGTACCGCCGCCATTTCCTAATGGCAACCTGTGCAAGATGTCTATAAGCCTACAAGCAGCAAACCGAAAATGAGAAATCCCGCAGTAAGTAGCCTCATCATGTCTATGCATGTCATGCGTGAGGTCGATACAATCGAGTCTAATCCAATCCCCTTTGCTACAATTGACCGTTGCTCAATGCTCAATGCACAAAGACATAATGACTGACCTCTTGGGGTCATTACTTAAAAGAACATTGAGAAGAGCTTGTGTCTTGCTCGGAGGCCATTGGCTGTTTTGGTTCATGTTTTGGGGAAACCGAAGGGGGAAACCAGCGACAAAGTGGCTCAGGAATTGCCATTCGACCACCCGGGAAACCAGTGACATGTCACTTTTCTCCTGCACGGTAGTTGAAGCAAAGCTGGTTGGGGTTCAGCTCCTTCCTGAGCGAAGGACTTGACTGATTCCTCAAGCCCAATGTTCACATGCATTTTCTGCACCACACAAAGTAGGGGACACCCCCCGAAACAGCTTTATCTGTGCGCAGATATTCATGTGCCGTATTCTTGGATGTACATATCTATGCGGATGTGTCTATGGACATACTTAGATGTATTGTGTACAATATATGTAAAACATATTATGTATCATTATTGCGATGACATCATCTTGACTCACGTCATCAACACAATTCAAAAACTGAATCAATCAAGAACTTGCCATGCCCGGCCATAACATACATAGAAACCGAAGGGGATATGCACTAATATGATAATGAATACGCGTAACTCCTCGCAACTGTCTCTCTCTCTCTCTTTCTCTTTCCCTTTTTGTGCCTGATGCTGTGCTTGCAGTGTATGCTCTCACGCAAGCCCCTCATTTCCGAGCACTGCAAGGGCTTAGGAGAAGATACTTGAACATTTCCAACAGTAGCTTTAGGTTGTACATGCCCACTGCCCGGATTTTACTTTCTTCAAGGCTTTACCCACCAAAATCTTCGCCCAAGCAGCATCTCCCGCACAATTGCTGAACCAGGAGCCCTCCATGACCATTGTTCCACATACACACACAGGCGAACACACATAATATGGCTGTGGCTCAAAAAACCGGTACCCAAAATGGAACCCTGATAAGTGGAAACACGTGCTTAATACTTCATTCAACAAATTATCTCAAGGGCTTTACACGATAATGCCACCTGGTGTTCGCATAGTCAATCGAGGCACAAGCAAGCTGGGACCGTGAAAAAACTTTGATAGAGGCAAAATCCATTGATGATTGGCAAGTCATCCCTAAGTTTTCCTGAGTTGTCCCCAAATCTTGTTTCATTCCCGACATTCTGATTCTCCTACTGTCAACCGTGCTTAGCTAGGCGTTGGCACAAAGCACTGGGTCAAACTATACACCTCAAAGCCACCCCCTTAGCAAGGTCTGGGATAGGCCTAAAAAGCAAACGATTTGCGGATCTCTCGATTTCCTGGGGAGTGGTTGTGGGGTGCAAAGATTCGGGACTTGTGACTAGTGTTCACTGCCTCATAGGGGCGCCCGAATCAATATCAGCCAGGGGATTCTTCCTGGGTTGGTAGGAATTACCTCACTCCTGAAAGTTTGGAATTCAACCCAACAATCGCCCGCTTTCGTAAGCCACCGAGGTTCCCGAGTACCTCATGAGCCCTCAAGTCAGGTACGACAAACAAGCCCACCTGGGCAAAAAAAGAAGAAGTTGAAACTTAGACTGAGCATCTAAGAAACCCTGCGCTTTTCCCCTGAAGTGGGCAATTAAATCAAAGGTACCCTTTTTCCTGTAGTCTATTTTAGTAGTGGAACCCTCCCCCAAAAAAGGGTGAGAAAGGGCACTGGGGGACCTAGGTGGGCAATTTGCTCGGTCCCCATAAGCTCCTTCGTCCCGCCTCTAGACCTCGCTTTGGAGGTCTCGGGGCGGCCTTGGAATTCTCCGAGCCGCTGGAGGTCGCCGAGCTTCACCACCAGCAGACCCGAGGGGTTTCGCGCTTTGGACAAGTCCCTGGCGGGTGCAGCGTTTATCGAGCGCATCTCTACGTCCGATGCGCATGGGCCCCAAAAAGGCTCCCACACTGGGCCAACCAAGGCTCCCATGCTTCCGATGCGCCTGTTTAGAACCAAAATGGCCCACCCCCAAAAAATTGAAAGTCCAGGACCTCGAGAAGTGAGTTTTTGTTTATGGCCAAAGTGGTCTTGCCCCAAAAAGTTAATTGAAAGTCCAGGAACTCAACTTGTGAGTCTAACTTGCCGCCCAGCGACTGTGGATAAATGCCGAAGTCCGCGCGCTCGCACCAGTTGGGATTGTTGATCAACTAGTATTCACAGGGTTTCATCCATCCCAACAGGATTTTTTTGTGCATCCACAGCTATCAAGATGGTTTTTAAGTCAGTTCCTGTGGGCTGTTTGACACTTGGGGGTCCTGGTGGCTGGGTCTTGTTGACTGTACCCTGCAAGGTTCCTCAAAGGATACTCCTCAGAATCACCTGGCAGGAAACCTTTGCAGCTGGCAAAAGTGGCTTTCAATATGGCCAACATGTGCCCGTGGGTCTAAAATAAGTACTCAAAATGGACTTCTGGTACATGCAGGTGCCTTCCGAGGCACGCAAGCACGCGTGAACTTTACAGGGATCCTTACATTATACACCTGAACATTGCCTTGTCAATGGTGGTTTCCCCCTATTTTGTTTGGAAAAAGCCATGTTTCAAATGGGCAAAATGTATCTTTTAAGGAGCCCTGCTGTACCGGACAAGCTTTATCCCCAACAACCCCCGGAGCCCTTCCGGAACAGCCCAGCCGACCCCAACCACAAACTGCTGTTCAACCCCTCGAGCATCCCCCCGCCACAAAAAAATGAAGAAGAAGCTGATTAACCGCCGTTGTTCTCCCCCCCCCCCAAAAAAAAAGGAGAAGAAGCTGATTCACCGCTGATTTCGACCCAAGCCCCTCCCCCCCCAAAAGAAAAAAGCGGATGAACCGCTGATTCACCCCCCAAGCCCCCCCCCAAAAAAAACAAAGAAGAAAGAAACGAATTAACCCCCCAAGCCCCCCCCAAACAAAAACAAAACAACACAAAAAGCAAAAACATAAACCAAACCACCACAAAGGGCCTGTTCATCTCCGCCAGGTCGTGTCGCCACTCAGGGTCCCCCCGCTTCCGCAAGGTGTCCATCACTTTCGTGGTGAGTCCTGAGATTCGGAGGGCGCCCCTGCCTCTTCAAGTGCCCCAACTGTTCTTTTTGTTTAATGGTTTTGCTTTTTGTTGGCGCAAAAGCTCAGTTGCCTTGGTTTTTGTTGAGCAACAGTTCCGTCCACCAGTTTCTATTTGTCCTTGTTTCTTCTTTTTCGTTTAGAAGCATCCACCAGATTCTGCCCAACGTGGATGCCCCAACTGTTGTTTCTTCATTTTCTTTTAGAAGCAACAAATCAGCTGCCAGGACTGGCCAGGACCAACCGATTTTTTAACGCAAAAGTTGAGTTGCCTTGAGTCAACCCTTGAGTTGCAAGGGCTCAGACATCGGCGAAATCGGCACATGTTTGGGGAGGGCGGGAACCTGGATCCGAAGGGAAGGGTCGCCGGTTGTGGCCGCCCTGCATGAACTTTCGGGAATGTAGTGCTGGCTCCCTTGTCCAGGAAAAAAGGTCGGTGTGGCTTTGAGGGAACTTTTCGGGGGGGGGGGGGGAGAGTTCAAAGAATCTTATCAGTTTCCAGCACACTATCAGATTCCCAACAGGATGTTCAAGGCGTCCCATAATCATTTCCTCTCTAACATTAGCCCACCAAAAGGAAACCAACTTGAAACTGGAACAAAAGGTGATGTTTAAATCAACCCCTTGAGAAGACATATGGGGAACCCTGGTTGTACAAGGTCGATGTGCGTTGGGCAGGTGCGCAAACCCTAGTATGTTTGACTCAGAAACAGGGGAAGTGCCCTGTGGTCCACATAGTTGTTTGGGCTACAACGTCCATGGAATGCCAATTGACCCACAACGGGGATGCTCCGCCCAGACCTTCGGACAAACACATATACTGTGGATGGATAAAATCCACTTCGCACCACCGTGGGATGGGTTCGAACACTGGTTGAAGCCACCTACCGCCTGGCACAAACTGGATTTTGTCCATACAGTAGACGGGAACAATTTACTTCTCAAAGGTGCAAGGAAAGGTACTTGCCCACAAGCAGGTCAGCTGTTCCGGATGACCGAGCCCATTTCATGGGGAAAGCTTATAGTGGGTCATAATCAACGCCTGGAGCAAGAAGGAGCTCTGTACCCATGCTTCCAGAATTGAAAGAGCGGACATGCACACCCATTTGTCCCTGAAATTGTCCCTCACCCTCCAAATTCCCCGGGTTCTGATTGTGACTCACTGACTCCAACTTCAGTCGGTTCTGCTTGCTGCTTGCTGCCCAAGAGCGGTCTGTGAGTGCGAAGCGCGAGCAAAAGGCCTGGCCCCGCGCCAAAAAAAAGAGTGCCTTTCTTCCGGGAGGGGGGTGGGGAACCCTGTTTGATTGGCTTAAAGGGAAACCAAAAGGAATGCCATTGTGGGATCCGCAAATGAGACGAAGTTATGTTGTGTGCCATGGCCAAACTCTTCATGTGAGACCGGCGATAAATTTCCTTTCATCTAGGTCCGTGAACACCCTCTTTGGTTGAAAAAGGAAAGCCAAGCGTACACTTTTACCATTCCGGGATCCACGTCCTAACTTTGAGACATACCCACACGCTTCTCGGAGAGGTCTATGGTCCGTCCTGGACATGTCCTACTGGTCCTACCTTGCCGCATGAGAGAAACATTGGACCGAAACATTAATCAGCCAGATCCCTGACAAACAACTCTGAAAGCAACTTTTGAGAAAATGAGAAATCAACGTATTCCATATTACATCGCCTAACTCCAAAAGGAACTTCGTCTATATAAACATGTCATGAATGGTCTGTGTTCCAAATTATTACCGTTACTCTGAATGCAGGAAATAAGGATTGTGTATATGTATATGCATAGGGTTGGTGACCATCCCTATATATTGACCCCAGCGCAGGGTCAGTTGTTCCCATGCTCCAATTTGCTAACGCCTGGCTGAAATACATCAGACTTGTGTTGGTTCATGGCTGCTGTGCTAATCAAACTTAAACCATTCCAACTAGTACCACGTTTGCTGCTTGAAAGGAAATATGGAGAAACAAAAAGAGGGCAAAAATGATGCAAAGGGCTAAAGCGGGAACAAACACAAAGACAGCAGACTACAAAGGTGGTAAACAGAAAAGCCAAGTCCGGCACTGCCTGTCGCTTCCCCTTAACAAGCCAGTGTGTCCCAACAGCATCGTCTGGAAATCCGTCGCAACCTCCCGCGACTCCCTTTGTTCACCAATCCGAAATCCAAAACCTGGCCTTGGCTGCTGTTGACCCTCTGAAAAAAAACTTCATTTTTTGTGCGTCCAACGGCGGATATCCGCTGTTGCCGAAAAAGTTAAAGTCCCAAGATGCAACCAAAGAGCCATCAAGTGGTAGGCCTGATGTCCTGCAAAGACAAATCCCAGCATGAATTGTTGCAAGTTGTGCGAGCTGTTCAAGGAAAAACCAGAAAGTGCCGCTCGTTGGCAACATGCCAGTGGCCTTATAAGTCAAGTTCTGGGGTCGACTCCTGCGTTGCTCCCTTTGGGCTGGTCACATGTCAAGTATCGGGTTTGCCTTTTGACATCTTTGTTGGAAGCCCAAGTGGATTGGCACCCCCCAAACATTGGAGGGTTGTCCTTTTGGTTTCCCTTTAAAACCGCAAAACAGGGGTACCCTCAAAAAAACGCGAGCCACCCAAGTAGCATCCCACCCGCACCTTCACCTCCGGCAGCAATTCCCCTTGGGGGAGGACCAAGGGCTTGCCCTGGCCGGGCTGGGCAAAACGGGTTGGAAAGCGTGCATCTTGCTCAGTGTGCCTAATGTGTGGCTTTGCTCGCTAAGCATGACCTTGACTCAACTGTTCCATCGAGCTTCTCTGTGCTCTTAGTTGGAAGGTTGGCGCCGTGTCGCTGACCGACGGACGCGCTTTGTGAAAGGTCAGCAAGCCTTCTCAGCACATGGAAACACAATGTGTCAACATGGCGTCCAATGAAGTGCTTAGCACGTAAAGCCAGAAACACACATGTATATATATATATATATATATTATGCATAGAGGCACACTGAGCAAGATGCACTCTCTCCAACGCGCTGCAACATAAATAATTGCGCTAGCATCAACATTGTGAGTGTTTAACTCTTTCAACGGCCCCAAACTAAGATGATAGACATATCTGTCCCAAACAGGAGTCTTAAAAGGACCGGGGCCCGTTGGTCGACAAGTTTGGCTTCCATGCCTCCAATAGGAAGCGCGATTTGTGGTCAGGGGGACCACCCCCTCGTTTGTCCAATGAGTCACTCGCCCACCAACAAACATGCGTTGGTGCACTCGTCCCTTTGGGAGAACGGCTTCCATTTCAGGACATGTTTCGGCTGCGTGCAGAGACATACAAGTCTAAAGCGCTTGAGTGGCGACAAAAGTAGTGCTGGCCCTTTAGATCTGCCGGACCTGCAACTGGTCTTGCACTTGTTTGCAAAATCCGCCATAAGCAGAATTTCCCCATGTCACAACAGCTCCAGACTCCAGGATGGCAGCAAAAGCATGACGAGTTGCTTGAATATGCGTGACGTTTCTCAACAGACCTTGCACCCGGCTGCTGTCTCCGCCACAACCAGGATCACCCCATGTCACAACAGCTCCAGATTCAAGAATGGCAGCAAAAGCACCCGATCGCGCTGCTTGGATATGCATGACGTTCCTCAAATGGTCCTGCACTTGGCTGCTGTCTCCGCCACAAGCAGCATCACCCCAGGTCACAACAGCTCCAGATTCAAGAATGGCGGCAAAAGCGCATTGTGCTGCTTGGATATGCAAGACGTTCCTCAGTTGGTCTTGCACTTGGCTGCTGTCGCCGCCACAAGCAGAATCACCCCAAGTCACAACTGCCCCAGATTCCAGAATGGCAGCAAACGCACCAGCAGTGGCTTGGATGCGCTGGACGTTCCGCAGCTTCCCTTGTACCCGACCGGAGTCTCCGCCCTGGATTGGATCGCCCCACGTCACAACAGCTCCCGACTCCAGGATGGCAGCAAAAGCAGAGTCAGTTGCTTGGATTTGCTGGATGTTCCTCAACTGGTCTTGCACCTGGCTGCTGTCTCCTCCATAGTCTGGATCACCCCAAGTCACAACAGCTCCAGAATCCAGAATGGCAGCAAATGCATGGTGAGTCGCTTGGATTCGCTGCACCTTACTTAGCCGATCTGTCAGGAGTCTGCTGTCTCCGCCTTTTCTCGCATGGCCCCATGTCACAACAGCTCCAGATTCAAGAATGGCGGCAAAAGCGCATTGTGCTGCTTGGATATGCAAGACGTTCCTCAGTTGGTCTTGCACTTGGCTGCTGTCGCCGCCACAAGCAGAATCACCCCAAGTCACAACTGCCCCAGATTCCAGAATGGCAGCAAACGTACCAGCAGTGGCTTGGATTCGCTGGACGTTCCGCAGCTTCCCCCGACTGGAGTCTCCGCCAAGGTATGGATGACCCCAAGTCACAACGTCTCCCGACTCCAGGATGGCGGCAAAACCACCGCATGCAGCTGCTTGGATGTGTTGGACGCTCCTGAGGTGCTTTTGCTCCTGCCGGCAGCTTCCGCCAAAGCCTCCAGGATTAGAGATAGGCCCAATGTACAGTTTTTTGTTAGCTTCACTTTGAGTCACGAATGCAACATGTAAAATGTATCCCAAGTCTACCCCAGCCTCCGTGGCCCCATGCCACGACTTCTCCGCCGACTTCCAGGGCAAACGCAGCTGCTGAGGCGGCCAGCTGCAAAGGCTGCACGACCGCGTCTACGGCGTCCCCATCTTGCAAGCCAGCCCTGCTCAGCGTGGCTGCCACATCAAGCTGCAGGCCTTTCGCAGTGAGCTTCAAGCGGCGGTCAAAATGCTGCTGCGCTTTGGCAGTCAGCGCGCTGACTGTGCTCTCCGGGGAGAGAGATATGGAGCAACAATTCCCACTCGGCAAGTAAACATCCACCTTCATGGCGCAGGAAGCGTTGTCTGGGAGAATCTGAGCTGCAAGTATGTTTCTCAAACCTGACAGAGAAGAATGTAAACTAGGGGCCCATCACACACTGCTTTTCAATGGAACCGCTTGAGGAAAAGCCAACCAGGCGGGATCCGATTCAGCAAAATCCTTGTGTTGAACCGTCTCGCTGCGAGATCGAGCGATTCCAGTTGCACGCAGGCCCACAAGACAAACAAGCTGTTCACCTTAAGCATCACTGGATCCTCCATTCAAGGAATCACATCTGAGCCAAGGATTGCAGAGAAATCCCCTGGCGCAAAAGTGTGGACCTTACTAATCAATACTTCTTCCAGGCAATATATTTATTTATTTATTAATTTGTTTGGGGGGGAGTGTTTACTATTGAGGGGAAACGATTATGGCTCAATATACAGCAACTCCTGGTTGGAATGGATTGGATTGAAAGGGAACCGCACTTGTCCGCAATCAAAGCATCATGGCTAAAAACAGACCAACCTGTAGAGATAATTTCGGTTTCTGCATCATATTTGGTCTCCCTAAAATAGAAGACAATTGAGTCGGTTCACATCGAACCTTTTTTTAACATCAGCATCAAAAATGCCCCCCCCCCCCCCACACACGCGAAGGCAAGAAGGCAAGAAGGTGAGAAGACAGCAAGCAAGCAAGCAAGCAAGCAATCAAGCAAGACAGCCGGCCAGGAACGCGACCACTCTCCGACTGACAAACAAACCATCCAGCCAGCCAAGGAACCAAGCAACCAAACAACCACCCAACCAAGCACGCAAGCGCGCAAGTGTTTGCACGCAAGGACGCGAGCAGGCAGGCAAGCAAGCAAGCCCGCAAGCAGGGCTGGCCGGCAGGCCGGCAGGCAGGAAATCAATCGATCAATAGATCGATCGATCGATCAAGTAAGCTAGCAAACAAGCAATCAAGCAGGCGCGCACACACACAAACATACAATCAACACATCAGTCAAAGAACATACAATAAACCAAGCACACAAGTGACAAGCAACCACACCAAACAACCAAACCAAGCCAGGCAAACAAACATACTAGCAAGCCACAAAAGTGCCAAATAACCGAAGCAAACATACCTGTGCAAACGGCTATAGTTTGCCAACCGGGAATGTGATTGCCTTGTAATTTGCCCAAACAACTCCAAACTGGTCCGGACTTCTCTTTGACATTTGGGAGTGTCCCTCAAAATTGGTGCTGCTTCTTGCGTTCCCCTTCAAAACCATCCAAGAACGGTACCCTCCATTCAGAAAGGGTGCCCTCCAAAGCAACCCAAAAGGGTTACCCTGCACAGGCCCTTTCAACCTCCCAGCAAAAGGAGTCCCACCAAGTAACGTTGAAAAAAGCCTTGAGGAACTGGAGCTGGAACGTTGCATTTCCCCGACAACCAAACCACGACTCAGAACGGGGGGGGGGGGCCCATGAAACGCCCCATGAAACAAGACCAAATGCCCAGTGGCCGTGCGGAAAACAAAAGGATCCTCCCCCCCCCCCACCAGGAAAAAAACAAACAAACAAAGGAACAACAAGCCAGAATCCAGTGGTTGGTTTGTAGGAGAGAAAAAGGAAAAGGAAAAAACAACTAGGTCCTCCAGTAGAGGGGTTCAAATAAAGACACCCTTTCTTCTGTAGTCTATTTTAGTAGGGGAACCCTCCCCCAAAAAGGACAAGTTTCGCGGTAACAAAGGTTGCCATCAGAAAGGCGGCAAATCAAAGACACATCTGAATTCATGTGGAAGACCACTTTACTTTAAAGAATCTCTCGCTTCCATGGCAACGTGGACAGGTCATCCATCCTCGCTTCAACGGACCTTGGTAAGGCCTTCAGCAAGGCCTCAGCTAGGCTTCTCGTGGTGGGACAGCCCCTGACTAAGTATTGATACCTCACTCAGAGAATTCCTGGAGGGAGATGTCCCCCAAACCACGGTTACCATCGGTTACCATGACGTAGGAACAACTTGTGACTTGACCATCGTCGTCTTGAAAATAGACCAACAGGTATGAAGCCTTTAGAACACACATTGAACACATTGAACATTCGAGGTCGGGACAAATATGAAATCTGCACGGCATATTTGTTGGTTGTTCAAGAAAGGAGCGCTCCATGTACGTTTGTCCCGCCAAGTCGTTCAAAGAACACGTACCCTAGAATTGAGCAGGATCTTCTGGGAGACTAGAAAATGAAGTTGGCCATGCGTCCAATTTTGCCTCCATGAATCTTGCTGGTTCGAAGGGCCGGGAATGAGTTGGAATGACCCCGAGAAAAGCCATCCATCCTACGGTTTCCTTTCAGGGAATCCCCTTGCAGTTCAGTCAGCCACCCGGACTCGGTGATTCCCTATCGCACCAGCAAGAAAAAAGGGGGCGTTGGCTCAAAGTTGGTGAGCCCGAATGCGACACCCGGTTATTACTCAACTGAGGGTTGTTCAAGGCTCCTGGGTTCCCGTTTCTAGGCGAAAAGGTTATATTTTCCGAGGCTGTTTCAATCCTCCCAAAAACACATTCTTGAGGGAGGAATCTCCGTTTGACTTGTTGAAGTCATTTTGGCGAATAGCCTGTCGCGCACTGAAGTAGCAGGACTTAGAAGGACTTTCATCGGGCCCTATTAGCCAAAAAGGGTGATTCATCTGGC
Source organism: Effrenium voratum (assembly GCA_963377175.1). Taxonomy (NCBI): domain Eukaryota; class Dinophyceae; order Suessiales; family Symbiodiniaceae; genus Effrenium; species Effrenium voratum. The sequence continues at coordinate 1,588,167 of CAUJNA010003439.1, forward strand.
GTTAAGAACAACATCTATTTAACATGGGTTCCACCACCCCCAAACCACTACTCCCAGGGCAAATTAGGATATATACCCTTTATATGGTAGATATATATATATATATTTCTATGTATATTATATTGTGGTTGCATATCCCCCTATACCCCTAAAGGTAATAGTTTGGGGGTGGTGGACGCCATCTTAGAATCTAATTATCCCCTTGCGGCCACTCTAAGGGGAATTCCATTAAACTCGGGGCTTGTTCAAATGGTCGACAGGTTAAAAGGACAACCCTGGAATGGTATCCGTCAAAGGGTCACTTAGGGTTAGCCACGTGGCTTTAAACCCCAAGCAACACTAAACTGGGTTTACTCCGCGTGTGGGTTGAAACCCAGGTTACCAACAATAAAGCTGGCCAAATACACAAATATACATCCCCTTTCATCACCCCACCAAAATAAAGCTCTTGCATTGGCAATCACAAGGTGCAATCTGGTGAAAGATAAGTCACCGGCCGCAACTCAGGCACTTTCAAGAATACAGCCTGCATAGATGGGGTTGTTCTGGTCATGACATGCTGATGGAACTCCAACGTCCGCGCCTTGCCCTTGCCTTTCTTGTCCCCGAAAGCGAAGTCCGGCTCGTCCTCCCTGGGGCCTCCTAATGCCTCCTGTGAGGAAGGCTCGGCATGACTCGTGCGCCCAGAATGTGCAACAACGAATTACGTTCAACATTCCGCAAAACGCCACGAGAGACATGAATTATTCACCCAAAGAATGAAACTAGAAGACAAGTCGTAGAAGCCGTGTCCAGTTTCCGAGTGCGCCCATTGGGTGTGTGAGAGACAGATTTAACCGCGCGATGCAAGTTCATTAAACAGTTCACAAGTCTCCCAAAAGAAAGCTTAAGGACGTTGATGGTGGAGGTCTCGATTGTAACCCTGACCCAAAACCAGACTTCACAAGTAACCCACATGGGTCCCATGGTACCCTATAAGGATGAACTTCCATATCTTCAGTTAGGGAGGCTTAGGCAACAGCAAATTAACGGATCATGTTGCCCCACGCTCAAAGCGAAACATTGTTTTGCCTACGCCGGAAACAACCATCATTCCAGAAGCTCAAACCGAAACATGGTTTTGCCTACGCCGGAAAGAACCATCATTCCAGAACCTGAAATGGGCATGGGCCAAACATGAACCTGCAGGTTTCAATGTTTGGTTCCATTTGCCGGCGTTCCATTTTGAGGTTACCCTACTTTTGACCCACTGCCAAATAAAGGATCCTCAATGAAAGGACCTGCGTGGCCCTCTGGTGAGCCTAACTTTGGGAGCCTAAATGACTGCCTGTCGACGTTATTTTTCTCCTGACCTATCTGGGGAGGGCGTGGGGGCTCCGGCGCAAATTTCATTCTTTAATCTTCACTTCAAAAAAATGGCGAAGAACTCCGGCGAAGAACCCCCCCTCCCCAAGCACCTGCTTCGCAAGCGGCGACTTCTCAACATTGAAGTGTGCAGAATTTGGGTGCCAAACATTAATCATATATATATATTTATATATATGTATGTCATTGCATTTCAGTGTATTGAAACATTTTTTTACAGGAATCTTTCGTCCGAATTCTCAATCGTGAGAAGCGCAGCTGTAGAGCCACTTTCAGGTACATGTGATTCAGGTTCCCTAGACACTTCTTCCAGCAGCTGAAATCTTGAGTCTCATCCGTTTGTAGCAATGCGATTTACAGCTCCAGTGTGAGAGTAGCACAAAGGAACATTTGTCAGCTTCAGTGTGTCTGTAATAGCTTTGGTCTTTTTTGCTCGCTCCACGTTTGTGGTGAAAGCCAGCAAGCCCTTAACTTATTAACCCTTGGGGCATTGGTTCATTCCTGTCTAAACTGCTGCTGGGAGTTGGAAATCAAGTAAGTCACAAAGATGCTCCATGTTCTTGCGCAGCTCCAGTTGCGTTCTAAATCAACCTTAAAATACTCCTAGCGATTTTACGTCCTGTTTGAGAAGTTGGTCTTCTGAAATCATGCCAATGGCATTCATTCAAATCCCAAATGAGAAGAATCCCCAATGCAAAACAGCAAGTTCAAACCAACATCAAAGCAACTGCATTTCCCCTCACAAAGCCACTCACAAAAAAAGCGCTTCAATCAATCTGCTCCTTGGCAATGTCAGAAACCGCCCTTAGCAGCGTGCGCTAGCTGATCTGCTTGAGGCCACCCCGGTCGCGAAACACCTCATACTCAACTTGCACTTGCTCACGTCGGGCTGCTTCCTCTCCTTGTTGCGCTGAACCGGCGTGTGTGTGTGTGTCCCACTTGAATCAAAGAAAAATTGACTTCCGTGTGTGGAGCTGGCTACGCTTCAGCACCGCTTCACTCTGCGCTTCAAGCACTTCCGTGGCGGGCCACCATGCGCCTCGCAGCGTCTGCAACAGACCGCAGCAGGTCATAGCCAAATCGAGGAAGGGTGTCCTGTCCTCAGGCTCCATCGTTCCTGGCGCGCAGTGCTATGGGCTTGCCAGCTCTTGGGCCGCTCTCAGGACTGTCTTTCATTCTCCTTCCAGCCACCTGCAAGCCCTTTTGCGAGCGTTTGCCCCCCCCTGACTGCAGCGAAGCTATTTAGCAAGCCTCCGGGCGAGCCTAACAGCGGGCGAAGTGAGGCACGCGCCGCCCGTTGGATTTGGAGCGGGCCAACGCAGGCCTCTCACACCGCCCCACGACGCCCCGCGCCATAAGAACCGGGCTGGCTGACCCGCCCCGCCAGGGCAGGCGGGCCTGCCAGCAGGGCAGGCTTGCACCCCTGCGTGGGTGAGCAAGGAAAGCCGCAAAGCGGCGTAACCAAAAAGCACACGAGTGCCGGCTGCAGAACCATTGCGTGGGTAAGCGAAGCGTAGTTTGAAATAAGACTGTGAGGACAATGTTAGACACCCCGGTCCCTGAGTGGGCAGAGCAAAGACAATGCCACAGCCGGAATGGGAAGCATTGATTCCGCGCTTTTTTTGCGGGGGCTGGAGCCCGGAAGATCCCCCACAGCAGATGGGAGCCACGCCATGTGGCAACTAGAGCACATGTTGAACAAGTATACAGATTAAAAACCAGCAAACAGTTTAGAACAGCATCGGCACCAAACAAAATGACCGACAGCAAACGCATTGAGCATCAAAAGCAAGTTCAACAAGCATCAAGACCATATAAACAGAAACAAAGAAGCAAACAAACTAAAACCCCACTAATTAGATTCAAACAGCACGAACACCAATAACATGACCTAGAAGCATACAAAAACAAACAAGTAAAACAAATCCGAGCAGTTCAAAATACATGTCCACAACATGCATCATTCCAACATACGAAACGGCAAAAACATAAAACACGCATCATAAACAGACTTATTGCAATATATTTGCATATATTGTAACACATATGTTTAATTGTGTGTGGACTGTGCTTAGGCTCCAGCATTTCATTTTCAGGAACTTGTAGTTGTTAGTTCCTATGTTGTTGCAACAAAGGAAGAGATATGTTTTCTGTAAAGAACCACGCACACTAAATATCTACCTGCATCAATAGCTTCAATACCGTTGTGTGTCTCATCAGGTTCATTGTTGTGTTCGCGCTGTAAATTGACTTCATGGAACTTGGAATTAGTATGTTTGATAAGCTGCCTTTCTGCACATCGTGTTTGCATACAGGGCATTTAATCACAATATCTTTGTTTCTCAATGCATCTAGCGTCTCGCTCTCTCTCTCTCTATATATATATATACATGTTTCTGTGCTTGTTCTGTCTTTCTCGCTGTTGTTCTACAATTGCGTCTCTATGCTTGTCATATGCTCGTCTTCAGCCCTGCACGTGTTGCATTATAAATATGTGTATATATATACAATATGTATATATTCATCAAATTGTTCAACATCCAGCATCACACAACAAGAGCTACAGCGTGTTCTTTTAACTTCTGTGTTTTGTCTGTCTTGGTGCGTTATCTATCTCTTGACCTCTTTAATATCACATGATGCTCGTCGCCAACAGCAACTGCATAATAGATTGTTCTATGGCAGAATTATATATATATAAGGTGTCTCTTTAAATAGATTCCACCCATAATTGCTACATACATGTGTTGTCACATACTGATCGCGTTGAGATGTTAAAACACCATCATCTTAGATATCATGTTCTCCAACATACATTGCTACATTTCACGCGGCGTGGTCTCCCTTGTTCTTGTTTTTTTTTGTTTTTTGTTTTTTTGTGGGGTGAGTATAGGATGGTACAAGTACATTATGAAAATACCATGGAAGAGCGTAAACGTCATAATTATATGATCAGTCTAATCGAACTCATCAGTGTTCAAATACTCCTTTGCAGTCACGGTGTATCTTTTAATCTTATTCTTTAGGTATTCTGAATACTTTCTATCTACAGCACTCACAAAATCACCGCTACGTGCCCGAAGACCAGTCGTACCATGGTTTATTCCTCATCGTTGTAAAACCTTGTTTCCTCTGACGATGCAATCAGTACATGTGCTCTTACACGCGCTTTAAACTTCACTACCTTTCGTTTAAGTCTCTTGTCATATCTCACCTTCGAAGTGTTGAACATGGAGACTATCAGCAGAAGTCCTCTCATCCCCACAAATGAGCGCAAAGGGGAATCCCGTTGAGATCCTCTGACAACTGAATTATCCTCCAGTTGCACAACAGTTCCACTAGACCAAACACAGAGAACACAACAAAATAAAGACACAACAAAATAAAGAAACAACAACTACCCCCCATGGTTGGAATGTGACTTTGTTTGTTTGTTTTGTGCGTTTTGTTTGGGGCTTCTCATTCTTCTTGGTTTAACATGCAGCTGAAACCCAAAACAAAAACCAGGTGTTGCGAGGGGGGTACCATTATATATACACATATATACCTATATATATATATGTTCGATATATGCATATTATACTATATAAATATTGCGCTTGTGTCAAAAGCCCAAGCCAACGGATTCTCAAATAAGTAACAACACAACAACACAAAGAGAAACAAATCCCATCTGGGCTACCCTCAGATCCCCTGCTAAAAGATTTTGTTTTGGCGGGTGCAAAGGAAACTACCACTAAACACTAAAAGGGTAAAAGATAAAGGCTAAAAGATAAGGAACCGGATGGCTGGTTGAGCCACCAAGAGAACAATCCCATTGGTCTGACCCATATATGTACTTGTATATATAGTATCAAAAACCCAAGCCAATAACTTCTCAAATAATTCATGTCCCCACCAAAATTCATCCCCATGGGTCGAACGTTTCGTTAACGTCACTTCTGGATCCTATAGCCTCAAAAGGGCCCAAACACAGGCAGGTTTCGAGCCAAAAGGGCCCTTGAATAGTAGCCTCCCTCCCTCCCTCCCTCCCTCCCTCCCTTCTCTTCCCCCCGACGGGTGTCTAACGGTCTAACGGATTCGGTTTTCTCTCCTGCTCGTGTTGGTACGCGAAGAGCGCCGCCGCGTTCAAGCTCTTAGCCTCGCTGGTGCCCTCCGTGCCCACGGCCCGCGCGAAGGAGCTCTCCTGAGACCGGCGTTTGTGGGAACCCCGGCGCTATATGCACCTGGAGCCTCAAAGCACCCGTAAAAACAGGGGAAGTCACTAACCAGAACCAGTAAAAAAAGGAATTCGACAAATCCACAACCAGGAAAAAAGGGAATTCACCGATTCCATAAACATAAAAACAGGGAGTTCATTCACTTCCATAAGTGTCGGTTGCAATCAGCTGCTTCTTAGTTGGCATTTTGAGGGTCCTGGTGGCTGTCATCGAGCCGCGGTCGTTTCGTTTCCGAGCTTTTGGGACAATCAACAAACATGCCGAGCCAGGGAAAGGACCGCCGAATGCCCGGAGAAAAGAAGCAGCAATCCCTCAGTTCTTGGCGACGCGTTCCGGCGAGAACTCCCGTCATTTCCGCCGAATGCTTACTTTGGAACCTGAGAATCCAGCAGAAAGAACCACCCGTACGCCGCGGGAAGACTGTAAAACATCGATCTCAAGGAGTTAGGCCGCCTCAGGAAGCTTTGGCCAGAAGAGCTGTGCGCATAGTGGGTGGCCTTTTGCGCAAGTGTAGCATGGACGGACGCATCATTCAGGTCAAAAGGAGTTGTGAAATTGCCCAGTTCAAGATTTTGCATTGAGGGTGTGGAAAGGCAAGTATTTCCAAAACTGTCAAAGTGTTTGCCAATTCGAGACTCTAGGCGTGTTTCCTTATTGTTGCAATGCGATCTTTTCACGATGACTTACATGCTTTGTTTTATGCGTTTCATGGTGTTGCTTTTGGTATCTCTTCTATGGAGTTCTCTGATTGACAGCCTTATTCTTGCACAAGAATCAACTTGCTAAGTCTGGCCGGTTTTGTTATTGGGAGTCGAGGGGATTTCCAACCAAACCTGTCACTATGCTACCAGAGTTCCCTCTGTGGCTTTGGCTCATTCATGGTTGTGTCAGCCCAAAAGATGCCAAACAGCGCAAACAAAAGGTGCTCAGAGCTCAAACTTTACAAACATCTTTTAATTGGTCTGTAGTTAGTGTGCATAGAAAGCCACACAATGCAATATATAACCACATCTACCAAAAGTGAGTATCATGCATCGAACATGCTGGCGGAATTGCTTCAGTTCGCGAAAAACAAGTTGCTCGAAGGTAGCTCAAACTTTATACACTTCGATTAGATAGAACGTCATCAGCATCGGCAGACATGAATTCCCTAAAATCTGAAGGGGCTCCTAGCTGAATAAATCCAGGGGACCGCACCCATCGACCAAAATCATGTTCTCTCACAAAATGGTTGAGGGATCACCTGTGATATAACTGGAGGATTTCTTGATCCGAAGTGCGGCTGGGGTTTCTGAGGGTTCCTAAAGTCTGGGTTGGTCTGTGACTTTCTGCAAAAGTATAGCTGCTTGCTGCTTCGTGGGACGATGTTGTTCTAAATGGTTGAAGGAATGGCATATCAAACCAGAAGCCAGCAAACAGTCCCCGTTTCTCTGCGGCTCCCTAGGGCATGTTGTTTTCTGTGTCACTCTGCTGGGCTTTCTTTTCAAGGGTCTGAACTTTTAGCGTTACACCTGGATGGGTGCTGGACAAGAAAACATCCATGCCTTGGTTTCCTCGAAGATCAATTCAAGGCCTTTTCTAGTCCCCATCCGGCCAACATCTTATATAAATCGGGCCCCGGTTGCCCAGTGACCCGCTTTGGGAGTGAGTCCGTTTTGAATGGACTCCACTGAACTCTGCACGACATCCACATGAAATCCGTCACCTACCTTCACCCACATCGAAAACCCAGTTCTGCGTTGAAAGCAAAGGACAACTCTGCATCTGATTTTTCGCTGCCAAGACTTCACTGCATCTTGACCCACATCAGGTACACACAAACTTGCGTTTTCGGACTCTTGTTTTCGTCATATTTATATGCGTCTACCCTAAAACATGTAGGTAGTTTTGGAGTGCAACGAAGGAAGCCCCTCAAAAAAAGGGCGGCGCTGGAAGATTTCTTGCTTGTGCGGGGAGAAGGTGAACCCGGCAGGTTCCCTAAAAGTAGGGCTCCTTCAGGTTCCGCAGTTTAATTCGTCCAAAAGGTACCGGGATTGTCTGATAACTAGTTCCTTTTCGCACGCTATGGCGGATTCCCGACTTCCAAGTGGACCAACTACGTTGCTCTGATAGATTGTAGCAATCACATATGGTTGGCCCCTAGTGACTATTAGAAAGAAGGGTACCTATTTTAAGCGGAGTTCAGAGGTGCCACTGAAGAAGCGGGGAGCACATTTGATGCATCCACCGTATCGGGGCCGCAGCGGCCTTTTGCCCCACGCCCCACACCCCCCTTCCCGCCTTGCAGTTGGGGCACATGCACCCGGGCAAATGGCCCTGCTTCGCCTGGGGGTTAAGACAAGACTCACCAGCTCACATTGTATGAACAGAACTCATCTGAAAACCAACACGGACCATGGAACCTGACTATGTGCCATGATCAACACTCCTTGTGTGGCCATCCTGGTGCCCTCAACAGGAATCCTGCTTGGTCATAATCTAAAGTCCGCTGGCTCCCACTGCAGGGATCCTTACATTATACACCTGAACATTGCCTTGTAGGTGGTGGTGTCCTTGTTTTGGTGGAAAAAGCCATGTTTCAAATGGCGGCAAAATGAATTTCTTTTAAGGAGCCCTGCACTGGCAGTGAGTTTTCTGCAAGTTTCAAGGCGCAAACTCCACCGGCTCGACAACCGAACTCGTAGCTCTGACCCGCGGAACCCTTGCGGTTGAAGACCCAAACGTCTACCGGACACTGAGGACCAATCCTTGGCCCACAGCGGTACAGACAGCGACATCAGTCCCTTTTTTTTTGTGGTTTTCAAGGGGCACCAAAAACGACACGCCCATATATTTGCACGCTGAATCAGATTTTCCGTCTACCCGAACAATATAAAACAACCCGTCACTGTTCTGTAGAACTCGTTTTGAGATCCCCTAACATCGCCCGGGAAGCTGAACCAACTTGCTGGTGCTCAGTAGGGAATGACCTTCCGGGTGCTGGGAATGAACCTGGGGATTCCCTCAAGGAGACCATAGAAACAGGTGTACTTCGCGGTCCCTCCAACTCATGGCCTGGTAAATAGAATAAACCCCATCTACACCAGGAATCGCCCTCTATTTGTTCAGCAAGCCAACCAAAAAGGACGCCTATGTTTCAACTCCTTCGCTGAGAACCACGGCACCGCACGGCCCCGATGCCGCGCCTTGGTCATGAAGCCCCGCAACGCCTCGAGTTCCCGGAGCCGGGTGGGCAGCAGACTCTGCGGGCTCCGAGCCTGTGACGGGGGTTGTTTGGGGGGGGGGGTTGGGGTGGTCCTGGGCTGGGGTCAATACCCCAACTACCATGTCCTCGCAGGACGCCTAGTAGCGCCTTAGCTCTGTTTTTCATGGAAACTTTGGATACCTGCGGCTCCTTGGCTCCCTTCCAGCCACCTGCTACGCAACTAAACACATAAACCTATAGGTATTCCTTTTGGAAGCAAAGAAATCAAAGGAAAGCCAAGCTTTCCGAACCAAAAAGGGACAGCTGGAAGGTCTCCAAGGTGTTTTCTGGACAATGACTCCAAGTTCACAGGTTCTGCATGGTGCGATCAAAAAGGCGTGGACTACGTACCTGCCATAGGAACACTTCCCTATACACCTCCAAGTGCCAAACATGACCACTCCCTTTCAACCTTCAAGAAACAAGGCCACGAGCACCAATTTAGCTTGGCTTCTGCAAACGAGTCCAGGGCTTTGTTTTCAAAAAAAAGGAAAGGAGGCGCAACGGCTCAACATGTCAAGAATTATCACCGCCTGGCATTGAAGGGAAGCCGAAAGGACACCCTTCGGAATTGTCTGACGATCCGAATTCCATGTTTTTTTTTGGTTTTTTCCCACCAGAATGGAACATGAAACTCATGAAGATCCCCAGTCGAAATCTCCCCTCCCTGGATCAACCACTTCACGGCACCCAGCCGCATACGCAGGAAGCTGCCCTGGAATCACTGTGTCGAGCCACGGCTTCTCCCGCAAGCCAAAGCTGGCTGTACCATCCATATGGGCAAACGCCGGGTCCGTCATCATTCCACAGTGCTTCTCGTCCGGAGACAGTGTGATGAAGACAGGGAGCCCGTAGAACACTTGCATGGTTTTCGATTCAAACCGCATTCGTCGACTGACTCCCGATGTGCCCGGCAGTCCTTGCATGGTTGGGCTCTCACCCAAACAAAACCCCATCGGTCGCAGGGCTGATTTTGCAGGAAAGCTAAGAGTAAGCCAACCATTTTGGCGATCACGACAGGGTTTCTCAAAAACAAATCTGGGGGCCATGATCGAAAAGCCCCAACCATAGGAAACTGAGCCCTGCAGAAAAAAAAACAACAACAACATACTTGGAGTAGATTCTAGATTCCCTTTAAAACCAACAACAGGCAAGGGAAAACAAACACACATATGAATGCTTAAGCAAATGGAACCCCTCAAAAAAAGCAGCAAAAGCAAATCCAAGAAGGGCCCTGTCCTTTCGGGTCCTTCCGAGACCAAGGGAACAACTTGGAGTAGTGATAGATTCCCTTACAAAAAAAAGCAACGAAACAAAAACACACACACAAAAAAAAAAAAACACAGGCAAGGGAAAACATGCTTAAGCAAATGGAACCTTGATCTTCCAGGACCCTGAACAAGCATGCCCCTTTCGGGCCCTTGGAAGACCAAGGGAACAACTTGGAGTAGTGATAGATTCCCTTACAAAAACAAAAACGAAACAAAAACACACACAAAAAAAGGCAAGGGACCACAACACATATACATGCTTAAGCAAATGGAACCTTGATCTTCCAGGACCCTGAACAAGCATGCCTCTTTCGGGCCCTTGGAAGACCAAGGGAACAACTTGGAGTAGTCATAGTGTTTCTAATTAAACAAAAAACAAAAAACGGCAAGGGACCACAACACATATTCATGCTGAAGCAAATGGAACCTTGATCTTCCAGGACCCTGAACAAGCATGCCCCTTTCCGGCCCTTGGAAGACCAAGGGAACAACTTGGAGTAGTCATAGATTCCCTTACAAAAAACAAAAACGAAACAAAACAAAAAAAGGCAAGGGAAAACAAAACAGATAAATGCTTAAGCAAATGGAACCTTGATCTCCCAGACCAACACTCAAGGCGATCTCGTTCGCTCTCTTTCTCTCCGCTCGCCCGCCTTGCCCAGCGCATGGTCCAGCTCTTTGAGGTCGTGGACCCAAAGCTCGCCGCACCTGAGCTGGGACCAAATGGCACAAGGTTCGTCCTTGCAGGGCTGAATGGGTGGTGTGTATATAAACATATACTGCGGTGGCCACACGTATATATACATTATTGTATATGTATGGCCATGGGTCAAAAGCCAAATCGGCTACCCCCCAGTGAACGGGACCCAATCCAAGCACTATAAACTAAAATGGGTGGTGAATTCACCTACCCCAAAATGGGATACCATTGGTTTTGACCCACAGCCAAGTCCCCTCCTTTTTTGATGCTCAAGAAGGGGATGTATCCATCCCCACTGGAAGTCGAAGCCGAGTCATAGATAGGTAAAGAATGGGTGAGGTGAGGCCTCTTCTTTCATTGACTTCTCTTGTCACTTTGGCGTTTTTCGTGCTGTCCTTGGGGGGATCACAGAAAGTGGGGGTGCCTAATTTTTTTTCCCACAACCATGGGTTTTGGGATCACCAAATGGGGGACCCACAAAAACATGTGGTGTCCCGAAAAAGCTGTCTCTACAATCCCGAAAAGGATGTGTTCGGGTTGAAAGATGCATCTTGGCTAAGTTAACCACCACCTGTACCAGCTGTTACAAAGGGTTGCTTCATGTTTCAGGTGTACCCTCTTCGGGACACATGTGTGTCTGTGTGTGGTGTGGTCAGCAAATCTGGTTGGTCGGAGTGATTACCACATCTGTGTATTGGAAGGCTTTTGGCTTCCTGGCTTGCCAACATCTGACTAGTGGGGTCCAATCCATGCCTCGAAGGTGGAACATGCTGTCGCATGCTCCTCAACCATGTGCAGAACATGTTCAGGATTGAGGAATTTCTTGAGGAAACTTAGGAAAATGAGGAAAAGGCTCAAGAAGAACTTAGGAAAATGAGGAAAATGAGGAAACTTAGTATTAGGAAAATGAGGAAAACCCCATTTGGTCTCTTTCCTGATTTGCCCTCAAAAGGCTCAGGAAAACCACACGCCGTGGGAAGCCATTTGGCTCTGCCTTTGAATCGGTCGCAACGCTCCGTGGCACGAGGGTAGACTCCGAGGAATGTCTCCAGGAGATCAGAGGCTTTGCAAAGGGCACTTTTTTGGCGGGGGTCTTATATTCAGCAAAGGGTCAAACAGTTGACTGCTTGTTTTTTTCCCGGCCAGTCAAGCTGAAACACATTAGCTTCTGGGCCGTAGTTCGAACCCAGTTGATGGGCCACCATTATCTTTACCAAAGGCACACTTCCTGAGTGAATCGCTAAACATAGTATAAGTTGTTGCCTCGAGAATTCACTTGTTGTGAAAGTCACCCATTTCAATTGGTAGGTTTAAGGGAACTGACCGTATTTTCTGACGGTGACAACTGAACATCAAAATCTGAAATACTTAACCAATTGCAATGGGATAGTGTCTCGTTGGATGATACTTCACCAACTGAGCCGAGGGAAGAATCTGAATTCAACCTTGAAGGCACAAACACTGGTACGTGAGGTCTCTAAATGACGAAAACCCAACATGCGCGGTTTTCCAGTTGGTTTCCCTTTCATAGTATCCCCGAAAAGAAGGCCCACACACATACGTACTTATATTACATATAACACACCCGTGTCGTCATGCGAATTCGTGAAAACCACGAGTTCGATTGATTGGGGTTCCCCTCTAAAACGAGAACCCCCTACCAATCAACCAGTGGGGTTGTATGTCTGGGTCAGCATGCTATGAACGGGAATGAATATTATCTTCCTCGCACTTACATGGATGCGAGCGGTCCCTTGGAGAACATGGGCCAAGGGTCTCTAGTGTCCAGTCAGCTTGCATGGCAACGTGGGAGGACATTGCAGGCCTTGACTCTACGAATTGATTCCCCAAGCCTGAAGCATGGTCCAGTAAGGGGCCGATCAACCGGTCTTTGACCTCTTGGCAAATACTCGGACGGGCAAAGAGTTCCAGTGTTGCAACGGCTTCTGCCTCTTCTACCACAAGGTTGTATGGTGCATCCACCAAATTGTCTCAAATATCCTTGTTGGATGCCATGTGTGCTTGCTGGTTCTACATGCCCCTGTACCTCAAACCTTCCTAACTGTCGTACAAATGAAGCCTTGGCCACTGGAGATGTCAAACATCAAGCAACAGCAATTGATCAGAAACACAACGACCCGCCTAAATTTAACTTGGAACAAAAAATCAACGAGCCTCCCATGGCTCGTTGAGCCATGCTTTTCAACCGAGGCGCTTGCTGAGCGAGTTCGCGACCAGTCTCCGGTGATCATCCGACAAATCCTTGGCTCCGATTTCTGGCAGGGTTGAAGGGAAACTCGTTCCAAATCCAATTAGAAAAAGGTGGGCACTGGGTGTCTGGGTACGGCTTGGGTGTTTCTTGACGTCAGCTCCAAGCCACGTACTTGTCGCAGAACTTGTTCACTTCATCCTCGCGGATCAGAGATGTACTGTCGTTCCCCGAACCGACAAGGTATACCTTAGTTGGCCTTATTTAGCTTGTTTGTTGGCCTCATTCCCTCCCAATCAGGCTGGGGGTCTTTTGGGGAGGGTGGTAAGGGCCCTGACAGCTCCCCTGCCTGGGTTGGTTGTTCACACCCTGGCACAAGAATTTCCCTTGTGCCAGGAGCTGCTGATCTCAAAGTGGCCACCAAAAGGTGATGTTTGAATCACGCGCAAAGGGAACTTTTTTAGGACCCTTCGGGCGCTGGTTGTCCAACAGGTAGCTTCAGAGTAGCCAAGCTGCATGTAAGTTTCTTCTTTTCACCTCGGCGAAGTTGAGTTGGCTTGCGCAAAGCACATGTTTCCGTTGCTTTCTGCTCCCCTGCTAAAAGTTTAACTTTTCGTGGTTTAGTGGAAAACCCAAATTCGTTGGCAAAAAGTTGTTCAGTCCTAACATCCCGTGGCAAAATGCACATTCTTTCCCCGACGATCCCGCGGAAACACCCACTCTGCCCGGTCCAGAAGGTCGCCCGGGCCCTGCAGCGCCGGCAAAGTCCTGGCACGCGCGCAAACATGCGTGCGAGTGAGTGAGTGAGTGAGCGAGCGAGTGAGTGAGTGAGTGAGCGAGTGAGTGAGCGAGGTGAGCGCGTGCGTGCGTGCGTGCGTGCGTGGGTGGGTGGGTGGGTGGGTGAGCGAGTGAGCGAGCGAGTGAGTGAGTGAGTGAGGTGAGTGCGTGCGTGCGTGCGTGGGTGGGTGGGTGGGTGAGTGAGCGAGGGAGTGAGCGAGTGAGTGAGAGAGTGAGTGAGTGAGGTGAGTGCGTGCGTGCGTGCGTGCGTGGGTGGGTGGGTGGGTGAGCAAGCGAGTGAGCGAGTGAGTGAGTGAGCGAGTGAGTGAGTGAGTGAGGTGAGTGCGTGTGTGCGTGCGTGCGTGCGTGCGTGGGTGGGTGGGTGAGTGAGCGAGTGAGCGAGTGAGTGAGTGAGTAAGCGAGTGAGTGAGTGAGTGAGGTGAGTGCGTGCGTGCGTGCGTGGGTGGGTCAGTGAGCGAGTGAGGGAGCGAGTGAGTGAGCGAGTGAGTGAGCGAGTGAGAGAGTGAGGTGAGTGCGTGCGTGCGTGCGTGCGTGGGTGGGTGGGTGGGTGGGAGAGTGAGTGAGCGAGTGAGCGAGTGAGGGAGCGAGTGAGTGAGTGAGCGAGCGAGTGAGTAAGGTAAGTGCGTGCGTGCGTGCGTGCGTGGGTGGGTGGGTGGGTGGGTGAGTGAGGGAGTGAGCGAGTGAGTGAGTGAGGGAGCGAGTGAGGGAGCGAGTGAGTGAGTGAGCGAGTGAGTGAGTGAGTGAGCGAGTGAATAAGAGTGCGTGCGTGCGTGCGTGCGTGCGTGGGTGGGTGGGTGGGTGAGGGAGGGAGCGAGCGAGCGAGCGAGCGAGTGAGTGAGTGAGTGAGTGAGGTGAGTGCGTGCGTGCGTGCGTGCGTGGGCGGGTGGGTGGATGGGTGAGTGAGTGAGTGAGTGAGTGAGTGAGTGAGGTGAGTGCGTGCGTGCGTGCGTGCGTGGGTGGGTGGGTGGGTGGGTGGGTGGGTGGGTGGGTGGGTGAGTGAGTGAGTGAGTGAGTGAGTGAGGGATTGTGTGTGCGTGTGTGTTTTTCAGGGACCCCCAAACTGATGGTTTTCCTTTTGGTTTCCTTTTCAGACCAACCAAAAAGAGGTACCCTCATCCCCACATCGCTCTGCAAGGGAAAGCTACCCTCACCACCAAACATGGCTTGGTGCGCAATCTTCCGTTTGTAAGGGGAAATTCGTCTTCCTTCAATGTGAGTTGGGAGCGCAATCAAAAGGGAAAAGAGGGGGGCCTACTGTGTCTTTGGATTGGCAATGTATTCTCTAAATGGCGATTCTCTAAATGGCGATTTAGAGGAAAACCCCGGGTCTCAAAAGTAAGCTTGACAATCCCTCGAATGTGTGTGTGTGTGTGCCAGAGACAGGGGGTACCTCCAGACGCAAACTTACAGACACCACACACACACACACGATGTGCACTTTCAGCCTACCGGTTCAAATTCCGAGGGCTTACAAGTTCAAACCTTTATCTTGGCTCCGGCCACGAAATGAAAACAACAACTATAGTTTATGAAAATCACAATGTTGCTTTCCTGAATACACAATGTTTTCAGACAATCAAGAAAAAACACGATGCTGTAATCAGGGTACGACATCTTTACAGGTTCTTGCAGCCCCAGGTAAACATGCAATCCATTCTTAAGTTCGGTTTCGGACCAGTTGGTAAGGGCAACGGTAGGACAGCCCGAGACTCGCTTCTCAACTTCCGCCGGCCCCGCTGCACGGGCTGCGCACCGGACGGGCCTTCCCATCCTGGCGGCTTTCGTATCGAAGTCGCAGAGGCTAAGACGGACGTCCATGGCAAAAAATATGGCTGTGGGTCAAAACCAATGGTACCATTTTGGGGTAGATGCACTACCCATTTTAGTCTAGTTTAGTTGGGATTGGGATGCTCACTGGGGATGGACGACATCCATTTCGCACCACCTGACAAACAGTGGAATGATTCGATTCCACTGCAAATACCAAGCTATAATGGTTTCTCCTGGTTGCTCATGGTTTCAAAGTGATGCAGGAGTTCGTCCATCCACAGTATGGGTGTTGAATGCGAAGGGGTGTCCTTTTGGGGCGTTGCTTTAGAGAAAACCCAAAGGCAGATGAGTGTTCTTTTGTGGGGCGGCGTCTGGAGAACAAAAACTAAAAACATTGCCCGTTTCCTATTGGTTTTCTTTGGAAAGCGCAAAGAACATGGGCTATTTAGAACCCAGCTTTGCATCGGTGACCAGCGTGCAATGTAGAGCGTGCGAAGCTGCAACTGGCAAAGGAAGCACCTAAGACCCATTCGAAAGCCTACCCTCCAAGTGCCGCAATATGTTCAGACACCCGTATGAGGCATGGTCAAATTCCTTGCTTCCACACAAAGACATTGACATGGGACAACTGAGTCACACTTTGGGGCCAAACTTCAGGGAACCATTTTGTCGAACCCGACCAATCTGCAAATTCTTATCCCCAAGAAAGGGATCTTCGTCGAAGGCTCGTTTTAACTGAGCTCGCCGGACATTTTCTCTGCAAACAAATGCAGGTGTTCAACGTGTTCCTTCTGGTGTCCTTTTCTAGGTCCTCCAGATTTGAGAGGTTCGAACAAGGGTACCCGATCTTTTTCTGTCTATTTTAGTAGGGGAACCCTCCCCCAAAAAAAGGGTGAGAAAGGGCACTACTGGAAAACCTCGTTTTACTCCAAGGCGAACGCCTCGGACACGTGGCTCCCATGGACCGAACTGATCTCGCCTCCCCACTCGCCGCACGCGGCCGGGGGTCCCATGGAGGCGCCCATGCCCCAGCCGTCGTCCCAGCCTGACGGCAGATTCCCTATCGCACAGATTGGAAAGAACACAACTGCGACAACCGATTGGAAAGAAGGTGTCCCTAGGGGAGGGGCTTACCTGAGCCCCGAATACGTCGCCCAGGTTCTTCCTCCGAGTCACAGCTCAAGTTAGCGACTCGGTTGCTTTCTGCTCCCCTGCTCAAAGTTTGACTAACTTTTAGTGGTGTGATGGAAAATCCATGCGTTGGCAAAAAGTTCTCAAGTCCTAACATCCAAGCAAAATGCACCAAAGTATTCCAGCGTGTTTCTGGACAGCCACCAGTTCGTTTTGGGGCTCAGCTGCTGATGAATTCAGGACTCCCTTTTTCTGGACGGCATACCTCAACTTCAGCATGTTTAGTGCAACAAAAAAAGGAGTGCCACCTAAGAGCTTCCGCTTCTTGCGCCCAGTGAAACATAACATCTGGTTCTCAAAGCGCTGCCTCAGAAAAGGGCCCCTCAGGATGCTTTGTGTCACAGGTGTCAAAACTCCTTGGGCCAGTGTGTCATGGAATGCTTAACAGGAACCATCATAGTGTCGAAGAACATTGTAGGGACGCCCAATCAAGCACAAGCGTGTGATGTCACAGGGGGCCACTGGGTCTCAAGCCATCATGGGGTCACACAAAAGGCAACAGACAAGGCAAAGTGTGGGTGCGAACTGTGCATCCCTTTGAAAACATTGCCCCGCTCTGAGGAAACTCAAATCATATCGGCCCAGAAAATCATCTCTAGGGTTATGTAATCATTGTGGCCCCCCTAGCCACAAGAATGGTTCTCAGAACTCTCCTAAGAACCCCTCTAAGAAGGTTCTAGGAGCAATTATTGCGTTGTGGGGGCCCATACTGTGGATGGACAAAATCCTACACCAGTTGGCAGGTGGTTTATCCCATTATGAAAAAAGGGTTTCACCATATGGATTTCGTCCACCCACGGATCTGTCCTTGTCTGCCAAACTTCCGCTATAGGTGAGGGTGGGCTCCCAAGACCCGACAAACGGTTCAATCGACTTTCGCCTGAGATTCTACTGAGTGCTGATCTGGTAGAGTCTCGGAGCAGTCGTATCTTCAAAATACAAAATATGGCTGTGGCTCAAAAACCGGTGCCAACATGGACCAAAACCTGCGTAACCCCTTCCTGTTTAATTTTGAGCCACACCCATATGTGATTCCCAAAACTAGGGATCCCCTGCCACCCCCCCTCCCCCCAACTGCTTGTTTGCATGTCCAAACATGGGGGTGCTGGTGATGGCGTTCAAAACTGACCGGAATCAAGGCAAACACGTGTTGGATTTCCAATCGTACACGCTATAACTTAGGCTATAACTGTGTCAATGCAAGGAAATTCCTCCGAGTAGTCTTGACCCTGACCCCCGCCAACCGCCCAGCGTGGCCTGCCCACCAGCTACCATCGTCCCACCAGTCGTCCCACCAGTTACCATCGCTTCCCCACCAGTCCGAGACCTCAGCGATGCGGTGGCTCAATGAGAATTTACTCGTCGCAAGCCTTAAACAAAAACAAAGGCTTGCTAGGTCCTCCAGTAGAGAGGTTAGAATAAGGGTACCCTTTTGTTCTGTAGTCTATTTTAGTAGGGGACCCTCCCAACAAAAAGGGGAAAGGGCACTACTGGGGGACCTAGGAGGTGTCTTTGGGCCCGGGGTTGGATGCTCTTTGGTGAGGAACGTCAATCGGGATCCGGATTGGCCTAATTCGAACAATTGGCTCCACTCCGCTTCAGATCGATCTGAGACCGGCAACGAGTGAGTCATGCTCTGGTGGACTGCGGAGAAAACAATCAACAACAAAGCAACAAAGGCTGATCAAATTTCAAAGTCTCAGATCTCAAAGTCTCGCAAGTGTTTTGCAGGTTCCCCCCCCTCTTTGACTTTGTGCGACAGCCAACGGCATCACACGCGCATCTGTGTCCAAACAGCTGGAAAAAATGGACTCCGTTCGGAATACATGATTGACCTTTCATCCGATTACCAAGTTGACTAACCTGCTTGCAACCTTTCTTGTGACCCACAGCCATGGGTTTGTCCAAAGTGCCATGCTCTCAGCAGCGAACCTGGCGCAAACCTGACCTAAGGGATCCACAAGTCAATCAGCATCGCTTTGCCGCAAGTGAGCAGCAGCTGCAATTGCTGCAGTAAGTTCACCGCCCGCTTTTGGACTTCCCCTGCTCAATACCACTCAAACACAGAAATGCAGGGACACTGCCAAGAAACCTTGCAAAAATGATTGCAGATGTAGGGAACAACCAAAAATCAACAACACCACTACTGGAAAAGCACCATGGACAATCAACAGTAACTTGGGGTTGGCCGGTTGGCCTGCAAGTGGGTCACATGGGTGTCTCTTTTTTCGGGGGACCCCCCAAATGGTGGTGTTCCTCTTGGCTTCCCGTCAAAACCACCAATCAAGGGATGCCCTCACACAATGGACGAGCCGCACACATCAAGATCCACCTTCAAAATCAACTCATGAGACCGGCAAACGGGGGGGGGGCCTCGCCTTTTTGCCCCATGGCCGCCCAAACGTCGGCCACGTCTTCCGACGGACCCCGACTCGGAAGCCGCGGGGCCGCGGCGGCCGCGGCGGCGGCGAGGGACGCGGCCATGGCGGGGCCGCAGCCCAGCGGGGCGTCTTCCAGCATGGACCTGCGAGGCGTCCCGAGGGTTGGAGACTAGGTCCAGTAGAGAGGTTAGAAGAAGGGTACCCGATTTTTTCCTGCAGTCTATATCTAGTAGAGGAACCCTCCCTGTTTATTTCAGTAGAAAAACCCTCCCCACCAAAAAGGGTGAGGAAGGGCACTGGGGGACCAATTGAGAGGCTTCCCTCGGACGACCGGCAGTGGTTCAATTGCCGCCGGAAAGGGAAGGGCTGACTTGTTGGCAGACTGGTGGCAGTGGTTCAATTGAGTCGCAATCAAAACCTAATACTAAAATTATCTACCCAACACCATGTACAGGACTAAGAAGGCGGAATTCCGCAGCTATTTATGGCAAGGGGATCGTCCCTTGCTAACTGGATCATCTGCCCGAATCGGTTTTGATTGTGACTTAATTGCTGTGGCAGAAAGCAGGGCTGACTTGGTGTTGGAGAAATCCAAGTGGATAGGAACTTCCCTCGTGGTTTGGAGCCGAGAACCGGCGGTTTCAGCATCGCCAGTCAGCTTTCAGCTTCCCTGTTGTTTGGTGGTTTGAGTGGTCTGGTGGTTGAGGAATGTCCCATTCACCCTCTACAAGAGCCAGGGACTTGTTCAAATCTGGTTTGAAGCCGAATCCGTGGTTTGGACAAGAAGGGTTCTTAAATTAAGCCTCTACCAAAGCCTACGTTATGAGAAAAGTGGTAGACTAGTAAGCCAGCATATTTAGGCATGACTATAGTGGCAACATGTTTATAGCAATGATTTGGCCACTTACATTGCTAGGCTCTCAAGATTTGGTCGGAAAACAACTTACCAGCAGTAACCCCTCCTGATCAAACGAACCCGCGGATAATTCACCCCGGCTTGATTTTGATCGGGAGTTGCCCAGTTGAAAAGGAAGTTCGGATCACTTTTGGGGGAAAGCACACTCTTATAAATCCACCAGATGGAGTAATCCTGGATGCTACTAGAAGAAGGGACTGAATAATTATAGACCCCTCCCCGCCCTGTAGTGTGGCCGACTGTAAACAAACGAGTTAGTCATGATGAAAGAATCATGCGTCTAATTATTCCGTTGTCGTGCTGAGGTCCTGCGATTTGAGGGGTGAAAGGGGGAAGACAACGTCCCGTCAAAGCAAACACATTTTGTTGGGATTTAAATATAACATGGTGGAAGGGGTTAAACGTGGATTTTGCTGAAGAAGTTCACCGCAGCTTGGGTCTTCGTTGCCAGGGCATGTTGCTCCCCGAGGCTATAACCTTGTAAGAGCCCCGTTCACTTGAGTTCACCCCACGCTTGGGCGGGCAGGTTACCCACTTGGTGAAGTGGAATTGAGCAGGCTACTTCCCTAGAGATCCAAAGACAGACCTCAAACAAACAACTGCAATGATAATTTCAAACTTGTGAGTCAAAACCTTCTGCTGGAGCATGGAAACATCATGCACACCCATGCGCAATCCGCAATCCGCAAATCCTTGGAGATTTGGCTTTGAACATGCAATAGGACCATATCCCTTCTTTAGCTCCCGGTGTATCCCCTTTACACGCCCCCCAAAAAAGAACCTAGTCGAAATCTGTAAGTCCAGGCTACTTAGACCCCTGCAAAAAGAGAAGGCTACTTGCCGGTGAGGGAAAGTAAAGGAAACATCGAGAGGGAATATAGAGGTGATGAATCAAGATGATGTAAAGGGTATGTGGGCCCGTCCTTTTTGAGGGTACCCCTATTGGGTTGGTTTAGAAAAGGAAACCACATGCAAACCACAAAAAGATGTTGGCCCCCGATTTTTTGAGTAAAACATCATTATAGGTTTCGCCATACTTCAATGAAACCAGGTAGAACCCCTTCCATTGGGCAAGTGAGGCTTTGGGCGGCGCTCACTAGGCACCCGCGTTCGCATCACCCATGCCGGTCCTCATGATTCTAGGAGTACCTTGCAATTCCATTCTTTCCAGGGATCCGAATCTTTCAGGAAACCATCAAAAAGCAGGGAAACAGCCGGTTTTTGAAAAGAACCTAGAATGATAGTCATCCCTCGTGCGCTTGATGCTGGCAAGCATGCCCGGAATTGTTCGGATCATGGATCCTTGCCTCGAATGAATTGAAGGATCCGAGTGTGGCTGCATGAGGGTCCCCACACTTGGTCCAAGACAGTCTCAAAACTTCAAGCTCAGCCTTCTGCAAAGTGAAGATGGAAGGAAGCGATTCCAACTGGTGGCATCTGTAAACATGCTTCAGGGGTGAGGGGAATGGCCATTTGACAACCTTCCAACCACTGAAAGGTTGGGTTCTCTGGCGTGGTAGTAGGACAATCAGCAAGCGGGTGGCAAGGATGTCAAGCGATCGTTGAGGGTGTTGAGCACAGCAAAGCTCCAAGTCAGGAAGCAGCCATGCTGATCATATCTTTAGTAGGGGACCTCACCAGTGGTTGATAGTGCCTTTTCCGGGCAAATTTCGCATCCACCGAAGGGTCCCGTGGCTCCAGGTCTTCGATCGATCCGGGCGAGACTGAATCAGGACAAGGCGCTGGCATTCTTTGCACAGGCACCTCCAGAGCTCGATGCGATCGATCGTGGAGGGGTTGCGTCGCCCGAAACCCCGGCATTCTCCGTGTCAGTCAACCAAATATGGGCTGGCCGTTGTCTGATCCCCTGCTAAAAGCTCAGCTTTTAGTGGGTGAAATGGAAACCCAACCACTAAGCCCCAAAAACTTAATGAACAAAAATGTGAAGGCTGGGAACCACCAAGAAATGGTGGTTTCGTACACTCAACGAAACACAAGAAACATGGCCGCTGAACCGACTCCGAACCAAACTTCTACCCCTCAGTCGCCAGCTTTTCTCTCGAAGGTTCTGGAGTGGTGGCCCTCAGCCTATCCAATCTTCGCACCCAATGGGTACTGCAAGCAGGACAGGGAATCTTGGTTGCCGTTGGAAGGGGAGCAAACAAATAATTTGTTAGCAGATAAGGGGTTGGATTTCCCACTAAGCCTCAAGAAGCAAAAATGTAAAATGCTTCCCAACGACAACCATGGGAATCCCTAGCAAAGCTTCATCATGGGTCTCTGAGTTTGATTCTTTAGAGGGAACTAGAACTTGCTGATTTGCCCCGGTTCCCATGCAGACGAGCGGCCCTGGAAGATGGTTCTTCACGACTCTCACAATTTCTTTGCCGTCGTCGCGGCTATCGTAAAGCGGTGTGCCACCACTACCTCCGCCACCACCGCCGTAGCCGCCGCCGCCGCAGCCGCCGCAGCCGCCGCCCCCCCGCAGCCGCAGCCGCCGCAGCCGCCGCAGCCGCCGCAGCCGCCGCAGCCGCCGCAGCCGCCGCAGCCGCCGCCACAGCCACTGCCACATGCTCCACAGCCGAAGCTGCTCACGCCAAGCGTTTCTGGGCGAGTTGGGGTCTGGTCATGTGTCCCCTCGGGGGTGTGCCGCCGGGGCTCCCGTGGTTTTGTGAGACCCGGGCGGTGTCTCGATGGTGCCATGTTGAACCCCTGTTTAATGATGGGGTCACTACTGAAAATGAGAGGAAGTTTGGTCCAAGTGTGGTCCAAGCTAAAAAAAAGATACCCCTTTAACAAAAAACCAAAAGGAAACTGTTGCCGGTCTACTCCGACGTTGGGGTCGGAACTTGGCCCCTGCAAAGCAAAGCTCAAACCAAAGTTCCAAAGCGTGCTCCGCTGGTAGCTCAGAATCCATTCGCGATCAGGAAACCAAAGAAAGCCGCACAACGAGGCTTGGTCATCAGGAAGGGCCCAAAGAAATCTCCACATCTCACGGTTCCAAAGTTAGGAAGCCATAATTGACCGGTCTTTTACATAGGGAAACACTGAAATTGGTAAGCTTGACTTAAGCCATATTGAGCCCGAAAAAGCACTGGTTCAGCTTCAATAGCCAATATGTTTCAGCTCTGACTGGGTATTAGCTTTGCTTAGCTTCGGCTTAATAAGGCTCAACTTCAGCTTTCCAAATAGTCCTTGTTGAGGACATGCTATGTTGAGTAGCCTCCGAGATGTGTCCCCCCTGCTGCCCCCCCCCCCCAGGCCCCTCCATGCCTCATCATTTGCTCAAATACTTTTTCAAACCAGTCACTTGATGCAGTTTTAACCCCTGCAAAGTAACCTGGAACCGAAAGGAGGTTCCCTGCAAATGGCTAGAGGAAACTCCTTGTGGGGGCCCTCTGATAGGTTTTCGTCTGAGCCCAAACAGAGATTGGGGGTCTTGACCAAGGCTATGACAATAGCTTCAAGGGTTGATGTCCCATTCCTTCCAACCGCGCTTCTTCAAACAAAAAGAGCTGCTTCCCTTAAAACTTTGGCTTTCAGCAAAAAGAATCGGATCCCTTCCAGTGACACTGAGCAAGTTGCTAGAGGGCCGACTAGTCAAAATGAGCTAGTGAGACGCGAACCAAACTTAGCTACCTCATGATCACAGAACATTGGCTTGCAATTTCTCCGTGCCTGATACTACCCCTTGTTCGGCCAAGTTGGAAAGTGGTTAGCTGGGTAACCCAATCATAGGTCTCCCAAGTGGAGTTTGCCTTGTTGTTTGCGGCTAAAAGTAGGGTTGGGCCAGCGCCTGGTTTTGACGTGTTCTTGCCACAACCAATCGGCCAATGGTCAACCGGACCCATGAAAGTGACATCCTCAAGTGGTTTATCTGGGAAACAACCCTAACTGATTTTGAGAACCTCTTAGAATGAAACCAAAGGAACACAGAACCTCCAAGAACAGTCCTTGATGGCTAAAGCACGAAGCCCAAAGAATTGGGCACTCTCCGAGGAGCCAGCGCGACAGGCCTGGCGCGTCCGAGCTTAAATGCATATGGGACAGATCCGAACTTGAAAAAATAACCCAAACCCAAAAGCCAAACCCAAAGCCAAACCAAAAGGCACCAAGCCCCGCATCCCTGAACCCACTTGTCTTGAGCGCTAGCAACTGAAGGCCACCCGGGCTAGTCCCGACCGGGCGAGGCTGGTTTAATGGTTGGTGATCTGGATGGTGTGAACCCAAAAGGAAGCATGTGATGCATGTGCTACTAGGATCCTCAACGTTTGTGAAGCTGTGCTCACTTGTTTTGCAAATGCAAAAGAAAGTCAAACCTTTTGCAAGTCTACAGTATGGGCCTAAAGATGACATCGAGATCGTAACCAGCACACCAAGTGGAGATCAATCAGAGCTCAGGCCCCATGGCAAGGGGTCATTTGCTACAGGAAGGGTTCCCATATGTCCAGTTTTGGCAAGTTATTTTCCCACATCCAGTCCGCTCAGTCCTTGGTTGCTGTTGACCCCTCTGCCACAAGTGTACCACATTGTGTGGGTCCCTCTGAAAACTCCACAAAGTTTCGACCAACAAGCTAAAGTCCAAAGATCCGCTACCAAAAAGCCACAAGGACCATGTTCTTCTTTGGGCGTAAGACTGCTCTTACGTGTGCAAGTCCAAACTTTTCACATACCACCAAACTGGGCTTCCCAAAAAGTATGAAGTCCAGGAACTCAGGAAGTGAGCAAGTGAACATGGTTTCAGCTCGGTCCCAAGTCGAATTGATCTCTGTTTCGCCCGCCTTGCAAAGGCATCCCGGCAAGTGGCCCTTGGGCCCACTGCCCGTCTGAGGCTGCATGGCATGCAGTCGGACACAAGCTGCCGTAGGCCGGCTGATTGGTGGGCTTCAGTGGATCCATTTACCTCTGATAGGTAACCAAGCCTGAAGCCAAAAGGAAAATAGCTGGCTAGCTACTGGCTTGCCTTGGAATCCACTGGCTTCTCTTTTTCAACAATTTTGAAGGGGCCTGTTAAATCGGAAACACCCTTGCCGACATGGCTCGGAGATGCTCGGAGTTTGTCTCATTGCACATGCGCTTTCTCTCCTTGCTTAAAAATAACACATACCCATGGCGCAGAGTGGGGGGGCTGTATGTGTGTGTGTGTGTGCTGGCAGGAGCTTCACAGCTCGCCCCTAAGCTAAACTTTGCTCTGGAGCCATCGAGCTGCTTTGGGCTGAAAACGCATTCGTGATGCGTTGGCTGGACCCTGGAATACAACGCCTAGTTTCTCAGTAGGGGCTGGGGTCTACGGCCCATCCAAAAAATGGTCTGATTCCCCACCAAACCCAGAAAAAAAACAACTTGTTGACAAAATGGGGTTGATTGGTATGGGGTCGACAAGACGCCAAGAAATCACGAAAAGACATTGCAAGAAGGATATGGTCACTGCGAAAACCTGATTGCTCCTTTTCAAACGGAGCTCCTTGAGCCGAAGGTCGGCGCAACGTGCGGAAACCGCCGCCCACATGGCACCTGACAGACGCCTCGCAAGTGCTACATGAGTGGAAGGAAGGTCAAAGGTTGGAACTCTGAGACATAGGGACCCCAACATGAGCCCTCTTGATGTTCCTGGACAACCAATCCGAAAGGGGTTCCACGCAGAAAGTACACATCATACACAGGGATCACCTTCGGACTCCATTTTGGTAGAAATCCCTGCCAGCATCGAGCAAAAGCTGCGTGGACCTGCTTGGCCCTCCTTTCGATTTCTCCAAAAAGTGGACTGGTCATTCAAAGTCATTTAGCTAAAGGCTCGAGTCATTCAAGGGGTAACTCAGACCATGGCTCCAAAAGGGGCCAACGAGCCCCTTGAACCCCTTTGCCAAGATCATGTTATCCAAGGACTTGTTCACAGCCAGTGCTCTTCTTCGTTCCCCAGGATGACATGCGTATGAACTCTGGTCCACAGCTTCGACTCTTCTTACTAGGTGCTCCGCCAGGTTGGTAAATGGCTAGCCGGGTGGCTTCCAATTCAGCACCAGCGGGAGTAACCTCACATGGAGGGACATATACTGTAAGTGGAGTCAAATGGAACCCACGCCTGCGGATACTAAAACAAAACGGCAGCCTTCGACCCTGTTTTCCGGGGGCTTTTCAAAGTCAGCTTTCCTTCAATCCACTGTTGGGGTAAAACACGTGCGAATGACAAAGGTAAGCGGGCCACGCTTCAGGGGCGATGTGCTAGGTGGTAAATAGAACCATTGTTGTCGCCAAAACATGAAACAGTTGCGGTTTTGGCCCAGCCCGACCCCAAACTGGCGCCAGTTCCAGTCGGACGTTTGAAACAGGCCTGCCCTCTCGAGAGCGCCATTAGAGGACTTGACCTGCCGTGAGCTTTGGTCCGGAGGCTTCGAACAGACAATGAGAACCTCTTTCCGGTCGGAAGGCTACGATAGGGGCCTAAATTTAACTGCGGTGCTTTCTATTTATTCTTCCTAAGAGGACCCACACAATGGGTGGGGTTCTGTTTGGTTTCCCTGGTACTGAGAGAAGCACACCTCAGTCATGATCGTAGGAGAGACATGTTGGTAACATTAACGTTGCCCTCACATAGCGATAGCCTGCCACAAAGTGCATATCAAACAGCAAACATAAATCTCGCAATAGGTCCTGCATCCTTCTCAACCCTTGGTATGTCAGCAAGAAAGGTTGTTCTGTACAGCCCAAATCTGTCATGGCGGTTGGACGGTTGGAAAAAAAAGGAACACCCTGGTTTATTTTGACGGATACCCCCCTCCAAAGGGGAGCTTTGAAGGGCAAACCTCACGGGAGGTGCAAAGGCTCTGGGCGCCTTGGCACTGCTACCCCAAAAACCACGACCGCGACCACTGCTGCAAAACCATCATACAATGATCTTGTGTGGGTGTGGGTCAACAATGGGTACCCAAAATGGCTTGCCCTGGTGACTGGAAACAAGAAATACAATCTGCGGTCCATTTCCTGGTGGTCTAATTTTGACCCGTACCCATGTCTAAAACAGCTGCTGGGGATGGTGGTTTGTGGATGGTGGACTGAACGACTCCCTATGCTTCTCTATTCATTGGTCGCTCCACCAAGAGAAATTGAAAGCCACAAACAATTGGCCAAAAAGGTGACGTCTCAAACAAATCTAGGCAGCGCTGCTGGAAACACAGGTGTTGAGCGAATGCTCGCGCATTTGACTGCATCACTACGGGATACCGGACGAATCGGATGACTCTTGCGTGCAAAGCAGAAGGTCCCATGTAAAAATAACTCACTGTTCTAAAAGGTACAGTTGCAAAAACAAGATGTTGTTTTTTCCCTTTAAATGGGGTGCCCGTTTTTTTTGGTTTTAAAGGCAACCCAACTGTAAAACCTCCCTTTTAGGGGGCCCCCCCCTTAAAACACACAGGCCCAAATGAACACTTTCTTGCTTAGCATGAGTACACATGCGATGAAAAGGGTGGGCGGCACGCACCTCTGTCAGTTCCTCCACGCTCTCGCGCACGGCGCAAATGGCTTCTGGGCCTCAACGCAGGGGCTCCCCATACTCTCACCGCCTGTGGATTGGGCAATAGTACGTTTCCTGCTTAGCACAAGAAATTGTGGTTGTTCTTTGGCTTCCCATTAAGCAGTCCTACCCAATTCATAGGGCTGCTAATGAATCCTAAGAACCTTTGAACCAAAATGATCTTCTCAAAAAGGAGAAAGAACAGAAATCAGAAACTGGGAATTGAGCATTCCCCCTTTTTATGGTTTTCTGCATCACCTTCTTCCCCAGTTCAAAGTAAGTTTCTTCTAGGCGGGGTGATGCTTAAATGGGAAATATAGGGACCCTTCCCCGGCCCCAGTCGGTCGGTGATCCGGAGTTGTTCCATGCAGGGTACTGACATGATCGTGCTTAAACCGCTTTCTACCCTGTAAACGGCAACCCCCAAAGTTCCTGGTGGCTACGGCGATGTACCCAGATATTCCCAGAAACCGGAGTGGCGGATCGGGTGTTGAGGGTGCACGCACGTGGTGACATGCTCTTTGCCTGGTTGACCGGGGTAGCCTAAGGCTGGGACCACCCCGCTTCAATCAGGCTTTTGGGATTTGTGTCGGGGCTCTGGGCTCCTGTGCGCACATCTCTGTCTTGAACAATTGGAATCCCCGCTCACTCTCTCAATCACTGACTCGCTCACTCACCTCACCTCAGCTCACCTCACCTCACCGAACTTGAGCGAGTGAGTGAGTTGGAGCTTCGAGCAACACGCCCTTCAGGCTGGACCATTTGTTGCGATGCAATTACCCTCAGGCCTCCAAACTAATCAAACCGTACATGTGTAGAAAAAATATACATATATATATATATGTATATATATATGTGTATATATATGTATATATATTCGGCATGTAGTACAAAAGGTACAGTATGGTTCCATCGTCATAGCCAAACGATTCCCCAGCCAGCCAGGTCAACCGCAACACCGGGTGTTTCTTGTGGGGTCTTTGAGGCTACGTAGCCCTTTTTTGCAGGCTTCAGAGGGGAACCAAAGGAAAACCGGTCATCCCAAGTCAAAAGTTGAAGAGTCTCCAGGCCCAAGCCAGATTTGTGCCCATTTTGAAGGGGCCTGACAGGAAAGACACCCCAACCAACAACCATTCAACGTAACAATTACAAAGGGGCACCCTTTATTGGTAGTTCATGATCATAGGAAACCCCCTCCCAAAAAATGGAGCAAAGGAGTTTGGTACATTTCTTAATGGAGAATCCCCGCAAAAAGCAGGTCACCCAACGAAATGCCCCACTGCTTGGATGACCGTCCCACGGTCCCGAGGTCTCGAGGTCCCGGGCCCAGGAGGACCAGCAGAAGCGCCCGCCAGGCCATGCCATGTGCAGAACCTGCCAAGATTTCTGGGCGAACTCTCTCGCCAACTCTGCGGGTCTAAAATCAAGGGTTTCCTCCAGGTGGGGTAGATTCCCTGGGCGAACTCTCTGATCTTGGACTCTGCGGGTCCAAAATCAATGGTTTCCTCCAGGGGTGAGGCTGAAATGGGAAATATTGGGACCCTTCGGGACCCAGCCCCAGTCGGTCAGTGTTCCAGGAAGGGTACTGACACTAGGTCCTCCAGTAGAGAGGTTAGAATAAGTTGGTACCCGTTGCTTTTTTTTCTGTAGTCTATGTCAGTAGGGGAACCCTCCCCAAAAAAAGGGTGAGAAAGGCCACTACTGGGGGACCTAGTCAATATGTTCGTATTGTATGTCTTAAGAACGCACATATTTATAACATATTTCTGAGCCCCCCGTGCCCCAGTGGCTTGAATATGCGACAACTTCTTGTCAGTAGGCTCATGGTTCATTCATTGCAGCCTCAGGAAGCCTTCCTCAAACAACCGGGTGGACCATGGATCATGGAAAGCCCCTACATTCCACCTCTCCTTTAAAGGGGGGGGCACCCCCTTTTAGGTTCCAGACCAATTTGCGGGAAAGTAGCTTGCACGTTTCCCTGTGGCTTCCCATTCTGTGGACCATCACATCGAGGGCCCCTTTCAACATTCTATGAATGATCCAGCCTATCCATCCTCGTTACTGATTCCTTTGTCGAAACTAACAAATGTATCGGTTGTTTAACATCAGCAACGTGGAAGCCTGATGTTTGCTTGGCAGAAAGTTGGGTTCATCATTTTAGTCGGACGTTGCCAAACCTTGACCCACACCTGGGTCTATTTGACTCAAGAATTGGATGCCCACCCACGTCGCCATGGACAAGTGTACATGCCAGTGGGTCTGGGTGGGAGCAATTTTGGATAAGCCAGTCATCTGAGGCATTCCCGTGCGAGCATTTTCAGCTTCGTCTCCGCTTGGGATCTTCGGCCAGGAAACTGCTCCGCTTTCTCTTGCAGGTCCGAGCGCCCGCTTTGTGCAAGCAACGGACCACTGGCGTATGCCCATCCTGAACAGCCAGATCTAAGGCCTTCAATTCGCTGCTATTGCTCTTCTCCTGGTCAGCACCAGATTTCAGCAAGCAGCGCACAATCTTCACATAGCCTCTTTGAGCGCAGAGATGAAGAGGTGTGCAGCCACTGGTGTTGAAGCTGTCCTTCTCAGCCCCAGCCTTCAGCAAGCCGCGCGCTACCTTCACATGACCTCTCTCAGCCGCAAGGTGAAGAGGTGTTCGCCCACTGTTGCTGGCCTTGTCCTTCCCGGCGCCAGCCTCCAGCAAACACCGCACTACTTTCGCATGGCCTTTCTTGGCGGCGACATGCAGAGGCGTTAAGCCCTTATTGCTGCCCTTGTCCGTGTTAGCCCCAGCTTTCAGCAAGCAGCGCACGACTTTGCGATGGCCACGCGCAGCCGCCAGATGCAGAGGCGTGCACCCGTTGTCGCTGCCCCTGCAGATGTCAGCGTCAGCTTGCAGCAAGCAACGCACCACCCCGACCTTGGCCAAAACAAATCCGCAGCCCTCCAAACGAAGAACAAAGTTGTCAACGTTTCGCCGGTTCACAGGCAAAAAGAAGGAACGCAACCAGGGCAACCGGGCAAAACACCGGTTGCCATTTCTGGCAAAATGACATGGCCGCTGTGAGCAGCAAGATGCAGAGCCGTGCTTCCGCATCTGGTTCCCTTGTCCTTCTCGACTCCAGCTGCGAGCAAGGTGCGCACGAACTCCACGCGGTCATGTGAAGCAGCACAGTGCAAGGGTGTAGCTCCATCCTGGCCTCAGCCCAGGCTTGATTTCACCGGGCCCGTTTTCAGATTTCCCCGAAGTTGTGACTCACTTTTGGTGGGTTAAGTTCGGGAAACCCAACCACACCAAAAGGCCAAGAAAGCGAAGGAGCCGGACCTTCGGGAGCCAAGTTCAGCTTCCCTCGTTGGTTTGGAGCCGTTGGTGGTTTGGTGGTTTGGTGGCTTGGGCAGTGACCCCCAGAAAACCTCCAACCCAAACCAACCATATAAGGAATACCTGATTATTTTGAAAGGGACACCATTCCCGAGAAAAAAAAAAGAGGAAAAAACAACTCCACTGGGCAACCAGGTTGCTTGCTTTGTTCTTGTCAGCGCCAGCCTCCAGCAAGCAATGCGCCACCTCCAAATGCCCTGTTCCAATCGCAGCATGCAGAGGCGTAAGTCCAACATCGTGGCTGGCTTTGTCCATGTCAGCCCTAGCTTCCAGCAAACAACGCACCACGTCCACATTGCCTGTCTGAGAAGCCAGTCGCATGGGAGTACATCCATCGTTGCTGCCCTTGTCCTTGTCAGCTTTGGCCTCCAGCAAACATCTTAAGACCCCCAGATGGCTGTTCACCGCCGCAATATGCAGGGCGGTAAACCCAATGCTGCAGCCCTGGTCCATGTCCGCATCCGCTTCCAACAGGCAGCGCAGAACTTCCACATCGTTGCCTTGCGAGGCCAAATGCACCGCGGTCAATCCGTGGCTGCTGCCCTGGTCCTTTCCAGCGCCTGCTTCAAGCAAGCCTCACTTGCCCAGACCTAGAGACTCCAAAGGTTAAGCTTTTGGAACCTGGACACAACTATCATAGCGGAACACACAGAATCAAACCAACAAAGGACCAGAACTGAAAAAAACACATGACCTAGTATGACAAAAAAAGCAAAAGGTCAAAAGGTCGGCTGTGGTGAAGTGAGACGCAACGCACCTTCTTCAAATTCCCACTTCCAGCGGCAAAATGTAAGGGGGTCAACCCCTCGTTGCAGGCCTTGTCCCTGTCAGCTCCCGCTTCCAGCAAGCAAATCACAACCTCTTGTGTCGCAGCATCATGAAGCAGTGTGCAGCCCGTTCTGCTGTCCACCCAATCCGGGTCATGGGGCGTGTCTAGGAGGTGTTCCAGCCCCTCGCAGTTACCGCTCCGGGCAGCCGCAAACAGTTCGGCTTCTGCCTCTGCCGTCGGTTCAGCGAAGGGCCGCAAGACCGCTACCAAGGATTCGGCAGTCCAGGACCAGTCTCGGCCAAGCACATGGTCTCCGCAAACCAAGCTCAGCCGTCGGAAATGCCTGAGCTGCATCTGCTTGGCCAGATCCTGCCTCAAAATATCAAAAAATGCGCCCTCGCGTGGCTCAAGCTGCGCGTGCCAGCGAGTGAAGTCCTCTGGTGTGAAAACCTCCCGGCCGCTGGACAGGCGAACACAGGCCATGGCGCAAAGCCACGGACAAACGTCAACATGCGAACCAATGTGTCGACGTTGCGATCCGTAAACAACAATTAACTTGGTTGCTGCAAGGGTACTCCGCCAGGGTAAACAGTTCTGCCGCTTCAAGCTGTAAGAATGTGTAGTGGGATGTGAAACAGAAGGGGGGTTCCGAGTGAGATGCGCCAAAGTGCAAACTTAAACATGGAATCTACCCAAGTCCTGAGTCATGCAAGCGAGACTGGAGTAGCAAAAGAGCCGCAAAATTGCAGACATCTCAAACATTGAGCACTACGCATCCCGAAATCAGCGTTCAATGCACTCCTGAGCTGAGCCACAACCAACATGTGGCATTATCGCTAACCCCTGGCACAACACTGCGGTGCTACGGCAAAGTATAGGGTGATATGCTTGCCACCATTGCAGGGAGCAACTGAGCATGCCTCCAAGAGAAATGCTACATCCGTAGGGGGCAACACATTTGTTCAAGAAACCGACCACGGAAGCGATCAAAATGGTCTAGCTTGGGATCTTCAACGCGCCCGTCACCAGCCAGGATTGAAACAAGGGTAGTCATCTAGGTCCCCTTTCAACAGTTGTCACATGCGTCTTGAACAGCGGAACCCCGGAAAGTGTGTTTGTGTGTTTTCGGCGTCCCTTTGAACCAGCCTCCAAACATGGCGTTCTCAAAAAGGCCCCCCCCCCCCCCCCACGTAGCAATCGAGTGAACCTCCAGACCCCGCGCCTCGCGGCAGGTTCGATGTGAAAAGTGCCTCAAGTTGAGCGCTTCAAAACGTGAGGATCTCAGATTTGGAGTGGACTGGGGTGATGGGCTCTAAGCCCTGAGGGCGATCACCTTTTCTGGGCTGCCCTCTGATCCCCCGCTAAAAGTTAAACTTTTAGGGGGTTGAATGGAAATCCCCACTAAACACTAAAAAGCTAAAAAGCTAAGGGGATGGCTGGGAGCCACCAAGTGTTGTAGGTTTAGAGGCCCACCCATTTGTCAATCCCAGAGGTCTCTTCTTGCGCTTCGGCCAAGACTTGAAAACATGCCGCCATGGCCTTGGCGGTCAGAAAACCGGGGCCGACCCGGGGCCTCACAGGTTGAAGACATCAAGGGGCCTCACAGAACGACATGGCCAGATTGAGACAACATAAGGTCCTGAGAGGTTAGAACAAGGGTACCAACTTTTTTTTCTGTAGTCTATTTTAGTAAGGGAACCCACCCCACCCCAAAAAGGGTACAAGGGCACTACTGGAAAACCTAGTTGAGATAACATATATGCACAAGTTAGAATGATAATGAGGGTCTCACTGGTTGAACATCTGAACTGGATTGCAATTCAGATGTCTTTCTCCTATCTTTAGGATTCTTGGTTTTAATTGTTCGTCATCATACTGTGGATGGACGAAATCCTGCACCACTTTCAAACCATGGGAAACCATTGTTTGCTGGTGTTTGCAGTGGAAAAATCATTCCAGGGTGTCTCAGCTGGTGCAGGATTTCGTCCATCCACAGTATTTCCCTTTCGCTTTCTAAAGGGCCACCAAACTGAAGCTTCGTCAGATCGCTTCCTCTCAGCGCCCAGCTTCGCAGGCAACCTCCCGATCGAGGGACCCGTTCCGAATCTCGCCGGCGCCTGATGGAACGTCGTGCAGGGTTTCACACACAGGTGGCCTTTTGGAAAAATAGATGCCCCTGGTAAATGGCATAAACTCCATCTAAACCAGGGCCCTCTTGTTGTTTAAGCAAACCAACCAAAAAGGACACCTATGGTTTCGCATTAGATTGCACTACCCACACAAGAAATCCTTTGGTTGGAAAGGACTGGGTTGAGTTGGAACAAACATACTACACATTGTGCAAAATGGTTCTCTTTTTCTCCCATTGGGCTCCCCTTGCGGCCGAAAAAGGGGTACCCATCGGGAAAAAGACGCACCCAAATGGGGGGCGGATCCGCAATCCTAATCTGTAATCCTTAGTGGGACACAATGACAAAGAGGGAAAACTGCTTTCTAGCATAAGGGTTAGATCGCCGGACAGCACTGAGGTGCATACCTTCACTGTTGTCGATGATTTCATTGCATATAGACATTTACACATATGAACACATGCATACCTGTGTGTACATTAAATCTCTCATATATATATATATAACACATACAGCAGATGTTCATACAATATCCAATCTCTACATCTCTCTCGCGCTTGTTGTCTCTCTCTCTCTCTATTTATATGCATGTATGTATGTATGTATGTATGTATGTATGTATGTATGTATGTATGTATGTATGTATGTATGTATGTATGTGCATATACATATGTATATATAGATATATGTCCACAGTGGTATCCCCATGTTGCATCCGTGGTGTGTCTGTGTGTGTGTGTGTGGGCGGATGTGCGGGTGGGTCGGTGGGTGGGTGGGGGGGGGGGGGGAGTGTGCAACTAGTGGCCTGGCCAGGTCTTTGGACTAGAAGGGTTTCAACAAAGGTGCCTGCTCACCGGCAAACCGGTCCCACTCCCTTGATTCTTATAGAAACGGTTGTATGCCATATTCTTGTTTCGCTTGTTTTAGAAGCTTTCGCAACAGTTAATTGAGCGGCGTGGGGAGCTGCTTTTCTTTTACCTTCAAATTTACAGCCTCCTTCAGTTGCTGAACATTCTCCAGCACTACTAAAGCTACCTGAATGGAACATGAGGTTAATGACCAACCCAACAGATCCATGGTCAAAACTCCATGCGGGCACTGATTGGCTCCCTGAACAGGAATCCTTGTCATGGTTTTCGGTTTTCTCGGGGGATGCATGACCATCCCGGCCAACACCCAGACAAGTCATCAACTTTGGCCTCACGACTGTACCTCTCGAGTGGATGAGCGCCAGGAGTTTGGGTGCTTGGAAACGAAAGATGGGTGCGTCGGTTGTTGAGGGTCGGTTGAAAAAAGTGGAACCAGAAGGAGAGCGGGCATGTCAGAAGGTTCTATATCCCATTTGGAGACAACCCCGTGTCATGCGGTCCGCTCACAATTTTCCCACTATTCAAAAGCTTGTCAAAGTCAGCTTTGAGGCCTATCTTGGGTGTGCACTGGTTACCAGCCTGTGGGCCAAGTGGTCCAAAACCGCCTCGGCTTTTGCCCCGCAACTTAAATAACATGAGATCCATTCCCATGCAGATTTTTACAATAGGAGAGCACCAACCTGTGAGGCCTCGTTGGCCTTTCTTGGCAATTTGGCTTGCTACATAATCCTCAAACCCAAATCGTTCAAGCGGAAATCTTGTCTGCCCGCAAAGAACGCAAGAACCGGTAGCTTTTGCATTCCTACACGGGACTCCTCCAAAGGAAACGGTCCGCAAAACCAACCATGGTAACCACGGTTGTGGACAATCCCCTTTCTGTGACGCCATCCACAAGACGACTTGATCACTTTGAAGGGGGTTCCCTTGGTATCACAAAAGTGGCCTTGTATAAAACCCACGTTTCCCACCACCATGCTGCACGCCGGGGCCTGCTCCGGGCGGTTTTGCCGCAAACAGCCCACCGCCCTTGAGAGGCTCCCGTTGCGAGTGATCAGCGCGAGTGATCAGCGGCGAGGTCGGGCTTGCCCTCGTTTAAATGTTCACTTTACCTTGCGCTTTCCCTCTTTCACTTCTGAGAAAAACGCAATCTTTGCTCTACGTTTCGCATCTTGAGGTGTTTCTCACTTGGGTTGGTAAACACACACCCCAAACCCAAATGGCTTTTCCAAAGAGTACAAAGTCCAGGAGCTCAGACGACAGTGAGGTTCGATTGTTTCACTGTTGCCCTTTGCGCCTGGTCACTTAAAAAATTGACCCACCCAAGCTACACTGACTCCGAACAAAAACCACAACTCGCCGCACCGAATCCCAGAAATGAAGAAGCCGGAACAAAGGAGCCGGGGCATTAAACCATCTTCCGGGCAAGGGTAGCGGTGGTTGTCCCAAAACCGGCGCCAGCTTCTGTTGTGTGCCCTGCAATCCCAACAAAGTTGGTTTCAGCACCTGGCTTTGTCGCCAAAGCAGGGTTGCTCCACACAAGCGTAGGTGATGTTACCGCGTGAGAATAGCCCTGGCGTTCACAGGTTCTCCCCTTGGCTAAGCACTTCGGGACATTCAAGTACCAATCTTGCTGGTGCTCAGTAGGGAATGAGAGAATGAATCCAGGGATTCCCTTAAAGGAAACCACAAGGGATTGTTTATAGGGGTCATGCTTTGGCTTGTTGGTTTGGTGGTAGAGCCAACCACCAAGGAGCATCACTAAGGCCTCAAAGGACGAACATCGATGCTGGATGTATACCACATACCCCATGTCTTCTCTGGATCCACAACAGCGGATAACATCTTGCTGGCCTGTGGATTGAAAGAACCGCCTTCCAACATGTTGATATGGGCATGGTTCAAAATTAAACCACCAGGGGACCGCAGGTTTGGTCCCTGGTTCCACTTACCAGGGTCCCATTTTGGGTACCTATTTTTGACCCACCGCCATATTTATTGTGAGCGCGGAGTTGGTCAAACCCAAGAGCAACCAAGCTATCTGGGACCAAGTCCCCCTTCCATGGGCCTACATGGCTCAAATTTGTATTCGCAGAATGGTTTGGATATGTCACCTGGGTTGCTCAAAAGGGGGGATCCTTCTATCCATAGTGGGGCATCACTGCAACAAGGGAAAGCAACACCATCTGTCATACCTGGGGTTTACCGGGTTTGCCCCAAATCACAATTCGGCAACTGCCCCAAATAAACTGGTGCATTAATAGATGGTGTGCCCCCTTACAAATAAATTCATTCCCTCTTAGATGGGACACCACCCTGATCAAAAAAACAGGGCTTATGCATCATGGGTTCCCATTACTTACCATGGTTGTAAGTCCGCTGAATGGGATTTCTTACGGAATTTGCCAGGGGCTCACAATGCTGGGTATGGAAAACTACATAATGCCGGGTTGGAGAAAACCGGTCAGCTTTTTCAGTGCATTACTTCCTGTCCGTCTCACGCGACTCGATGGCTCCTGCGAGTTCATCCGAGTGGTTGGAATTCGATTCCGGACGATGAAGCGCTTCAAGGAAAATGTCCCCCGACCCAAGCATCGACGTATAGATTGAATGACTTCCTCCCACGGGTTCCAAACCCGAAACACAACACAAGGGAGAATTTAGTTTTGACGCTTCACGAAATGCAATTGCGGTCTTGTAAAGTAGAATATTTTCTTGTGCCTCCTATGCTGTAGAACCTCAGGAAAGATTAGACTCCCACTTCACTTAGCCCGAGTCACCGCATTTGCCGCCTGGATCCAAATGCCCTTTCAACCAAAAACTCTTTCAGAGGACGGCATCGGGACCCACGCCCGTGTAATGGACAAGCACGGGGTACTGCCAATAAGCGACCCACATGGTGCATGGAGGCTCTGTCCCTGGTAGGGGTTAGACCCTCAGGGAGCGAGAGTTTCGACCCAGCCCTTAGATGATCGATGTGGTTGGTACCCTTCAGGCACAAGGGCATTGAGGTGTTTGTCGTGTTTTCCGCAGGGAAAACTAACACATCATGTAAGGGCTCCTAGAATTATGAAGACAAACAAGTCTGGCTTTGAAGTACCCAAGGACCAGTAATTATTTAGGCCCTGACATGTCCTGGAGTTCCCCTGCATGGACTGAACAAGGTTTATTCATGTTTGTTCAGCCACGAGGGCCCTGTCACCTGTGTGAAGAAAGCAGATGGCATAACTAGCAAAAAATGCCTCATGTCAAAATGGTTGTAAGGGTATCACGGAAGATTCAGCTCTCCTCACTTCTGAACATCAGCCTCCGAGGTCGGAAATTGGGAAGCCCAGATATCCAGAAAGCAGGTACATCCGCCATCCGCTTAACTGCGCCAAGACCACTTTTGATTGGAGGTTTCAGAGGGGACCTGGTTGACTAATGTAGAGGCTAATGTATATCTTGACCACTATGGTAGCACCAAAGGCCAGTGGTTGAATTTGTTAGTCACTGCTCTTGGACGGGGAAAGACTCTGTTGGTCACTCAGGCGCTTCTCCTCCAACTCAGATTCCAACACTCTGAGCATGTCACGGTTAAGAGCACCGTTGTCATTCGAAAGACTCTGAACAGGGCTCTTGCATGGTTGGTGCACCAGCCGCAGCGTTTCTGAATGAACCAATTGGTATGTGTGGGTCCAAATGGGAAAGCCCCACAATGGCTGCGCCGTTTTGTTTTGTTAGGTACCTTTTTGGGTATAGCTTAGACGGAAACCAAAAGGAAACAACCTTTTGAGGATCGAGCCTTCATCATTGAGCCCTTGGGTGTTTTCCCGCTGAGCTTGAGGACGTGGACGCCCCATTCAGGTTCCCAGGGATTTATCAGGGAGAGGCACGCCCCTCGCCACTAACCCAACACGTCCCGATATCACAACGGGGCATAAATCAGGGCTCAGCATGACCATGTTGGCCTCTGGGGCCAGCCGAACGCATGGCTTGACGCACCAAAGTGAACGGGTCCCGATGTATGGGTTAAGGGTGGGTTAGTTTGTGGAAAGGGTTGGGGGGGGGTTTCGGGTGGGTTAGGCCTGTGAGCCATTACCATCCCCATCCGCCCACATCTGCGCACAGAAACTCGGGCTTTTCTGACTCTGGTCTACGGTTCGACCCGAAAATACGCTGAAAGAAAGAAGAAACCGACTCTGGGCCTTGCACACCAACCCGACCCCCATCCACCCCCATCCACCCCCAGGTCGCGCCTGAATTGAAGCTGGGCGCGGCCTCAATGAGAAAAGCCGCGGTTTTTCAGGCCGAGGGGCGCTTTGCTGAAAGGGAACCTGAAAAATGGGGCTGCATCCTGGTGGTTTCTGGCTTCCCTTTTTGCAAAGCTTCACCCAAAGCAACAATTCGTTGGTTTTTGGTGGTTTCCCTTCTTCCGCCATGTTTCGAGAAGTCACTATATAGAGATGCGAGATCTCAAGGTGGGAGTCTGAGAGTCTGAGACACATTGGGACTTAGGCGAAACAAAGCAGCGCGTAGATAGATGAAAACAAGGCACAAGTCAAAGGTGACGGACAAAATTTGCACTCCCGACTAATTTTGTGACCTGGTAACCTGGCTATCGTCAGATTTCCGCTCAT
This sequence comes from Effrenium voratum, assembly GCA_963377175.1. NCBI lineage: Eukaryota > Dinophyceae > Suessiales > Symbiodiniaceae > Effrenium > Effrenium voratum. The sequence continues at coordinate 1,627,501 of CAUJNA010003439.1, forward strand.
CCCGGGATGCACGAGTGGCGACCTAGTACAATCTATGTATATATATATATATATATGTGTGTCTCTTTTTGGGGACGCCCCCAAAAATGGTGGCGTTCCTCTTGGTTTCCCTTTAAAACCACCAAAAATGGGTAACCCCCATCAAAGAACGACCCATGTACATCTGACCCCATCTGGAAGTGCCCAGTCCATGACATGCACGGCTCTCGGCAAACTTGCCTTCGCATGCGAAAGATGTGGCGACCACTCTGCTATTCACCTTAATCAGCGAGAGACGTTAGAGCAGGATTAGAAACTAGTCTCGCCATGAGTGTATGGAAGGACAATATTTGTTGGTGAGTGCTTTTTGTCACAATATCGTCTTTCTGCAAGCTGAGGATCATCCGATTGTAGCAGGGTGAACGTAGATGAGTAGGTGAAGGGGATGGCGACAAACCAAACAGGATTGTGCCATCTACCTTCACCCAACTGCACTGTTTGGCGTTCCTTTAATCTTGACAGTACTTCGTGTACACATGCTGTGAACCAAGCCCAATGTCCAAGAGCGATGAACATCTAATGTTAATGTCACTCTGATAATTAGAGTTGAAGAGCCACTGCGGTGGCGGCTAAAAAACGTCACTGACTGACTTCCAGGTAGAGGCATGTAGAGGCAATGCGAGCAAAATGGAGCTAACGGCAAAAAAACATTTCGGACTGTACATCCCCAGACAACTAACTTGGAAGCTGAACATGGACACGAAAATAGCCCTCCCGATGATGGCTACATTCAGCTTCCATGAAGAATTCATGATAGTTAGTTTTCCCAGTTGCGGAAGAGCAAACCTGTCACAGCCGGCAACTTCCCTCCCCACATACTTGGGACGCGAGCCCATCCCTTGGACCCTGGCTTCCTCGATGCGCAGCACACCTGACGCACGAGAACCGCGGTTTCATGGCAGGCAGGTGTACCCTGGTCGGGTTGGTTAAAAGGGAAACCAAAAGAAGGGGGCTCGTGCCTATTTTGGCACGTTGGCGATCGACTGGGGTCCAGCCTTTGCTGGAACCACCTTGCAAGTTTATATACAAGACTCACATCTCCTCGTGCTGAAGAAAAACTGAGTCGTCTCCCTCATGCCTTTGAACCGGCGCAAGGAAGTTAGTCCTGGCCGTCTTTTGATTCTGTGGCAAGTCGCCCGTAATGTCCTTGAAGCTGTCAAGGATGCTGCTCCCAGAAACGTTCAGGGTCGCCGCTTGGTTCCAGCCCAGAAGCTTGGTGTTGATCACGTGCCACTGCATGTTCGCATAGGTGCGAAAGGCGTAGAACCCCGTGCTGGGCACGCGCATGGTGGCCCATGCGGTATGATCACTCTGAACCTGTTGGCTTGGGTCGACGCCAGTGAAGCCTTTGGGGATGTAGATCGTATTGAGGATACCTTGAACCTTGTCCAAACTCAGACCTGCAACAAGTGTTAACATTTGCTTGAAGACGTGAAGGAAAACCATAAAGCTAACCGGCTTGGAGGTGGTTTGTACCCCTGTAGGATATTCAGAGAGAGATATTTTAGAGTACTAAACGTTTTCTAGAAAACAGGCAAGTCGAAAAGGTGAGTGCTAAGTCTGGCCATGGAACCAAGGCCATGAATTCCGGCATGTCCTGGGGCTTGGAGTTGAGCTGGGACACCTGACGGGTATAGAACATGCGCACGAAGCGCGAGGGGGGGGAGGCATCTGCCGGTAGCCCCCCCATGTTGAAGCCATGGCCCCAGTTCTTCGGTACGGCATCCGTCCCTGGCAGTTGGTTCCCAGTGTCTAGTCTCAGATCTTGCGATGTCACATTGGCATCAGCAGTCAGCCAAGCGAAGGTGTTGAGATTGTCAACCTGCCATAGGTAAGGCGGGTCATTCGTCATGACGCCCACGTAATTCTCATGGATCTGAGGCTCTCCATCAATATACTCCAATACAATGGAGTTCCCTTTCTTGTCCGCAATGGCCCAATGCAAGTTGCTCGTCTTCTCTTTATCGGTGTTCACGACGCAGATCTTGTGGTGTCGAATAGCCCACTTCAAGTCTGGAACGTTTTTGAAGTGACTCAGGATGTAGGCAGGGAGTTGCATAATATTGATCGTCTTGTAATGCTTGGAGCATGGGTTGCACTTCTGGTACTGCGAGCGATACAAGGACTGCGACGCGATGATAAGGCCCTCCTCGTTCATCCCATCACCAAAGAGGTCGGCAAATTCGATGCCGACGTAGCCCAAGCTGCCCTGGCTGCTTGTCTGGCTGCCACAGGCCGTGTCATTCGTGTCATTGTACAAGCGGTGCGGATAGCCCCTTGGAATGACCTTGAAATACGAGTCAAAAACGTTGTAGTAACGGTCGAACTCCATGGTATGTCCCATGATCTTCCCTTCCGGAAGGCTGGTGTTCACTTCGAAGTAGGAGCAAGCTAAGCTTCGATTCAGCAAGGCCAGAGCCAGCCAGAAGGTCAAGGAAGTCAGGTAAACCATGGTGAAGCTCGATTGACTCTACGCTTCTGGAGCCTGCCAGGAAGATGCTGAAAGGCTGAACTGCAGTAGTCCCTGAATGCTTTCCCGCTCTTGCTTTCTCGCAATCTCTCGTTTTTCTCCGGCCTTCGTGTCTCTGGCTTGCCCGTTGTGGTGCTCTTCTTTTTGTGTTCTTTTCCTTGTCACGTGTTCGTGTCTTCGCAAGGCATGCTATGAAGACATCACACACGAATCCCTGCCAGAAGAGCATGATGAACACTCAACACAACAAGATGCCAAGACAAAACATCGAGACATGAAGACGGAACAACCCCACCACCACTAGACCCAAGACGTTCAGATAGTACAACAATATAATCTGAATCCAAGACGCAGTTGCTCTAAAACGTTAACTCGAGAATCCATGTTCAATAGTCTAATCTCCAAGATACCAATAGCACAAATAAACCTAAAACCCTCACAAATACTCTAAAATGCCAAGACTGCAAGGTGACGGTTCCAACATCCTAGGAGTCCCAACGTTTACAATCCGAAGACTTTAAGGCGCTGATGCTGAAAAACTGGAGGGACTCCAAGACGCCAAACTTCAAGACACACAATCACAAAGAATCAAAATCCCAAACCCCAACAAATCTGGAAACAATCTAGCTGGAGTCTCCATGACCCTTCAAAAATGGGTCCATGACCCCTTTTATTTTGGGTAATGACCCCATTTTTAAAGGGTCATGGAGACTCCAGGTAGAAACCAAACATCCCTGATATCTAGAAAGCATGGGCGGGGCAACTCCTGCTGGTGAAGACATATGGGGAATGGCAGGGCATGAACATCCACTCATTGATCCAAGCTGTTCTTATTCCAAATAAGACATGTACTATGGGTGTTGTTTCCAAAATGGGGATCCGGTCCAGGTAAAAACGGCTTCCCTTTGGTATCCTTATGAGACGCACGTGCTGGTATGCCATTTATGTGGCTGCTGCGATGTGTTTCTATCATTATTGCTATCCCCCTCTTGGTCGTAAAAGGCTTGTAGGCCATAAGCCTACCAAGTCGAACATTAATAATATATTCTTGAACATTTTATGTAGCGGCATTTCTCTCTCTATATATACATATATATATATATGTATGCATGCACATGCACAAACACATATGTGTACCTCTATACGTTCTTCTGGGGTGACAGCAGGCCAAAAGGCGAGTACATACTTGAGGAAGGGTTCATTCAAGTATGCTTGTATGTTCACATCAATAGACAGATATGTATATATCAATATATATATATTATAAGTATAGGTAGCATACCTAGGGTACAAACCTACCTCTTTCATATATTATCTGCATGTTAGTTGCCCCCACTCACCAAAAAACACGCACAAACTAACATTTCTGGCATTTGGCCACACTCCTCACTAAAACACCCCAAGAAGTAGCATTTCTGGCTCCATGGTTGCTTCGCTGGGAATGTCGCGCAACATTCCGCACAAGTTGCCAGAAGTTGTATGTGTGTCTGTGTGTATGTGTGTATCTGGGTATGCATGCATGCATGTATGTATGAATGTATGTACGTACGTATGTATGTATGTATGCATGTATGTACGCATGTATGCTTATGTATAAGTATGTATGTATATATGCGTGTATGCAATATGTGTATGTATGTATGTATGTATGTATGTATGTATGTATGTATGTATGTATGTATGTATGTATGTATGTATGTGTGTGTATGTATGTATGTGTGTGTGTATGTTTGTATGGTTGTATGTTTGTATGTATGTATGTATGTATGTATGTATGTGTGTATGTTTGTATGATTGTATGTTTGTATGTGTGTAGGTTTGTATGTGTGAATGATTGTATGATTGTATGTTTGTATGTGTGTAGGTTTGTATGTGTGTATGTATGTTTGTATGTATCTATGTATGTATGTACGTATGTGTGTGTATGTATGTATGTATGTATGTATGTATGTATGTATGTATGTATGTATGTATGTATGTATGTGTGTGTATTGTTTGTATGTATGTATGTACGTATGTGTATTGTTTGTATGGATGCATGTACTTATGTGTGTATGTATGTGTGTATGTATGTAAGTAAGTATGTATGTATGTATGCATGTATGTATGTATGTATGTATGTATGAAAGCATGGATGTATGTACGTATGTACGTATGTACGTATGTACGTACGTACGTACGATTAGTTGATTTGTTTGTTTATGCATACGCATGTATGTAAGCATGGATGTAGGTATGTATGTATGTATGTATGTATGTATGCATGCATGTACGCATGTATGCTTGTGTGTAAGTATGTATATCTGTATGCATGTATGTATGCATTTATGTATGTATGTGTGTATGTTTGTATGATTGTATGTTTGTATGTGTTTAGGTTTGTATGTGTTTAGGTTTGTATGTGTGTATGTATGTGTGTATGTATGTATGTATGTATGTAAGCATGGATGCACGTATGTACGTATGTACGTACGTACGTTCGTTTGATATGTTTGTTTATGAATACGCATGTATGTAAGCATGGATGTAGGTAAGCATGTATGTATGCATGTATGTATGTACTCATGCATGCTTATGTATAGGTATGTATGTATGTATGTATGTATGTATGTATGTATGTATTTATGTATGTATGTATGTATGTGTGTGTGGTTGTGTGCATGATTGTATGTTTGTATGTGTGTAAGTTTGTATGTGTGTAAGTTTGTATGTGTGTATGTATGTATGTATGTATTTATGTATGTATGTGTGTGTGTATGTATGTATGTATGTGTTTATGTATGTATGTATGTATGTAAGCATGGATGTATGTATGTACCTATGTACGTATGTACGTACGTACGTACGTACGTTTGATTGATTTGTTTGCTTATGCATACGCATGTATGTAAGCATGGATGTAGGTACGTACGTATGTATTGCATGTATGCACGTATGTATGTATGTGTGTTTGTTTGTATGTATGTACGTATGTACGTATGTACGTACGTACGTACGTTTGATTGATTTGTTTGTTTATGCATACGCATGTATGTAAGCATGGATGTAGGTACGTACGTATGTATTGCATGTATGCATGTATGTATGTATGTATGTATGTATGTGTGTTTGTTTGTATGTATGTACGTATGTACGTATGTACGTACGTACGTACGTTTGATTGATGTGTTTGTTTATGCATACGCATGTATGTAAGCATGGATGTAGGTACATACGTATGTATTGCATGTATGCATGTATGCATGTATGTATGTATGTATGTATGTATGTGTGTTTGTTTGTATGTTTGTATGTTTGTACTTCCAAGTTATATACATCTAACGTCCAAACGCTACACCTGGCGCTTGAGTCCTTGGCAGCTCCCACCGAAGCCCTCGGCTGGAGCCTTCGCAGCGGCAGCTTAAAGATTGCCTCCGCGGAGCTGCAGGACCATGTGCACCTGGACTTCCATTTGGTGAAGCCCCCTGCAAATATGAAAAATATGTCCAGTAGGGATTTTATTTTGTAAAGATTCCCTTTAAAACCAAGGGAACATAAACAATATTCTTAAGCGAATGGTAGTGGACCATGGGCTCGGGGGCGGGCTCTGAATCAATCATGTGGGTATGAATTCATATGCATAACCGGTGCCTCAAGTTGAGCGCCTCAGAACATGAGGATCTCAGATTTGGAGTGGACTGAGTTGAGCCCCGAGCGTGGATTACCTTTTCTAGTGACTAACTGAATGGAAATCCAACCACTCAACACTAGGCTAAAAAGCTAAGGAACCGGATGGCTGGGAACCACCAAGTTTAATGGGCGTTGACGGAGAATTTCATGGGGGTTAATGGGATTGATAGGGGATATGAAAATTATTTGGACTCTTTGGTGGACGTCCACCAGCCACTTGTGAGGTAGTTCCCTATCAAAAATAATCGACATGTATCTCTATATTTTTTCGAATTCCAAAACCTGAAGTAATTAAGGGATCCCCAAGCACAGGATCTTTGTCATAGGTGAGCTTGTTATACCCCCAGGTGAGCTCGCTATAAAAATAGGCATACATATATGGATATATATATATATATGTATGCAGTTCTGTGTACATATATGTATGTGTATGCGCATCTATATCATGCTAGTTGGTCGAGGCAACCATCTTCCAGGTCAGTTTAAAGGGGAAACCAAAAGGGAAACCCGCCAAAATAGGGGGTCCCCCCCTATTTTGACACATAATGCATCTCGAGCACAGGGTCTGATCTGTATGTGTGTGTTTTTTTCCCTTGGGATACTTCTTTTCGGAGAAATATGTGGTAGCCCATAAAAGTAGAAGGACCAATCTAGCCAGGGAAACTCTGGGCTAATGCAAGCTGGGTCCGGGTCTTCACCAGTCTTTAGCACTAGTTTGTGTCCCTTTCTTGGGGCACTTTGAGTTCTTAGGTGGCAAAATTCTCCAAACAAGGCAACACTAAGGGTCCGAGACCTTGCAAGAAGTACTTCGACCCGGGCAAGCCCAAGCACTCTCGGGACGTTCGGCTAAGTTGGCAAGTGGTCAGCTTAGATACCCCAACAGGGTTAGCCCCGCTTAGAGGAACCTGTCAGGTCACTTCGCCAAAGCCCCGAAGGATCCTCATGCACCTGTCAAGGGACCTTTCAGGCTGTCAGGGCGTGTAGTCAAAATTTGCTTTGGAGTGCATTTTGGGCGTAAAGCTTGAGCTGTCCTTGTTTTGATTCGGTCCCCTTGAATTGTTCGGTTTGGGGGATAGCATGGATAGCTTTACATACACCAAAGCGAAACACCCAAAAAACAGGCGCATGGTCCGGACTCAAATCCGCGAATGATCATATGCTTTAAACGCGATGCATCCATATATATATATATATGTGTATGAGCCACAATCAGCATGTTACCTTCACGTAGTCGACATGGGACACTTGCAGATCTGCCAGTATGTCCTCAAGCCCGATGTTGAACAAACACGATGGTTGTTATTACTATGATTGTTGTCATGGTTATTATATATTGTATGCTTCCCTACCCAACCACAACCTCGGAACAGAAGATGTATTGACCGAACAGAAAGAGGAATGATAGTCAGCTCGCAAAAAGAAACAAAAGAAGCACGGTGTGGTTTTGAGGGAACTCTATGGTGGTTGCCCCAATGTGTTGGGACCCCCAGTTTGACGCCATAGACGAGTGGAAGAATTGACGAACCAGCTGCACCCGCAGGCAAAACCCCTCTACCCCTCTGTAGGACTGGCACCCACAATTGGATGTTCTGAGACGAGTCAGTGGTCAGCCTGGGATATAACCCACCGGTTGCGTTCTACTAGGGGGACATGTAAAGTTGACGGGTGGAGGCCTGGTTTGATTCCCTACTAAACCGAGGGACACCCCCCTATTCATAAACTGGGGTTGATTAATATGCAACATCGGTTAGGAATCGGAATGTCTCAAAATCGGGGAAACCCACAAAAATGGGTTTTGTTTTGGCTTACTCAGAGTTGAAGCCATGTCAACCCAGCGTCAAGTGGGTAACTAGCTGACCAACAACTTGCCGATGGCAACAAAGATTCAAGGGACCTAGTCCAACTTGCTGGACATGTTCCGAAGATACAGGGAGTCCACATGCTTGGAAGACTCCCCGTCCGCCCAAACGACAACAGCCTTTGCTTTGGGCACGGGCGGCAAGAGGGCATAAAGGCAACATTTTGGCTGGGTGCTCGAGATATACCAGAAGGGCCAACAAGTGCCATGTTGGGTACCAATTGACAGCCCTTAGGTCCTGCACTTGTTGTTTTGGCTTGCTAGGGGGGGTCTAACAGGCAACAGCCGAAGGCCGGGGCATCGCGCCGTGCTGCCAGGCTTGACGTTGTAGTCATTCAGGGTGCACTCGTCGCCTCGGAACCCGTTTCGTCTCGGTGGTGTCGGGCTTCCCGAGTCGTTTTCCTGAGTTCTCCTTGGTTTTGCGGAGGTTTCCTGGGGTGTTTCCCAGGGAGGGACTTGCCGTGGACAAAATCCATTTCGCACCAGGTGGGTGGGTTACAGTCTTCAAGACAACCCAACTGGTGCAAAACATGCAGCATTTTGGAGCAGTTCATGTACAACATGCTGCATGAGAATGGCTTGATTTTGAAAGGCTTGATTCTGAAGAAGCCGATTGCCAATGGTTGAAGATTACAGCCCTGCCGATTGAACAACGGCTACAAAGAGACACGTTGGGCAGGGGTGTCGCTCACCCCCAGCAGGAGCAAAGGAGAGTTGGCAAGCCCCGCAACCCAAAACCACATCCCACTCACAGTCTTCACTGAATCATTCATGGTAAAACTTGCTGGCTCGTTCATCCCTGATAAACGCACAACTGTTCAAAGTCTATCAAGAGTCTGACTCTGAGCATTCTGGCCAGCTCGGCCAGCGTCCCTTCCCCCCATTTGGGGCTAATCATTTTGAGAAACGCTCAGACAGGTGGGGGCAATCCATGGGGCAATCCGTCACACTCACACGTAACAAAAGCTGGCTGGGGCGGAGCTGCTCAGAACCACTGGCGCTGTCCTTGGATGGTGCCTCGTTGGAGCCTTTCAGGGAAACGGTGCAAAATAGCCACTCGATGTTGCCAGAAGCTACTCAACTTACCCTGTCCCATCAACCGTGCTGCAAATCATCATCGCTCCTTGTGTGAGCCATTGGAATCTGAGTGTGGGGATGGCCAATATCATCTTCCGCTAGAAAGGAATATTTGTACTTCTACGCCAAACTCAACTCACTATAACAGCACTGATGATGCTCAACCGATTGGCATGCTCAAGTGTGCATCTCCTGCATCTCATGAAACTTCTGAAAAGCATTGCCCATACAGCAACATTCACCGAGCCAAAAACGCTAGGCATCGCCAACCACGAACATCTGGCGCCGCAAGCACAAGCACGCGGACGAAGCTGCGCTGGGCCGAGAGCGCTCTCACGGCTATGTAGAAGTCCCTTCCAAACTGATGCCTCAACCCGAACATGGGCGGCCCACTTCCTGTCCAACACCAGTCTCGCCTTGCAGTAGATCGAAGATCAAGGTCAAGCCTCTTGCACACGGATGACTTTCTCGGGTTCCTTAGGCTCTGGAGCTTCTTGTTCTTGCGCATCCGACAAAGGCGGTCTGATTTGTTTGCGGGTTGCTGGAACGTATACCAAACACAAAGCGCAAGTTTGGCCAAAGCCCACCCCCAGGGCTCTTCGTTGTCTGTTGGGTGAAAAAGTATTGCCAAAAACAAGGGCCACGTCGGCTTACCACCCAGCGCGTCGGTATGTGTTGAACTAACCCGCAACATATCGCAACATATTGGGTTCCCTGCTGGTTAAAGAAAAAAAACAACAACTTACAAATCAGCAAGAACAAGCTGCTCTGCCCAGACAAGGACACGCAAGATCAGATGCGGACTAGTGAAGGTGTTTGGCCAAGCTTATAAGCTGTTACCAACCTAGGCACAACCCTCCCATTTATTCCTCTAGGTGGAGTCGGCACCGTTGCGAGTCGGCAACAACTATCACCCAGGTGGCTAAGCTCTTGCTAACTTGTCCGATCAAGAAAAGTAGTGAAGACGTCTCTTGCCCGAACACGCAGGTAGGTATATAGTGAAGGCGTCCTAGACATAAAACTAGGTCCTCCAGTAGAGAGGTTAGAATAAGGGTACCCTTTTTCTCTAGTCTATTTTAGTAGGGGAACCCTCCCCCAAAAAAGGGTGAGAAAGGGCACTACTGGGGAACCTAGAAAAGTTTGGGCATGGCTAAGCAGGAACCCCAACCTCTCGGATTGGCTTGAGGGACTCCCTGAGCTCAGCTAGTCTCTCATTTCGCTCCCAGCTTCCTGGGTATGCCTTCGTGCTGGAGGCAAACAAAAACAGAACAAGTGCAGCTGCCGTGGGGGTCTCTGACAAATCCCTTGAACAGCGGGGAAGGCAGCGCGTCTCAATGAATTGAACTTTGGAGAAACAAAAACAAGAAAGTTATTGAGCGCTCAGGCGTGGCTCAAAGGGACTTGCACAGTGCCTTATATAATGGGAGACCAAAAAGAAAACCGACTGTCATGGGAGGATCCCTAAGTTGGACTCATACGTACTCAAAATAACTCTTGCGAAAGGAATCTGCGAATGAGGGTGGGACCGGATCCGGCGGCTGTTTGAGTACTTAAGAAGCGCCGAGTGTTGGGACATTTGCAGTTAAGTCCCAGAGTGCTGAAATTTATCGCCAAACTTCAATGCCAACTACTAGGGTACACAGGGACCCGCCTGTGGCGTTCCATGTTTGTGGAAGGGTATCCTTTTAGATAAATGAACAGCACATGATAGGTGCTCTTGATCGCAAGCTGAACCCACCGTACGCACGGCACGCAACAAGGGCCGAGCTCATCTGCTTGCCGCTATAAATGAGACGGATCCTTGCTCGTCCGGACTCGCTGAATTCGTCGACAAGCAGTAAGCGGGCAATTCGTGACACGGGAGTTCACCCAGTTGTCGCGTGAGGGTACGTGGTGCATTTCCTTATGTTGATCCCGTTATTGGCTGTGAAGGGAGGGCACTACTTTCAGGTACACTTCACCAATATGCGAGTGTACTCTCCAATTATGGAAGTGGACAAAGGACATGATCAAATAACAGGCTTCCAGCCGATCAGCGTCCACAAGGGCACCAAAACCGGAGACCGTTCTGTAATTTGTGTCCTCCGGCTCCCTGACAAACATCAAACTGTTCTGCCCCGCCGAAAAGTCGTCGGCGAGTTGAAAGCCTTAGAGTTGAGTAACATGGAGTTCCTGCTTGGCCCTCCACCCATTCTTGACGACTAGAATTGAGTCGTCCTCGTTGGACGTAACGCCGAAACATGTCAACCAAAAACACAATGAACTCTTCCTGACAACCCCAACCCGCTCCCCTCCCCACCAAACACACTTCCAGCATCAGTCTGATTCAGTCTTTCCCAAGGGGTTGTTTGGAAGGCAGTGGCATTTGTGAGCTGCCCACCGGACGGGTGCGACTTGCTGCAGTAAATGATGGCAAAGTGCATTGGATCGCCCCCCCCAACCGACCTTATAAAGAGCAGTTGGAGCCGGGCAGGCATGACACCTACACAGTTAATCCATAAGGGCGCGGCCAAGGGCAACCAAGGAATACTGCCGGTTTCTAAATGCCATGCACCTTCTACAACCACTATGCCAGTTCCATCTAAACCAGCGAGAGCAAATTAAGCAATCTCCTGAATAAACCCCAAAATCTTGGTTAACTTTCCTCTTGGTTTCCCTTCAAACACAAGGGTACCCTCACAAAAGACATACCCAATGAAAGGTCCAAAGTCAATGTCTGGCCTGGGCCAGACTGAGTTTGCATATGACAGAGGTTTTTTTGTTCCAGGATCCCCCAGCTGTCCAATGCCTCACAATAAAGGAGGTCACTTAACAAACCAGTTGATAGCCGTTGGATGGTGCTGCGTTGGTTTTCCCCGCGTCCAAACCAAGGGAGTAGTGGCCATCACCTTTAGCCCAGCAGCTGCTCCACCTGGATCCCCTCCTTCTCCTTGCGAGAGATGAGGCGCCCAAACAAAAAGGTGATGCGGGTGTGTCTTCAAATTGGGGACCCCCTAAAGATGGTTGTTTCCTTTTGGGTTCCCTTTAACACAACCCAAAAAGGGGGTTCCGGAAAAAAGTTGGACCCATGTGAAAACCACTCGATTTGAGCTGGCCTTTTTGAAAGGTGATGTTTAAGACCACCCTTTGGACATCTAATAGCCCCGGCTAAGGCAGATAGGATGCGGTGTTTAATCATTTAAGGGATGCTTGGCCGCCGAAGGGTTAGTTGGGATGAGAAAGAAAAACATAACCCAGTTAGGAGGTTTCATAATAGTCCGTAGAAGATGGGTGAGACTTACTCGGCCAAGAAAAGCTAAGCTGCTGTGTTGACTGGCCACACAGGAAAAACAAAACAATACGTGTTCGGCCTTGGCTACCATGAAGAACCCCACCAGCAAGCAAGGGCTACCAGGCATGCCGTCCTCGAGTGGCCAGCTGGTGGCAACTTTTGCTCATGCACTGATCCAGAAATGCTCGAAGCCAAGCAATTGAAAAACGGGGTGCCCCAGTTTGGAAGCAATTGGTTGACCAAAAATAGCCCAAAGGGGGGCAACCCTAAAAGAAAAGGCGGCACAAAAGCAATTGAGACGATGGCCCTTGGCTGAGGGCGATGTTAAACTATCCCCCATCGCCCTGGCGGTTTCTGGTATCCTGGCGGGTGCCAGACTTGCTGGTTCGATAGGCAGGGAATCAGACATGGCATGACCCCTTGAAAAACCATCCAACTTGTGGTTTCCTTTATTCGGGAATCCCCAAAACCGGTTCATTCAACCAACACCCGGTCTCCTCATTCCCTATCGCAGCAAGAAGAGCAACCAATCTGAAGCAGGGCCATCCACCGAGACGTCGGCCTTCGGCCACCCAGCCGCATCCGATGCGAGGCTCACCTTTTGGAACGATGGCTTGGGTGGTTGCAAGGCTAGCCTTCTTCAGGTGGTTTTGAGGGAAGGCCAACAAGAGCCACCATTTTTGGGGGAACCATAAAACCTACCTTTGCGCGCATCCGGAAAAACAAAAAAAGTTCAAAGAAACTCCCCTAAAATATGTTGATTCTCCAGACCAAATTGGGTATCCTCCGGATTAATCTGAGGTTATTGGAAATTCTCCGCAGCGAATCTCATTTCCCTCAAAAGGTCAGTACACCAATGTAGATGGCAACATTTCCTTTGGGGAAGGTGAGAGGGATGATGAAGCCAAAGTGTGGGAATTGTGCCACCCTTCACACGGAATCCGCGACTATCGGTCCTGCAGGGCCTCCTTGACATGTCGCACCGTGTTGTCCTGCGAAGCCCAACTCGGAGGTGCTCCATATATCTTCAGACTCTGCATGTTTCTTGACTTATTGTGTGTTTTCAGTCCTCCTGTCCAAGTGATTTATCCTTTCATCCGAGAACTATGAGAATATAATTTTAGCATACCCCATCCCTAATAATGAGGATTCCTTGCATAGGGGCTCCTGGGTATGCTCAAAAGGTATTTTGGAAAGTCCGTGGATTTACGCATATTTTCAGTCTCTAAACATAGTCTTCAGTCGGCCCCAAGGGCCGCAAAATACATCGACCCGCGATCGTCCGTTGCCCTCGGTGTTTTGGTTGGAGATTCAGTTCATACGAAAATGGGATCCTTCTTGGCCTGCAGCCTCCTCAAACGCGTTGTGTTTGTTTTGGCGCTTCGAGATTCAGTTCCTGAAAAAGATGTGTGTGTGTGTGTTGTATTATCTTTGTTGTTGTTGTTTTTTCTTGTTCTTTTTTTGGGGGCGGTACTGCAGTAATCTGGAGAGATAATGTTGCCGCAACATTTGAAACGTAGGCCAACACTTCCAGCCCCCGACCGCTTCTTCTCATCCAAAAGACAGCAAACAGATAATTGGTTGTCTCTAAATAGCGAACCCTCAAAATGTGAGGCTTCCCTTTGACCTCCCTCTAAACTAACCCCAAAAAGGGCACACAAAACCTCAAACAAGTCACACCCAATGGTCTCCACCTGCATTCGGGACCACCAACTTGAAGGAACAGGAAGCCCGGCTTAGATGAATTCAGCCACGAAGCATTTGAATCATTCAAATCATCTTCTTCAGGATTGGTTATATGGAGGAATGCAGGTATACCACGCATCAAACAAAATCGGCTTGGACGCGCTTGTTTGTGGATTTCACCTGCTCTTTCCCCTTGTTCTTCCATTACCACGCCAGCCACATCCAAACCATTTCCTAGAGCCTAAACAGGGGGATTCGGGCAGTGTCTGAACACGTCCAAACAACCCTCCTGGAACTGCCCTACGACTCATGGATCTGCCAAAAAAGGGCCAGTAGCCTTTGCAGACCCAAAACCAAGGCGCCCAATCAAAATGACATTTTGAAATCACAACTTGATGCCAAAGATCGGCCCGCTGCAAATGAATGAAAACCCTATAACATGTCAATGTGTATATATATATATATGTATATATATGTATAATAGATTTGTTTGTGTAGGAGACACCTCAACGGGGTCTGAAGGTTTTCATGGATGGCCGAATTCCGCTTCGCCACCACTTGGGGTGGATGAAACTGGAATAAACCACCCAGCGGTGCAGTTGGGCCATCCGCAGATCAGCACCCCCAACTGGTGCAGGACACGTGAGCTCATTGCCCCAAAGGAGCAACCTCTTTGGCCTTTGGTCAGAAGCAACCAGGGCACCCTTAAAAAAAAAAAGGTTGAACTAATTTTGCGACATCCTGGTGGTCTTTTTCCTACTGGGGATCGTTAGGTTCATTTCCAACATCCTGGGCGATTCCTGCAAAGACCCAGCAAACCGAGTGCCCCCGTCCAGCTCAAAGTTGAAGTTGGTCTTTCTGCCCGTCAGGGTCTTGATGAAGATCTGCATCCTCACTTGGCAAACTTCCTTTTTTCTTGCCGGCGGGGACCCCAAAGGAACGAACCATGGGCCCTTGGCTAATACATGGAGACCCCGTGATTGGAGACTGGTCAAAATGGGTATCGGAGTACTGGTCAAAATTTGGAGACTCCGATTGACCTTGGCGAATATATGGAAGCACGCATGGACTCAGGGTATGGAATGCCAGGAGTGGGTCCAAGAGAGCGTGGGGGGAGAAAAAACCACTTGGATGACCACCCCAGTCGAATTGCTGAATCTGTGATGCTTGTTTATCCATTCAGGGGCAGCTGAGAAATGTCGTTCGAAATTCGCCGTGAAAAACAGAAGCCCGACGCAAGCTTCATCCTGGGGCCCCAAAGTGGCCAAGGGGTGAGGTGGGGGTTTGAAGGGATACCTGGAGTCTCCACTATGACCCTTTAAAAATGGGGCCATTACCCAAAATAAAGGGGTCATGGACCCCATTTTGAAAGGGTCATGGAGACTCCAGGTACTTGCATCATCCCGGTGTTTCTTCTTGGCCTTTGACGGTGACAAATTACTTTGGTGACCCACGCCGGGTTTGTGATACCTCGTTTGGGAAGGTGTGTCCTTGTTGAGTGTCAGAAGAAACCAAAGGAAAGCCACCCCGGAAAATCCACATACAAGTTTTTCGGCCGCGGTCAGGGTGCTGCTAGCCAGAAGCCTTGCAATAGTTGTCCAAGCTCCCTCGGGTCCGTGATCATCCCTACCATGGTGCAGCCAGAGAGATTGGAGAGATTCCAAAAGAAGCCCAACGCAAGCCATACGGGAAATCCACACACATCCTGATACCTTTGGGCTCCCTGCACCCGCGGATCTGCTGCTTTGGAAGGGTAGAACCTGCTTCAAGTTGCTTGGCCGAAAGGCGCTGGAAACTTGGGGAGCTATGATTCGACCCATCCTCGCCATGGAACCGTCGTCATGTGTTTTGTCCAGTTTGGTTCAGTTTGTGTTGTTTTGTTCAGCTTATCTTCGTTCAAATTGTTCGTTCAACCAGTTTCAAGGTCTCTTGTTAGAAAAACAAAAGTGTGGTCTGCCAGGTCCCCTCAGTCGTTCTTCCATCACATCCACTCGACTACACCAGCACAGGTTTTTATATATGGGTCTTGCTTTGGGGTCCCCTTGTTTGGTGGTTTCAAAGGAAAATGGGTCCCTAAGAAGGACACACCCACATAATCCAACTGAACATTACATGATAATTCATGTCCCTTTCGGTCTTGTGCCTTTCCAGGAGCCCATGAATGAACCTCTTTGGAAATGAACCCCTTTGGAGGGGCCTTGGCCAGTTAACCAACTGAAAAACTGCCGCTTTACGCACCCTCTCCTTGTACAATTCAGAGCATGTACTGCCTTGTTGAGTTGACGGCCGTTGGGGTCTGTTGCAAGCGGGAGCTTCACGCCGAACAAACCCACACTTCTCTTTTGGATTTGCTATTTCCTCTTTAAAAATATAAAACATATAAAAATGAACCTGCCCCTGGGATTTCGCTCGTACCAATGTGAGCTTCGTCTTCAACGTTGAACCCTGGACATGGGAGAACTTCTCAGTTTAGTGGGCAAGATGTTCTCAAACATTCACCCAGGTAGGTGAGCTCGCTTTTATCCCAAGAGCTCGCCATGAAAATCGTAGTGCACAATAATGCACTAAACTCCTTGCCCACAACTCCGGCGATTAGCACCCTTCCCGCCAGCCTTGGCACTAACCTCGAATTTCCTGGCACCCACCCCACGATGGATGGTCTCTCACTTGCAAAGTGGCTTCCGGCGGGAAAGTCACGGAAAGCAAACGCACTCGTTTTGTTTGTTGGTTGTTCCCAAAGGGAACCCACCCGCCTGTTACGTGTTTGTGTGTTCGAAGGGAAACCCGCCCAAAACAAGGCCAACTGTTCTTGCTTCTTTGCCGTTACTCGCTTGCAAAAAGGAAAGCGCGATGTTTCTTTGTTGATCTTAAAGGGAACCCTATCCCTAGTTGTTTGTCGTTCTAGAGGCAGAGTCCACCTAAGCAAGGAAGACCAGGAAGCCCACTGGGTGCTCAGCGTGCCTCAAAACCTGCAAAATCTGCCAAAGTTGAGCAGCTCCAACTGCTGGTCGTTTGGGTTGAGGTGGCTCAGAGGGAGTGCGGAGGTTACCGGAGGTTGCTTTTGGCTTCTTATGAGGGTGACCCGCATGAAAACCCCAGTTGGCACGTGGTGTGCTCAATCATTCAAAGGAACCCTAGTACTTAATAATTACGTAGCACAAGAGGCTGATCACCATCCCCAACAACCCCCAAGCAAAAGGGTATTGCCAATTTGGCTCATAACGATCAACTCCCAAACAGGGTTTGCACGTTATGATGTGTGGAACGCCTCTTGGAAGTCTCATTCTTTCCCGAAGGGTACCAAGATGCGAACACTGACCCAAAGACCATCTCCAAGCTGAGGTGAAGTCGAATATCTAATATCTGTTGCTGGGGAAGGCCATGGCACTCATTGATCCTTGTACTGGTCGCGGGTGCTCCCCATACGGCGCTCACGTGTATATCACCGGGCTTCTTGCTTTGTTCAAAACCCCTACTGACTGAAAACATCGGTTGAAGATGGGCAAACGCAGTCGCTGAAGGGTGCTGATGTTTAATATATGAGAGGCACACTTGGATTCTGACTGAGATTCTGACTCAATTTGGATTTGAAGTCCCCCCCATTCGAAGAAATTGGGCCCTACCCGTTCTCTGGGCTCAACGTCGGCCGCGCCTCGGTCAAGGGGCGGAAGATTTGGCCTGACGGATGGAAGAGCCTCTGGGCCCAGGAGTCCAGGTCTTAGCCGGTTTGAAAACCCCTCTGGGCTGTGGGGAATGGAATCCACGAACCTGTGATACAACAGAAAGGGCCTAACCCCATAGACTATTTTCTTCATATAAAGGGGGATTCCCTGGTATCACAGAAGTGGGGAGAAACCCCTTGATCCCACAACCCTGCGAGCCCCTCTCCCCTTAAAAAAAGATCGATTCGCTTTGATTGCAAGTGAGGCAAGGAACTCGTTTCACACCCCGAAACACAGGACCCATGAGCCAAGACCGTTGGGGCATTCTCAGATGTTTCAAGCACTCAGGAAGGCTCCGCCTCAGCCTATGAGAGCCTTGCAAGGGATGTTTGGTTCATTGCTCTGGCCCCAGCTTAGCCTTTGGGTCCTTTGGGGTGAGTTCCAGTGCCAAAGCCTTGTGGCCCAGTCCCTTCGGGATGAAACACCTCACTCCAGCATCGTTGGATAAGCCCCCTGAGTGGGACTTGCTCTACATACCATACCACCCAAGTGAATGTAATCAGTTTTGATGTGGCTTTTGTGGATGCACCCATATAGGATGTCAAACAATTCAACGATTGCCAAAAAAGGACCAACAGCGAGGGAAAACAGGCAAAATCCACAAAAACCGCATTCAAACCGGTTTCTGGATTTATGAATACATTTGCCAGACCTTACCCACCACTTCCTATCAAACTAGAAACGCAAAGCTTGTATATCTCAGATAGGTTAACAGGGCGTTTGCAATAAAAACAACCATCGTCCATGAATCACATTGTGATTTCCTCTTGACGCAATAAGACAACAAAAATAGCAAGGCTTGCACTGCGCACCCTACAAACTGGCTGATATGGGTGTCTCTCAGAAACATGCATGCTTCGCAATTTGGTGTTGCTTCAAACTCAGTCAAACTGCTCCCCTGTTGGGCAGTTTTTTCTTTGCGAATGAGCTGAGAGGACTGCTCGAAGGCTCTCTCGTACATACACGTGACTGTAGCCCACACAAAGCAAGTGCACTGAGACATGATTTTTGCCCAAGTGCAGAAACAGCCATGTGATTGATTACTCACACCAAAAGTCAATGACTTTGGCCATCAAGAAACCAGCCACTAGGTCCTCCAGTAGAGAGCTTAGAATATTGGTGCCAACCTTTTTTTCTTGGTAGTCTATTTTAGTAGGAACCCTCCCCCAAAAAAGAAACGGTAAGAGGGCACTGGGTGACCTAGGCCAGAACCCGCTGCCAAACTCTGGGCGCCCTCCCTTCCGCACCCACCGCCTCGCTCCACGCGCTTTCTCGCGGAAGAGGCTATGAGCCGACAGGCTTGCAGTCTCCAGGCCGTGTCCAACGCCACGTGTCCCATTGGTGCGGAAATTGCGGGTTTCCCGTTTGAGTCCCAAAGTTGGTGCCCTTCTCTCTAGGCCCAACAAAAAGGGGAAGCTCTCTTCTCCCATGCCTCAGTGATTGAATTGGTGTCTTAAAGTACTTTCTCTTCGTTTTGACGAGCCACAGAAACCGAAGATGCCTGTCATCCTTGGTGGCTTGGATTCGCAGCAGGAGTTTCAAACCGCGGTTTCTTGTGACTTAGCACATGAAAATATACCCCCCCTGCCCCCCCGCCCTTCCCCCCCGCCCTTCCCCCCCGCCCTTCCCCCCGCCCCTCTCTTTGCGTCTGTGCGAAGACCCTGCTCCGCAAAGCCCCCGCGTGTCTGTCTGTCTCTCTCTGTGTCTCTCTACGTATCTGCGTCTATCGTGGTGTCCGCGAACGGGTCTGTGCACGCGTGCTTTCTCTCGCCCCGGGCCGAAATTCTCAGGTGTATGGGGGTGGCGGGCGGCGGAACCAGGCCGCAGGCCATCAACTCCGGCTTCGCCGTGCAATGTTGCTGAAAGGGGCACATGCCTAGGCTTTGCTTTCCGAGAGACGGTCACTGCCGCCGCGCGCGCGCTCGCGCCCGTCCGTCCGTTCCGTCGTCCGTCCATGCGCGCGTGCGTGCCTGCGTGCGTGCGCGCGCGTGCGCCTGCGCGCGCTGCGTGCTGGGGGCGCGCGGCGGGGGGGCGGCGCGCGGGCATGCGGGCGCGGGCGCGCGCGGGTGGGTGGGGGTGGGTTGGGTGGGCGGGTGGGTGTGGGTGGGTGGGTATGGGTGTGTGTGTGTGTGTGCGTTGTTGGATAGGTGGCTGTGTGGTGGGTGTGTGTGCGTGTGTGTGCGTGTGCGCCATCCCATCCATTCCTCCATCCCATGTATCATTGCATCCCACGGACCCACCCATCCATCCACCCATCCACCCGCCCACCGCATCCCTTCCATCCATCCATCCATCCCTCCCTCCCTCCCTCCCTCCCTCCCTCCCTCCCTCCCTCCCTCCCTCTCTCCCTCTTTTCCGCCATCCATCGCGTCCATCCATCCAGCCTGCATGCAGCCCGTGCGGCGGACATGCGAGGCCGGCGCGCGGAGCACAAAAATATTGCATGTGAATACCCGACAATATTGCCACACTAAACCAATATGGGTGCACCAAAAACTAATACCCTTGTAATAACATACCAGTTGCTCATGTCATGTATGTCTTTGAATTTCTCACGACAACTAACCACCTTCCAACCAGGCAATGGTTGGCACAAGCCTCATTTGATAGTTGACGTCCCCCGCCCTCCCACCCATCCACCACCCACCCACTGACTGACACAAAACAAAGACAAACACATCCAGGACATCCACAAACACAAACACTCACACATCTGCGCGTATTTCCTTGAATCACACATTCGATGGCGAATGCGCTTGGCCCTTCGCCATGTTGCGATGCGTTCCTTGTCTTCCGGAAGCTAGCACTTTTCCTGATGTCCCGTCTTCAACCCCTTAAGCAACCGATGCTTTTGGACAGTACTTGGGGCTTGGAACACGGGAGAACAGCAGGTTTTGGAGGGTGCCATAAATTTACTCAAACTGTTTGCTAGCATGGAAAGTGAAGTAAATCCAAACGGGGTGTTGAAACTGGCAATGATCTAGGCCTTCCCATCCCCCTTCCATTCCCGCAGAGCGCGCATTTTGAACATTCGGGCAAGTCATCACATCGTTCTGGGCGGTGAGTGACAGACCCCGGTACCCTCCCTCGAATCACGCAAGTGGACGTGAATAACATTTCTGTGGATATGAAACCAACTATTTGCGAAATCTCCCAGTTTGGGACACTCCGAAACGTTCGTTGGAAAATGGTTGCCAGCTTTTGGGGCAGTGTTCTCAGAACCGTAAGGGAAGAAATGTTGGTCCTCCTACCCTTGCAGCTCAGTCATTGCTTAGAGATTTTGGTACCTGGGGGCGTTCTCGCCGCTCCACATGTGCTAAGCGAGTCCTACATGTACAACGTGGAGAGGCATGCGCCACATGCTCGGCGTGCACGCTGGCTTATCAGGGGCTCTTATGCTTTCCTGATAAACATTCGCTTCAAAAGGCCAAACCTCCCAACAAGAGGGAGCCTTGACAATAAACAAGTGCCACCACTGAACCGTGTCACATCGTAACGTCTGCCATGTCCTTCTGCCGATAAATTTGAAAAGTTGTTCCAAAATCAAACGAACGACGTGACTACATCTTGCATCTCTAAGCGTGAGTCATGATCAACGGCTGATACCCGGCGCAAACCATTCTCAGGGCGGTTCTCTACGAACCTTCATCTATCCCAGGTTTGGACTGGTTTGGACTGTTGCTCATATGTATATATATATATATACATATGAATAAACATATGAACATATACTGTATATATATATATATGTATCAATGGACATAAATATATGCACGTATATACTCAACATACATGTACATATATCTGCAACTGTACATACCTATATATATATATGCACAAATGTGTGGTTTGCATGTTATCTGCACGTGTATATACACACACATGTAGACATATGTATATAGCCAGATATATATATATATATATACATACTGTATACTTCAATTCAATTCAATGCAGTGTAACGTAACACAATGTAATGTCATGTGCTGTGTGCACACACACACACATATCTGCGCTGTCCTCAGATCCCCTGCCAAAAGTTTAATTCTTAGTGTATTGAATGGACACCCCCCCACTAAACACTGAAAGGCTAGAAAGCTATCGGAATGGCTTTCATGGATTGAGCCTACATCCTTGCGATCCGAAGTTGCCATGGCCCAGCGGAAAAGAAAGCCGGCGTGCCCCGGATTTTTTTGTTTTGGCTCGCTCAGGCTGCCGGCTCAGAGGCTGCCTCGAGCGCAAGCTTTCAGGTAAATGGACCGCTTGAGATCGACGGCTCGCATTTTTGAGTGGGTACCTGTTTCAGAAGGAACACCATCAGGAAAAGAGCATTCTTTCTGAGGGGGTCCAGATTCTTGAAAAAGACACACCCGTATCAGCTTCTCATTGTCCCAAACCCAGCTTGGGTTGGGAGAGTCTAGCAGGAACTCATAGTTCCCCTTACGCCGCAGCAGCTCCTGTTCTAATTTGGCCTTTCCAAAACGAGCGAAACGGGAACACACAGCGGAGCCTTGTTCCTTGTTTTAAGGCAAGCCCATGCCAAAAAACGAGAAAAACAACGGGGGGGGGGGGGGGGGGGGGGGGAAGGCCTCCCAAACCCACCCCCACCAAAAAAAATGTTGTTCCCCGGCTGAAGTCTTATGGCCACGGGGCAGAACCTATGGATCCATTTTTGGGGTTCATGCACATTCATTCGCCACCTATGTGATGTTCACCAGGGGTACCATGGGTGTTGACCCACAGCCTTATCTCAAAAAGTCGTTTGTTTTGGTTTTTTTCCTGGCATGTCCGGCCAGGCTGCCTCTTCTTTGGGCGCGGCTGCCTCTTCTTTGGGCGCTGCGGCTTCTTCCTTCGCCTCTGGCGCGGCGGAAGGCGCCGCCTCCTCTTTGGCTGAGCCCTGGCGTAGCATCGCCCCCAAAGGGGCGGGGCTGATCAACCCAAAACTCCCTGCCTGGAGTCTCCATGACCCTTTAAAAAAGGGTCCATGACCCCTTTATTTTGGGTAATGACCCCATTTTTAAAGGGTCATGGAGACTCCAGGTGCACCAAAATGCGGGCTGGGGGACCCTCTCTCCCTCTTATCCGCCATCCATCGCGTCCATCCATCCAGCCCGCACGGCGGACATGCGAGGCCGGCGCGCGGAGCACGAAAATCGACTAGAATTGGTGGTGCGCCGAAAACCCCCCAAACATGGCATCATATGGCATCCCATTGGTTTTGACAACTTGACAACCACAGCCATATATACCTTCAATCAAGCACAACACACGTAGCGAAGAAACGCAGCCAGGTCTTTTCCATCAACCTCTCGCCTGGAGCGCTAGCCGTTTCCCCCCACAACCACGCGGTCACTCCTGGGCGGGGCTGGGCGGAGCCAGCTTGGGCTCCTCACCGGAGCCACCTGGAGCTGAGAGATTCGGAGAAGCTTTTGGTCCGAGTCACCAAATTGACTTACTAGGATCCTGAACATAGGTGGCCTTTTGGAAAAATAGATGGGTTTCCCTGGCAAATGGAACAACACCCATCTAAACCAGTGCCATCTATTTTTAACCAGGCTCACCTAAAAAGGACGCCTATGATCGAGAATAAATCCTGAGGATCGCTTGGTATAGGATGTACATTGACCCCACTCTGGTCCCGAAGGTTAGAAGGGACGCTCAACAACGACGGAAAACCAACAGGTCAGACCCAACCGCTTTGGGAAAGGCTAGCCAAAGCCTTTCAAGAGTAGGGTTTAGCAAAGCTGTGTGATGTTCATGGCCAAAATGTAGTTGTTGAAGCAAACCTCTTCATTTGACCCGATCACAAGGGTAGAAGTTTGGCCAGAAGGGAAGAATCGTGACGGGAAAGAGGCCCTTTTGGACTTGAACATCCTGCAAAGAACAAAAGGCCAACTACGTGTGTATGTTGCTTTTGCCCCTTTGCAGGCTGGTTTACAAGGAAACTATAAGGAAATCCTCTGTTTGGAGTAGGCTTTTTGCTGGATGTTGACACCCACGGGAAAAGTGTACCATTTGGCCATGGGTCAAAATCCAAATCGTACCCCCAGTGAACATCCGATTCAATCCCCACTAAAATAGGTTCTAAACTGGGTGGTGCACCGAACACCCCAAAACGAGATCTTACTGGTTTTGACAACCACAGCCATTTGTCTTGCCTTCCGTTTCAAACCATCGCGGGTTTCAAGCACCTCGGAGCAAGGAACAACACCAAAAGGTACAACGGCTTCGCGTGAAGCGCCAGCAACCAAAAGGCCTAGTTTGGAAGAATTGTTTAGCTTGCTGGGTTGCCTTAACTAAAAATGGCTGTCATGAAAAACCAGCTTTAACGCCCAGTGCTTTGGTTGCAAGGGGAAAACAGAGCTGGAGCCCCCTTTAGCAAGGTAAAAAGAAAAAGCCGTTTCGAACCAACTGGTACAAAGGTCTCACGAGCCACTGGCAAGGTGACAGTAAACCGATGTCCAACAGGCTTGGGCCGAGCCCCCCCCCCCTCCCGTTTAAACATGAAACTCCCATTGATAAAACAAATACATGTCTTTGGCTTCCCCAAGGCCGAGTTTGGTGTTTCCAACTCATTTCTTGGCAACTGGCATGTCCGCAACCAAATGTGTTTTCTGCCCACTCAAAAACTCCCAGAACCTGAGACCTTCCAAACAGCGGCTTTTTAACGCCCAACCCCATGCCGTTTGAGCATCGCAACCCCATTCCCACCAAAACGTAAACCAAAACATCCAGCCAACCTGTCAACTTCCCAACGGAGGGCACCAGGAAAAGCGAATGCCAGGACGCAATTTGAAACATGTGGGTGTGGCTCAAAATTAAACAGGAGGGGTTACGCAGGTTTTGGTCCATGTTTCCACTTATCAGGGTTCCATTTTGGTACCGGTTTTTTGAGCCACAGCCATGTGAGAGTCAACTGCAATCCATGGGAAAGCCAACAAAAACCCTCCCGGCAAACCACACAAAACAAATCCCCGCACGAAGCACGCCTGCCGGCGCTGAAGGCGCGGCCTGCGAGCAGCGGACACTTGGGATGGGTCCCAAGTCGACCTCTTCAGTTCTTTGAGGAGATCTTCCAATCAAAGAAAGCTACTTGTTTCGCTAGGGGAAAAAAAAGCTTCTAGGGTTGTCGATTTGGGGTGAGGTTCACGGCTGATGGGCAGATTTGAGACATCCTCCAACCCGCTCGGTATTAGACTGGTGCACACCATGTAAAAAAAATCTAGGCGGCCGCACCTACCGTCACCTACCTACAGTTGGGACTGTCCTTTGCTCACCTACCCGGTGTTTTGATTGTGGCTCAATTGAAGAGGGTAGCCTTGAGGATGTCACATAACGGTTGATTCACCGATCTGAACTCACGAATCTCAGGATAAGCTCGGAGATAGAACCGCTCCCTCAATGGCCTCCTACATAACATATCCTGGAATACTTGCAAGTAGGAGACCATGGGAAGCCCCGAAAACCACCTCAATTCACAATAATCGTCTACATCGTTACCATGGGTGACGTCAAAACCACTCACCTCATGGGAGAATTTGTGCGATTCTTTGGCCCCTACCTGGCGTTTGGACGCCCGATCTCACCACGAGAGTTTGTGCCCAGAGGCTCAACAAATCTCTTGCTGCAATAGGTAGGGAATGACCGAGCCCGAGTCGTGGTTGAATTAGCCGGTTTTGGGGATGCCCAAGGAAGCCGTGATGGTTAAAAGGGTCATTCCCTCATTCCTTGAGAACCAGCAAGTTGTTTTGTGTGGGCGCGAAATGATTTGTGTCAAGGGCCCCTGAGAAGCCAGGGTTCTCCATAGGCCACCATTCTAGAAAAGAGGCCCTTTTGCTTTCCCTTGAGACACAATCGAAACGTTGGTCCTCAAGTTCTAGGACCACGACCCCCACCATGTCACAACAATATTCTCCTGAGTCTTAGCATGGAACCGAACAAAACAAATCCTTTTGATAAGAACTGCTTTCCGGGATCAAACCTTTTCTTTGGTTCCATCCGAATTTGCAATGGACTCTCAACTGTTTCGCCTCCCAGTCCAAACATTCCGTGTCAGCTTTGTGCAAACACCTGTCGCACGCGATCGCACGCGATCGCACCTTTTCAGATGTCGCATCGTGACGCACACAAGCCCATGCATATATGATACTAATCTCAAAATGGAGACCCTTGCTAAACAAACATTGTCTACAAAGGGATTCATTTCGCACTAAAAATGTTCCGGGTATCCCCATTAATTGACATGCATTGCCATGTGCGTGTCTTTGACGGGTATTTTGTTCCCTGTTCTGCTCATCAGGTTTTGGTTCGGTGTAGATCTGGGCATCTAGGCCACCTGCAACCTGCACACAAAAGCTCCGGACGCCTGAGGCCAGCAAGCCTTCTTTTTCCTCTTCTGCCCCACTAAGCGCGACGCGTTCAGATCGACTTCCTTTTGGTTAAGACCCCTGGAAAAAAGACAAAATCTTTCCAGTAGTGATAGATTCCCTTTAAAACCAACAGGGGAAAATAAACATATTCTTAAGCAAATGGAAATCAATCAGATTCTAGGCAAAATGTTTTTGCTCACCAACGGATACAAGGAATTCTCAAGTACGGAACCTTCATCATGGGTGAGCTTGTTTTGCCCGCAGGTGAGCTCGTCACAGTTTGCAAAGAAATTAAGATGATGGTCCGTATTGTGTGAACTTTATAATAATGTGACATGATGTCAATAGAGGTCTCAGCCTTCCTGAGGCAATGATTTCACCACTTCGCCGTCACTGAGAGACCCAAGTCTGAAACATTTGGAGTCCTGACGCGCGCCAACTCTCAAGACTGGCACTTCAAAAAGTTGACCTTTGCACATGGCAAACAAAAAAGAGGCAAACAGCTCACTTCACGCGGTTGCAATCTGCTCTCCTGCTAAAAGTTTAACTTTTAGTGGTTTAATGGGAAACCCATTAGTTGGCAAAAAGTTAAAGTCCTAACATCCAAGCAAAACGCACCAAAGTTCAGTCTCCGGCCATAAACTGGCGCTCAGGCTCCCGGCCAAGCGCCGGTGGCGCCGCCAATAAACCGGGGAACCCCCGGGTCTGTCGCACAAAATCTGCCGCAGCAGAACTCGGCGGGGCCTCTGTGCCCCGCGTTTTTTTGTCAGTGACCAGGGCCGAATCAAAGAACTGAACCGTGTTGCACGTCAAACAAAAGTTGATGTTGTGGAGCTAAATCTCATGACGCCAGCAACCTCTTCCGTCATGGCAACACCCATAGCGGTGTTTGCAGGTTAGTTGAGTGCCTGTGAGGGCCCATATTCCACGACAATAGATGCAATGAGTCGCTGTGTTCGGGGACCCAATCTGGTCAAGGCGCGTAAACAAAAAATCACCTTTCCCACCCTCCCCCCCCCCCTAGTTGCTGGTTTTTTGAATTGGTGGTTTGGGATTTGAACCCTGCTTGTGGAGGGTTTGATTAAGAAACCCCTGTCCAATTGGAGGGAAGCTGAACAGTTCCGTGGGCCAATTGGCATTGCACCTAGGCCTCGGTCCTGGCCACTGTCACTGCTCCCTCACAGGCGCGGATCGGTCTGAGTGCCTGGCGAAAGGGAAGCGACCGCGACGAGCTGATTGAGCTTCCGCTTTGGCGGCTCAGAGCCGAATCGATTTGGTGGCTCAGGAGGGAACCCCCATCTACACTCTACAAGAAAATTCAAATCAGTTCCCACCAAGCTCCCTGAAAGCGATCACCTCCAGTGAGAACCAAAAATGGGCCCGGCCTTCCATTTCGCTGGGAAACAACAATTCATGGCGCGTAATCGAAATAGGAAGCCTGAAAATGGGTGGTTCTCCTGTTGGCTTCCCTTACAACCCCCTGAAGGAAGTACCCTAAAACACACATGCACACACACCCATCTAGCACTTTGCAAGTGAACCATGGAATCAGATCCAAAGACCACAAAGCACTTGGTTCCATAGAAGTTGGATCCTGTTTGGATGGCTTGCAGGGAACCAAGGTCAACCAAAAAATCAGAGAAAACGGCGCTGTTATAGGTTCTGGCTTTAGTTTCCTTGGCATAACCCACATGGGTTCCTTTGGCCATGGAAAAACGGCCGTGGGAGGTTCAAAAAGAAACGGGTCCAACGGCCAGAAGAAAACCTCGACTTGGGCCACAAGGAGGCCAGGCGTCGGTTTCAAGGCCAGGCGTTGGGTTCGGAAGCTCCGCTTCGGACCCTGGAGTCTCCACTCTGACCCTTTAAAAATGGGAATGAGTCATTACCCAAGATAAAAGGGGTCATGGACCCAGGTTTAACGGGTCATGGAGACTCCAGGCAGTGCGTTTTCCTCCACTTTGTCCTTTGCCACTAACTGCCGCCACGCCGCCAAAACTGAGTTCACCTCATCCGACCGGAAGCCTCCGCGGTTCAACGGTTGCGTTGGGAATGCGCCAGGTGGGTGCTTTGTTTCCGTGGAGTATGAAGTCCCCAGGCCTGGGGTCATGATTTTGATCGTTTCTAGGGGTTGTCAAAGTCAGAAAATGGGGTTGTTTCCCTTTAACCCACTTAGGGGGGTGACTGTGATGATAAAATAATGAGGCCAGCAGGCAGGGCGGGGGTTCCAAGGCGCAGGGTGGGGGGTTGTGGGTATCCTAATCTTCCTTTGCACTGAGAGCCCTCCTCTGCAAATTGAAGCCTGGCACTCCCTCCCAAATCCCTGAAGGCCTCAGAAAGACTCTTGAGCTCCCTTGAGCTCCGAACCCTTCCATTTCGAGTACTCGGTTGCGCAAGTCGCTGCGTGAGCTGCGGGCCAAGCAAACAGGCGAGAGAACGCAGCCCAAGAAGGGAAGGCTCGGGGAAAGCCTCCAAACTTGAGGGAGCCTTGGTTGGAGGCTTTGGGACTTGGGACGCTGAGTAGACAAGCTTCAAGGGAATCCTAAGCCTGATTCGGGAAGTCTTGGGGAGAGTTCGGCAAGTCTTTGGGAGAGAGAATAGTCGTTGGACAGCGCGGAGAAAGAACCTGTGGAGTCCGCGAACACCTTGGTCCCTTGGAGAAGCGAATGGGATCCCAGTGACTCACAGCAGATGTTGAACCCCAGATTTTGAGCCCACCTCATGTTTCTAGGGCTACCTTCCATTTCCATTCTTTCCAGCGATCCGAATCTTTTCAGGGAACCATCAAAAACCCAGGGAAACTGCTGGTTTTTGAAAAGAACGATGGTTGGAAAGAATGGGGAATCAACCCCTAGAATGTTACCATCTTACCCCCATGCCCTCCTTAAGAACCTCACAAACGGAAGATCAATCCCAGACCGCCGGTCGAAATCCAACTTGAATCGCTCAAAACCTGAAAGCCTGAGCCGTATGGCTGGGAACCGACAAAACTATCGTCCCTTTGGGGTCGAAATCCAGGCACAGGGGAAAAAGAACACCCCTGGTTGATTTTGAAGGGAAGCCCACCAACCAAAGGCTTTTTTTGGGTTTGTCCTGATGAATTTGATGCTGCAGCAATCGAAGTCAGCACGAAGATGCTTGAAAAGAGACAACAAAGGGTCAAACCAAGGTCGTTCGTCCAGCCGATCGGAAAATCAAGCTGGACCCCCCCCCAAACACTCACCGAAGTCCCATGATTTCAGCGATGGACTAAAGAAACAACAAAAAGGTCGAAAGGTCGATTCTTCAAAGGCAAGGGGTTAGGTTCAATGGGGTTACGTACGGGCTACCGTCTGTTTCCGTTTTTCGGAACCTCTCAAGATCTTCTGTGTCCATGCTTTCCTTCCCACTGGCGCGACTTCAGCGGCATAGGAACTCCCTGCCAGTTTGAGTTTGGGCCCCCAAAAGGGAGCACAACAGGGAGGTGTCCATGTGAGGATGTCCCAAATTCAAAGGATTTCTATGTGTTTCTTTTTGAGACGGAAATCCGACTGGACATCGACCCGTTTTTATTGGGCCCCCTTTACCACACAATCCGTTTGGCTTCTCTTCATTCCACAGTTTTTGAACGTGGCAAACCCAGACCACATGTGGATCATTGTGGATCGTTTCAGAAAAGCTAAACATCGACCTTTTGTGGAGTCGTGTGTTTGGGGGCCAAACGGAGAAGCTCTATGACTGATTTTAACCGAAGCCCTCCGAAAGAAAGATTAGCTCCCAGCCCGGACCCGACCTCTCTCAGGCATAGGGCTTGCAAAGACCCTTGCCTCGACACACCGCAGCGAGTCACCAATCAAAACCTGGTATTAGAGGATTCTACCCAAAACCATCAACAAATACATATATATATATATACATGTATATGTATATATATATATATATATATATGGGTACCCATCTATATATATATATATATATATATAGAGACACATGGAAAGGGCGGCTGCACCTATTTCTGCTTGGGACTACTTCTTACTACCCTTCTTTCACCCGGGCTCTGATTGTGGCTCATGTGCGGATCATTATTTCAGCGCAAACCTGACATGAGCCACGGACAAAGTTTCGTGTTACCCAAGTCAGCACCAGAAAATTCAAGAGCCTCCATGTCCCTCCCAAATTGACCATAGACTACCTAGGGCTTCAAGAACCTGTAACAATGTCGTACCCTGACCAAAACCATCGTTTTTTCTCGATTTTCTAAAAAACATCGTGTTTGATCAAGGCACACTTGGGTTTGTCAACCCTACGGCTGGTCTCCTTTCCATGTCTGAGTCTAACGTCAGCGATGGGGCAACGCTGGGGAGGAGCCCCGGAGAATCCGCGCCCCACATGCTATGGGCCTGGGGGTATCCACCCCCTGTTGGTGCTTGAACGCTGACAACTGCTTCACAGTTGCTTGTTAGTTTGTGGCAAAATGACTATCCCCAGCTCCCATTGAAATAAACCTCAGGGTATGAGTACCGAGCCTTCAAAAACGACACACCCGTAAATCTGCGCGTAGCTTTCCCATTCTCAGAGTCCTTTCCAAGCTAAGAACATGGGGGCCCCCATATCTGCAAGTGGGTGTGTGATTCTTGAGGTTACCCGTTTCCAGTTGGGTCGGGAAACCACAAACCACAAGAAAACAACAACCTGATTGAGACACACACCAACATGAATTCTCACCGAGTGATCTCTGTTCGCTGTCTCTTCCAGCAAAAGGGAGAAATCACCTTTTGTAGGCCCATTTGCTTCTTCACCCCTGGAAAAATTGAGAACCTGTCGTAGTAGTGATTTACATTCCCTTTAAGACCAACCAGGGATTTCGTTTTTTACGATCTTCATTTGGCCATGGGTCAAACGTACCCCCAGTTGAACATCCCATCCAACCACTAAAATACGTTCCAAAATGCGGGGTGCACCGAAAACCCCGAAATGGGATACCATCAAAAGGGGGGGTTCCCAAAAACGGGTATCTGGGTTTTGACCACCACACCCAGTTCAGCCAATGCGGTAGCCATTGGACCCATCGATCGCCCCATCCATCCGATCCATCGCCCCGCTTTCGGTCGCGTGCCTTTGCCCTCGGCGGTGGACGCCACCACCAGGCCCACGATGAGCCCGTAGAGGCC
Source organism: Effrenium voratum (assembly GCA_963377175.1). Lineage (NCBI taxonomy): Eukaryota > Dinophyceae > Suessiales > Symbiodiniaceae > Effrenium > Effrenium voratum. The sequence continues at coordinate 1,658,809 of CAUJNA010003439.1, forward strand.
CAGAGCCTCTAACCAGGCGCTGGAACTGCTGAACTGGTGGCTATGGAAACCCGTGTTGGTTGGTTTTGAAGGGGCACAAAGGGACACCAAAAGCAAAACACTAAAATGTTGCTTGCGATCGGTGCGATTGGCAGGGAATGAGAAATGGAACCGAGAAAAAACATCCAACGCATGGTTTCAGAAGGGGAATCCCCAGGCGATAGGAATCGGAACCACCCCAAACCAGTCGTTTGACTTGCGTTTCGTTGGTTTCCCTTAAGTTTCCCTCTTTCTTTGCGCCACAAAGCGGGGTTCCCTCAAAACAGGAAAAGGCAAACAAAGGGAAAGTAGCAGTTTAACAGTTTGATGGTCCTCCCCATTCTGACACATCAAAGGGTCCCTCGGTACCTTCCCAAGGTGTCTTGAAGCCAAACGTCACAAGGCACCAAGGAACCCTTAGGGCAGGAGTTCCAACTTGCACACAAGCAAAAACCGAACCATACAAGCTCGAAGAAGCTGTAGATAGCCTCTCTATCTCCCCAAAAACGATCCATGGAAATGCCTTTGATTTTTCCGGCCTCGTGTTTCACATTAATCACTAGTAGTATCATCATATTTCGCACGCAAACATTGCACCTCTCAAGGACCACACCTTGTGGCCAAGAAAATTGCAATGCTCGATCCCGCAAAACAAAACGACGGATGACTGGACCCGACTTTTTTCCGTCTGCCACCCCTTAAGCCTCCGAAAATTGGTTGACTTTCGGAGTGACAACTGGCGAATGGGTTTCCAGGTGTCTGCGGGAGGAAAACGAGCAAGGACGCCTCAGCGAAGATGAGAATCAGGATCATGCCGACCTCGTGAGAGAAAGTGCTCACAAAAAACAAAAAAACATGGCCAACCAAATAGGCGGCCAAACATGGGATCAGCAATATCGCTCTTCTTTTGGCTTCCTCAAAACACCAACCGAAAGGGGGTTCGCATGTGTTTAACAGACACTTGACTTGTCGCCACTTCAAAATCCACGGCTGTACCGGATTGAGCTGGATTTTTGCGTTGCCACCACACAGTCAACAACGAAAAGCTGAACGCTCCCCCGTCCAAACACCGAAACTGGCCTCGAGCTCGCAAACAAGACCTTCAAGAAACGGCAAGCCTTAAACCCAGACCCGTGGCGCGAATGTTCCGCGACGAGAGTAGCTTATGCCTGTGGTGCCGACCTAGCAAACGCCCGCATAGGCGCTTGCGCGGATTGAGAAACTGTGTGGAACTTACTTTTCGTGTGTTTTCGCTCATGCGACGACGAATCCACAAGAAAAGTTGTTCAACCCGTAGTTTCGCCTCAAACATTTTCGCGACCGGGCAAATGAATAAATCCTTCCGCGAATCCTTTCGCAGCCTGAAAAAAAATGTTCAAATCCATGTTTCCTCACGAACCGGGCTTTCGATTGCAGGGAGTTTTGAACACTCAAATGGCAGTGGCTTCTGCAAACTGGAGTCTTTAGACCCCTTTCTTTTTACCGCCCAAAAGCCATCCTCAGGAGGTACCAAAAAAAACTCTGGGACAGAAAGGCGCCAGGCGCCAGGCGCCTGGTTTCACTCCAAATCTCAGGTCCCCGGCGAAGAGGCGGGGCTGTTGGGCGTTGGCGCGGACCCCGGCGTCCCCCACGATGCCAATGGCCAAGCCGGCGGCCAGGGAGCTCATGCCCACCGTGAGGCCTCGACTGCGGAGATTCGGATCCATGAGATCCAAAAAGGCCGGCCAAATTCTCCTGAAATCGGATCCAACATCCAAGAATGCGGATGATAAATATCGGCTCAGAACTGGGAGATATGGACAAATGTGGTTGTATGGCATTCGCGATAGGTTAACCTGGAGTCTCCTTCTGACCCTTAAAAAATGGGTTGGTCATTACCCAGAATGATTCGGGGTCATGGACTGGCCTCGACGATCGACCACAGTTCCTTCGATCGATCCATTCGCCCGGGTCGCATCTTTATTTTTTCGGAGTCGGATCGAAAAGAAGCAAAAAAACGGGATGGCCGGAGTGGGTCGATTTTTTTCGGAGTCCAAAGCGGCGGAGTAGAAGTTGGGATGGTCCTTTCGGAGCGGAAGGAAAAGGAGATCGCCGAGGCCTGGAGAGGAGTTCTGAGTCGCCCGGATGCGCCGGAGGCGCGAAAGGAATAGGGATGGATCGGATGGATGGGGTGGCAAACGCGTGCGATGTTTGTCTGGGCTGGTGCGATATCATTCCCTCACTCCCTGCTTAGCAAACCAGCAAGTTATTTCGAGCTTGGTTCACCCAGATGTGGGGGCTGATGGGGGCTGCGCCCTCAAAAACAGAGGGAGAGAGAGAGAGGGAAGCCTCAGAAATTGGCTGGAAGATGTACTTAGATGGCCGTAGTTACATGAAGGTTTAACCATGAGCTGAATGGTTAGTCTACCCAAAAGGAGCTTGAGATTCCGCCCAAGGAGATGGCTGGTTGCGTTCAATTTCGAAGGACTCTCTTGGGACCCAAGACCCTACGGCTCAGCCAGGGGTATAGCTACTGTGGATGTGCATCCATTTCGCACCAACTGGTAGGCTGTTTATCCCAGTACGTATTCATAATGCGTGGTGCATCCATCCCAAACAGATGCCAGGTCCCTCCTGAGGCCACATTTGGGTGTGTGAAACTAGGGGAACCCAACATGGATTTTGGATGTCCTTTTGGTTTCCCTCTAAACCCACCTGCAAAGGGTACGTAATTCGCTCAGAAGTCACCCCAAGCACGCGCAAGCCGCCTGCCCGCCTGCGCCGAGGTGGGCATACCCGGAGTAGGCCGAGTAGTTGGCCGCGTCCATCTTGCCATTGATGATGACCTCGGAAAACGACGGGTCTCGTTTGGAGAAACGGCTTGGTTTAGAGGGAACCAAACGGAAGCCACCTTTTTTTTTTTAAGGGGGGGGGGTTTGCATTTGAGACAAGCCCGCATTGCGGATCAACGACTTGTTGGTTCGATAGGCAGGGGAGCAACTGGTAGCTTCCTGGCGATCCTTGGGTTCCTTCGCATGAGAAAGCCGAGCCATAAGCGACGCCCCTGCAGTCGGCAAAGCGCCAAGTAAGTCACTATATCTGGAACTCATGTATTCCGTCCTGGACAATCAATCCAAGTCTTAAAACTGAATAGGCAAAACAACATGGTTGGATGTTTGGCCGAGTAAGCAGGTGGTTAGCCGAGGGTCCACCCACTAAGAACAGGGATACCTCCAGTTAGGGGGAGCGGGTGGCTTATAACCTAGGCTACTAACAAATTATATTATGCTGATGGCCGAGCACCCATCTGTGACATGTTTAAAAGACAACTGCTTCTGCAGCGCCAGGATCTAGACTCATTATACAAAATAGAAAGACACGCAGTATACGTTGTTAACATGATTGCGCAGCGCAAGGATCTAGACTCATTATACAAAATAGAAGACACGCAGTATACGTATATTGGCTCGCGTCTGAGCTGCCGCTGTGATGAGCCCGTAGATGCCCAGAACACCTGCCATGACCTCGGCTCGAATCCGAGCGGATGTTGACCCCAAGCCTACACTGGGCTGCCCGTTTTCAGATCCCCCGCGAAAAGTCACTGAATTTTAATGGGCTACATTTGAAAACTAGCACCAAAACAAACTAAAGCAGCTAAAAAGCTATTGGGAACCGGAGGGCTACATTTGGAAACTACCACTTCATCAGAAAGCTAAAAAGCTCTTGGGATGGCTGGGAGCCACCATACTGAGTCATGACGCAATGACTGAGGCTGCCGGCCACTGGGATGATGGACTTCATGATCATATCAGGCCGCATGACCTGGGCTTTCACGCAGCGAGATCAGCGAGTCATTCGTGAAGTCGGCCAGCCAAAAACGGAAATCGTTGCATACCGCGAAACTGGTCTCTCCGAAAAGTACAACAAAGAGCGAGAACCCGGAGAGCGAGGTCTTCAGATTTCATGGAGAATTGCCTCAAAACATCTCAAAACAATCACCGGATGTCCGTAGCTCTAATTTACCCGGAAGCATCTTCTCCATCTTCTGCACACATAGCACCCCTTTTTGGACCAGCCGCTTTACCCGGCCAGCGAATGTTCCATGTCATGTGTCCCTTATCTCACTTCCTGTGTGGCTGGGCCTGCGTTCCAAGCCCGAAAGATCCTTTCCCCTGTCTTGACCACCCTTGAGAACCGCTTCCAAACCACCTGGCCTTTTGCAGCCCCCCGACATGAACAGAATTAAGAAGAAACGCAAACCTTTCAAAAAGCCAAAAACAGGATCCCAGCCAGGTTTCAATCCCAGTCCCTTGATTCCAAACCCCGAACCAAAAAAGACCCCCCCCCCCCCCCACAGGCCGCCGGAGGTCGCTCGAACCGAAGTCCGGAAGTCCGGAAGTCCGAGGCGCGCCCATGGAGGCGATGCCCACGCCGCTCTTGGCGGTGCCATAGGCGGCCCCCAAGTTCGCGAAGACCAGCGCCGAGGTGACGCCCATGAAGCTGCCACCAGGGCGTCATGTTTCTTTTTTCTGTTGTTTTCCTGTTTTTTCTCGAGTCGTGTCGGTTCCACAAATTGAAGGTAAAAAATGGAAGAACGAAAAAAACTGAAACCGTCCCGCGACCAGACACAAAACGCAAAAGAGCCAAATGCAAACAGAAGTGTGGTGTGTTCAAATGCGGGTCGCGCTCAAGGAAACTCCGTATTGACGAACTGGAGCAAAGGGATGGGAAACACGTGGAAAAGAATGGAAACAATGGGAACCCCCTGGTGAGCCGGCAACAAGGGAAACCCGAAAAAAGGGGGGTTGACACCCAAGCAGGGAACCGTGAAAAAGGGGTTTACAGCCAAGGGGAACCCGTTAAAAGGACACTAGCAACTACACCCAACAACCTCAACAAAAAGGGACCCATACAGCTGGCAAACATGGCATGAAGGGTTAGTGAACTGGAAACCCACCTGTGTGGAAGGAAACCTGCTGGGAAGGAAATTCCAAACCTGCTGGGAAGGACCAAAACTACATCCAAAAACAAAAAAGACCAACAAACAATGGAACCCAAACCGGCCCTTGTGTTGGTTCCTTCAGGAACTCCCCAGAAGGTGATGGGCAGGGACTAGTCCAGCTACCTTACGAGGACTGGGCTGTCCGTTTTCAGATCCCCTGGCAAAAGTGACTAACGTTTGGTGGGTGAAATGGAAACCCCCACTGAACCCTGAAAACCTAAATCTCTCTAAACAAAAAAGGGAAAGTCGGAAAGGCGAAGGGGAAAGGGGGAAAGACCTCAGCGGCACTAGCGGCATCTTGAGAGGTGTTAGAAGGCGAGCGAGGTTCCAACTTTGGTTTCGTAAGAATGGCTTTTGGTGTGGATACATGTGACTCAGATGAAAACAGCTTGGATGCCATTCTAAGTTGCGTTGCAACCAGCGACCACCCAATGGTGGACAAAGAATCGGAACCATTTTGTTTGGCCGGAATCCTGTCTTAGCAAGTCCCTAACGCGTCAAGCGTGAAATGGGACTTGAAGGGTGGACACCACTGAGGATTTCGAACAACCGTCCCCCATCCGAACACTCAATCCAAGAAACATGTGCGTTGACAGTTCCTCCAGGCCATTTGGATCACGTCAGTTCGGTGGCTCCCACTGAACTGGGCCAAACCCTTGGACGAACCTTTGCGGCAAATCTGAAGCTTCGGCATCCTCCGTGCATCGACCAGTTTACTCGGTTTGAAATCAAGTTGGACCGGGGTTTCAAGCGGTTTCAGCACAACCCTGCAAAAACAAAACTAAAAGTATCCGTCTCCAAAGTGGTTAGAACCTCTAGGAATGAGCAGAACCAAGCAAGAATATAACAGCACATGTCAACGTCAAGAACAGTGAAGGTGAAATGGCACACCCTAGAAGTTGGCTGGGGCTTTGCCATGATGTTTTGACCCGGCCACAGGGTCAAGTGACCTGACCCAACCGGACTCAGCCTGAACCGATCGGTTCTAGTCAAGAGCCCTGCAACCCCCCCCCCCAGCGGGTCTAGTGGATGGTCTGCCAGCCTTAAACTATGAGCACTGGACAAAGGTGAACTCCTTTTGGGTGTGGGCAGAGGGGCTGCTCACATCGATGCAGCATAAGACAAGCCATGGAATGCCAAAGAGGGGCTGACCTACCACTACTTTATCAAGGGGATTAACCAGGAGTTGTACAGAATATATTGAATTCCCTAAGCCTGCAGCCACAACTCGCAGGTCAGAAGAAGCTTAAGCTTTTGGTGGTTTCCCACTTAGGCCTTGCAGCCAAAAGCAAGTGTAAACGTGCTAACATGTCTACAGTACTCCCTTCCTAGAAGCTATTTAGGATTCCCCCTCCGGCTGAAAATGGGCAGCAACTCATTTCCGGCTCTGAACCTGACCCCCCCCCCCTCTTCGTCTGGTTCGTGGCATTCTGCTTTGTGGACCGAAACGTTGGCATTCAACAAGGGAACTATGGCAACAAATCCCAACTATACAGATCCTTCCGCCAACAGCTGTCAGCCCCCTCCTCCGCAAGGATGGCTTACTGGACCGGGGAAAAAAAGAACAACAATAAGATGCTTGCCTTCCAAAGCCCCAGAATCCAACCGCTGAACCCTAAACCCTAAACCCTAAACCCTAAACCCTGGCTGCCGAACCTGAAAAAAAAACTGCTGCAAAATGAGCCAGCTTCCCGCGGGAGGTGTCGCAACTCTCCGACCCAAACCCGGCCCGAAGAAGGCGGAGGAGGGGTCGCAGACCTGCATAGCGTCGACCTCAAGCGAGCTGACCAGCCATCCACCTTGAGGTTTCCTTTCGGGAATCCCCACTAGGGCCTCCAGTAGAGAGGTTAGAATCAAGGTACCCGATTTTTGTTCTTTCTGTAGGCTATCTTGGTAGAACCATCCCAACCAAAAAAGGGGTGAGAAAGGGCACTACTGGGGGACCTAGCCCAGGTTCATTCCCACTCATTCCCTATTGAGCACCAGCAAGTTAGGAGGCTTGTCAAAAACACGGCCGGTTCCTGACCCCGCAGTGTCCCTTCTTGGGAGTCCCTTTATAAAACCACCCATAAGGCCGCCATTTTTTTGGAGGAGACCCGGTTTCCCTTCTTGGTGACCATTTTGTTTTAAACCACCCAACAGAAAAGGAAGGTCATTGCCCTCAAAAATGACAGTGACAGACCCAGAAGAATGGAGGGCTCTGGATCTCCCACAACCCGGAGGTTCCAAGATTGCAGTTAGTGGGATCTAACGCACTCGCCACGTGATGCCTTCGAAGCTTTGGGATGTTTTATAGACCTTCCGCAAAACCGCACATCAAGCCAAGTAATTACTGTAGAGGCAAGCAACCAGAACATTGGATTGACATGTTAGCAAACACCCATCTCAAACCGAATAAGCGGTAGAGCCGGAGAACCATCTCTGGTGTTGTCGATGGATATCATCGGACTTTTGCAGGCCGACCGCAAAGATGACATACCCATAGTCATGCACGCTGGTTCCTATGAACAAACCTACGCTGCTTAAGTGTTGGTTACCCCCGTTGGGCGGGTTATAACCCCCTAAACCAGCACGACTGGGCGGCCTGAGGTTTGGGATATGGAACATCCTCCCCGTAGGCTTTAGCAAGGTGTGTTTGGTGGAACACCCAATTAGGCCTCAAGCCCTGCGGGCCCTGGTCTTTTTGAAAGGGGGAGAAGCTCGGGTCACCATGAACCTGCGACTCTGACGAGTTAAACAAAGATTGTTGGCTGCCAAGTTGTCTGCACGTACACACACACACACACTATTTCATCTCAAATATGGGTTGCGCATCAGTGAACCCACGGCACTCTTCCAATGAGCTGGATGTTCCCATCACATGCAGATCGCCCCCCAACTGCAACTGCATCTATATAAGTCCTCCACTGTGAAGTGAAGAAGGGCCACACACCTCGGAAAGCCACGCAATCGATCAATGGGCAGATACCGGAACTGAACAGGTTCCTTAATTCCAGTGGCCTACTTGGATATTGGGCTGAGCAAGTGGATAGCCACTTGGGTAATAGCCCAACAGGATGTTCTCCACTTGGGGGACAGAGTGGGAAATAGAACCAATGCCTTCCTATCTTGGCCGATCACCCAAGGGAACCACCCTTGAAAAGAGCTTAAGTGGAAAACGCCGTGCGGGAACTGGTGGGAGCCGCCTAGAACCCATGGTGAAGTGTAAACGGATGTATATAATATATACAATATATGTTGTTTGTTGAGTTGGTACCCGTTTTCTTGTTTGTGGGTAGCGAAGCCATTTTGGGGGTTGAAATCCGAAAACAAACACAGCCATATGTCCCCTGGTACTGTCCACTGACCCGACTCGACTCTGATTCTTTTCAGCCGGGCCTTGGTTCGTGTCCTGGGACATCCTCAACGTGGACACAAGACGAATCAAGACCACTAGCACGGCCAGCATTTTCCGCCACAATGTAAGACCACTAGCATGGTCAAAATGTCAGAAATCCATAAGGAAACCGTTGGCAATGAGCCATTGGCATGGACCGCTCAACATAAATGACCAACTACAAGCTGCTTACATTGGCATCCGGCCGGGCTTCTGGGACTGCCCTGTAACTAGCTTACCAGTTCTTTTTATTTTTTACTTGTGTCCAATGGCATTGGGATGCATCCACAAGCAAAACAGCTTTGCCGGGGGCAAAACGACACATCTGGCCGAGCTTCGATATGTTTCGATTGTGCCCAGCTCAACTCTGCCGTCGTATGTCCATCCCCATCTAGGCATCCGGGCTCGGTCGATGAGTTTTTCCCACTCGCTCGGAGTTTGGGCCAAAAGGTGCGGGTAATATCGACATCTCCTTGACCTGCTCAAAACTGCCGCACTGGCTGAACCAAGATCGATCTTTTCGCTCGCTCGCAAGACCTAGGGACCCAGCCGCAACCCAGAGAGCAAGCCGCAAGCCTTTTGGGTGCCCCAAACATCAGCTCGGAATCCCCAAGGTCAATACCTCATGTGCCGCTCAAACCGGCCGAACCGGCGATAGGGGGCTTGAATCTCCTGTAAGTGGGGCACTACACAAACCACACGTCTTCTATTGAGACCGAAGCTAGGTATCGAGATCAACACACAAATTGCACAAAGCATGTTGTCCTTTCAGCCGCCCACATGCACAAACCTAACAAATCAATGCCAATCGAATTTTCAAGTATCCCTTTTGTAAGGGGTTCTTTTGCCGGTCACACATCTGGCACCCTACCAACACCCCCAATGAAAACCACCCTGAAAAAGCCTTAGGGGGATTCATTACCTCGCAAGGCCTTAACAGATGGCACCGTCCGGGGGGGGGAGGGTGCAGCGAATGAGAGCTATGTCGAGAACGAATCCCGTTGTGCCTTGGCGCTCGCAGTGGACCTCGCAGGCGAGTTCTGCTTCCAGGGAATCCAAGCCTTCATGTTTCCAGGCTCAGTCCCAATGGCACGAGGTAGAAAATTGGTCCCCGCACAAAGGACACAATACCCATTGTCTATCCTTGAGTCTTGATCATCTTTCAGTCTCCTTTTGGGGGACTCCGGTTTTTTGGCTCCATGTGATTTTTCCCCGGGGAGTAGGTTTCAGCGTCCTCTTGCATTTAGGACTTCCTCGATTGAGGCATTTCAGGCTTTTCTTTGGGTTCTTTGGGTGGTTTGGGGCTCCGTGGAGTGGGTTACGACCAGGGTTACCAGCCGCTTACTGAGTACCCTGCCACTGGGCAACTGATCACGGATCTTTGGGTGTGTGTGAGCTAAGTAATTCGCCACCCACCAACCCCCTCCCCCTGCAAACTCACCCACACTGAGCAGCTTTGCAAAGAATCCCAAAGTGGCCAGCAACGCACAAAACATGTATGAAGGGGAATGCACATTTTGGAGTATGGCCGTGCCCATACATTGCCTCCACAAAACCCTCAGAACAGTGATGCACATATATATATATATGTATAATAAGGTCTATTCAAACGTGGTAGAAACAGACTTGGCACCCTCTTTGGGCGGCTCGAGCCTACCCCAAAAATTGGATCCCAAACCCGTCCCTGCTGGGACCCGGGCGCCCGCTTCTCCGGTGTGAGGTTGGCTCCACTCTGCCCACGCCTCGACCGCTGGACTTGGCCAACCCAAGAAACGTATCCCCAGCTGGCCGAAGCACAGCGAAGCCAACCATCCCAAACACTCCATGATGACTCCATGTGGAAAACATATGGCTGTGGGTCAAAACCCTGTACCCCTGGTGAACATCAAAATAGGTGGTACATGGGTGTTCATCCGCCCCAAAATGGAGGCAAAGGCTATGACTCATGCCCATATTTACCCACATGTTCCCTCCAAGTTGGGCAAATGTTGGTGTCATTCTGTATTTCCTGCATGGATTGGGGATTTGATTTCGAGGACATTTCGGCGCAAGGCTTTGCCAGGTGAGGTCGTGTAGGACTGGTGGCCGAGATCAATGCACTTCACCTTTGGGGGCAGTGGCAGTGTCTCAAGTGCCCGCCCACGGGAAAGAAGGGCCGACCCTTTGCTCTTGGACAACAAATGCCATCTGTCCAACGCAAGTGGACATCAGAAGCCAACAAAAAAAACAAACACAAAAGTCGTCTTCCAAGCTCTTTGATCGTCGGCCTCGTTGTTGGTATGGATTTCAGGGCGCCATTTCGCCCCGCAAGGGCTTCCACTTCCGAACAAAAAGAAGAAAAAGAAGCCTGTGGGGGATCTCTTCCCTGCAGTTCTGCGCCCCGAGTCAGCCACGTGAGGAGGTTCTGGAAGAAATTCCTCAGCTTCGGGGGAAAGGCAGGGTCATCCGGGAAGTTCGGGCTCCCAGGGTGTTCGTGGACCCATCCACCCAGGAACACCGAATAAACCCAGGTCCATGTAAAGGTCTTGCGGGGTTCTCCAGGGTTCCTGTCTTAAGGTCCTGAGGTCAGGTTCCTCAAGTGCTGATGTGTTGCTAAACTGCTGGGTGGAACTTGGGCATGAATTTAATTAGGGACCCTCTGGTGGACATCAGTTAGGTGGGGTTTGATGTCCACCAACCACTTTCCAGGGGGGTTCCTTGTTTAAATTCATGGCCAACTTGGGCAGTGTGGGTAGGGCAGGGTGGGAGGCTGGCCCTGGCAGCAACTGGCTCTGTGAGCACGAGTCTTTTGAGCGAATGCTTGGCAACCATGGCTGAGCTCAGTGAAGCCTAGCGGACACTACTTGGTGTTGAAAGGGACACCAAAAGGACATTCCTGTCAATACCTTATCAGTACCAGTGGGATTCAGCCGCGGGGTTGCCAAAAGAACAGTTTCCAACACAAGGGCAGGAATCCCTGGATCTGCGCGCACTGTATAAATCACGAACCCCAAAGGGGAAACACTTGCAACAAGAACCACCTCGTCATGGGGCCTATTGCAGATCAAAACCTGGGATCCCACGTTCGCTTGCCGAAATACATTGAACATCCATATATATATATATATAACCCTTTTTTATGCACCTGTTGGCAACTAAAAGTAGGATTTGCCCTTGCATTTCTGTGCTACTGATTGAAACGATTCTGTGTACCGACATGTTGTTCACTTGGCAGGATGGGGGGTATATAGCGGTTCCCGAAAGGTATCACCGTTTGAAAAATCTGGCCCTTTTCCCACCATGGGTTTGTCCCAAAAAACATCTGTAAACCAATAAGCTTGCCCAGTAGCCCAGTGACCATGGGCAAATATCCTTTTGTCAAGACTAATTAACCTTGGTCATCTAAAAAAATGATACAGTATATTGATGTTTGTTGATATGTTTGTTGACTTAGACTAAACTAGATATGTATGTTGATATTTGTTCTAAACAAATACTCATTTTACGTCATGAACGCCACAACTCAACAAGTCTAAGAGTACGGCTGGCAACCGCCAAGAAAAACAAACGCCCAAACAAAGTCTTAGAACATACCCCGACCCATCTTGCGGACCGGGGCATGTCATGCGCCAAGCAGCGCCACGTCCCCCTTGGTGCTAACTCCTGGCGGTTCCGCCGGGCCTTTGTGGGGCTGACTGTGGGCAGGCACAGGAGGGTGTCATTTTTCGGGAGGGAGCCCTCTTTTGGTGGGTTGTAAAGGGAAGCCAAAAGCAAACCACCATTTGGGGGAGGGGGATCCCCCAAACAGACAGTTTTGAATGTGTTGGTTTGCGCGATCCCTGAATTGTCCTGTTGCCCATCTTGGGGAAAAGAGTGGCGTCCAATAAGACTTCCGCGTCGCAATCTGGGCCCTGCGAGTGGGGCAAGGTGGATTGCCCAGGATCCGGGCCGCTGACAACCCCTCTAGGGGTGATTTCCCATTCTTTTCAACCATCGTTCTTTTCAAAAACCAGCCGTTTTTCCTGGGATGCCGGAGGTTTTCTAGAAAGAAGGATCCCTGGAAAGAATGGGGAAGAAGATACCCCTAGAACCCCACAACCTCTCTTGTGACTCCACAACAGGTACCTTCCTCTTGGCCCAAAAAAACCAGCTTTGTGGTCGAACAACTCCCCCCCAGCCTTGACGGCGGGAACTACTTTTCCACACTGAGGGGTTCTGGAACCTAAGTGGGTTTTGCCGTTCGAGGGTGTTCCAAGCATCATCACGAAACTCACCTGCAAATCAACGAACGTACTCTCGCAAAACCAACTCATGTTTCGAGTACCCTTAGGAAAGGAGGGGCATCCTTATTTTTTTTGGGGGGGGTCCATTTGAACAACATTTGAAGGACCACCACTCAGATCTGAAGAGGCGTACATCGCCCGAGCCTAAGCTTGAAGTCTGTGCTGTTTCCCAGACCTCCAGCCAGCTGTGGGATTCAAACCAGCGAGCCTTTCTGTGGTCCTTGATGAAAAAAGAGCGAACGGGGCGCTGCAGACAACAGAACAACCACCTGACTATGTGCTACAGGGGGAACTGTGGGGGAAATTGACGGGGGAAACCAAACGGTGGAAGCACCATAAACCAAACAGGAATTCCAAAGGAATGATATAAACAACCCCATCAAGCAAAGGCCTCAACTCAATGACGTCACACTGGCTCGGAAACCTGAAAAAGTCTTCCCAAGGGAGCCACGAGCCCCCGTAGGCCCCGTAGCCCCCGTAGCCCTTGTCTCCCGGCTTCGCGGCTCCTGCTTTGCCAGCATCGATGGAGGCCCGCTTGCCAGAGCCTGGAGACGAAGGCGTGGTGCTTTGGTTGGGCCAAAACTCGGTTGCTTTCTGCTCCCCTGCTAAAAGTGACTAACTTTTTGTGGTTGAATACGGAAAACCCATTAGTTGGCAAAAGGTTAAAGTCGTAACATCCAAGCAAAATGCACCAAAGAAAACATTCGGCGAGGCGGCTGGAGTACCATTTGCCGTACGGTGGGGTCCCCTCAGTAAAGGGCCCCCCCCTTCAAAGTCGACAAGGTTTGGACTGGACAAGACCCCGCAAAAACAAAAAAGACACTGAGATGCTTTTGGAGGACAGCCCGCCCTCCCCTTCCTTTTACTTCCGGATTGCTCGCTGTTAATGAGGGGGGCGGCTGGCTCCCTCTGTGGAACATCTTGCCATTTTAAGCAATCTTTAGTCATGTTTTGGGAAAACTTGAGGGGGTCAAGAATGGCTTAGTATTGGTGGGTTTGAGCACAGACTGAGCAAATACTCAGCAAAAAGGAAAGATCCTTGTCTGGCTTTTTTTTGGCTTCGGGGCTGGAGGGGGGTCCCTTCGATTGGGAGGGGTTGGACAGGCCCCAAAAATGCTCGGTTCGGGTTTTTGGGGCAAAACCTGCTGGCCCTTTACCTCAGTATTGGTGGGAATCTGGGAGGCAAAAGGGAAGCCTTTAATGAGAGGGTTTACTAATGCGCCGACATCAGTTTTCATGGTAAAGGGTTTTCCACAGAGCTCATGTTGCAGCTGCCTAGATGTGAAGCAAAGGCATCCACGTTGGTTTCCATCCCTCCCGGCTTTGACCTTCCGAAGAAAAGCTCGTAGACCGTAGACTCGTTTCCGAACACCTGATGGACGAATCCACGGCAAAGAGCGCCAAAAAGAGGAAAGCCAAGAAAGCCGCTCGTGCCCCTTGATCAGACCTGAAGTCACAAGGCGATGGTTCATGAGGCCCATGACGGTAATCCACTTAGTCCTTTGCGCCCCGCAAACCCGCTGACCACAGGCAACAGAAGCCACTGCCGCAGTGCGAATGTCGACCCGGATAGGAGCGGTCTGTTGCAGTTGCAACTCCCTGAACATCCTCAAAATCAACCAGGGAGTTCATTTATGAGTTTCTGGGTTCCTGTAGGGAAGGATTCACAAGAAAGCCGAAACATTGATTTTCTTGGGCCCCGAAGCTTCATTAACATGTTGGAAAAAAACTGGGGATCAAAGAGATAATCAGACCCAGGGATGAACCATTTTCGGGAGAACCAACTAAATGAGCCCGGTAAAGAGCTGGCATACAAGCATCCTTCAAGAAGATTCTCTATATGTCCCCTTGAAACATCAACACGGACCTTCTCTGACCCAAAAGGTGCTGCTGTTCTTACCGCCCAAAAAGGGGAAGACGAGGCAACACGGAAGGACCCTGGTTGCCATACCAACGCATCGGCGCCTGCACCGGAGAGCTCCGTCGGAGCTTTCTTGGCACCTGAAAGACGGAGCCGCGGCAACCGGAGAAGTCGGTGTCGCTTGAAAACGCCAGGAGGTTCCAGCTTGAGACGTTGGGGTAGAGCCCAAAATGAGTGGCACAGCTTAGCCTTAAAACTTAAAACCCATTAAGGAAACGGCTATAAGGTAATGTCAGCGTAAGTGTCACAATGCCAGGTTCCAGGCTCACTACCATATTTGGTGGCAATGTTGAGTCTAAACGTGAAACCCACATCAACCACATAGCTTCCTGGTAAGAAAGGAACCAAGCCCCTGGTATTCCTTCCATCGACATAAATTTACATCTCGCTGTGGCAAGAAAGGCCGAACCTTTCTAACACGCTCTGACTGATGTATAATGTTGACCCCCACTAAAGCCTATAAATCAACCAGTGCAGGGGTTTATTGATCCGGGGTTTGCACTGCTGGGTAAACTGAACTAGACACCAACTGCTTCAAAAAGACCTCATGGGCAGTTAATAAGTCGCTATTCGCCCAGACTTTTTACCGTCTCCTTCCAGGGTTAGCGATACCCCTTGAAGACGTCATCCCAAAAGAGACGCTCACGTTATCCGGCAGCCTAAAGGTGATTGTTTAAACCACCAAGGGCGACATATACTTGGAACCCCATTTGTGTGACTTCACGCGCCCACAGGAGCCGCAAAAAGAAACAAAATATGGCACAGCTGCTAAAACCTTGACCGTACATTCAGTGGAAGCCCCCAGGACAACAAGCTGGATTGCTATTCTCCCTTTCCAGACATGTCCACTTTAGCTGGGGGCATACACGATATTTCGATGAGGCGGCTGAAGGTCCAATGCCAGTCAAAAGGTGGAGTCGCTTCGGGCAAGAGTAACTTCCATTTGCTTATATAAGCCACCTGGAAAAATATTTCCGGTAGTGATAGATTCCCTTTAAAACCAACAGGGAAAGGTATTCTTAAACAAATGGAAGGTTACTTTCGCAACCGCACACACAATTTCCCCACCTTACCCTCTGCCACAAAGGGCTGTGGACCAAATCCTGCGGCCAGAGTTACACTTTTGACTACCCCCACAATGACTTAAACCCAGGGGTGGGTCATATACCCCAAAAAGGGAGCTTCTGGGTGTAAGTCTATTTGCAGGTAGTCCAACAAATAGAACCCGTGCACCAGTCGCCATGGATGAAGCTCATTGAAGACTCGACAATGGCGCAGAATTTTGTCTATCCACCCCAACCTCCAACCCCAACCATCAACCCCCCAACCCCACCGCCCACAACCCAACCCCCCACCCACCCAACCAACCACCCCACCACCCCACCACCCACCACCCCAGCACCCACCACCCCAGCACCCACCACCCCACCCTTGGGGGTCCCCCTGATGCCGCACGAAAACTCAGGCCGCCCGGCTGGCACCGGCCTCGGCGAAAATGCAAAGGTCGAAACCGCTTGATTCTGCCCCCCTAACAAATCAGTCGGGGACACTTGAGGCACTTCAAGAGGAGGTTGGTGTCTCTTGAGTAGTTGGGTTACAACTCTCTTGTAAAAACACTGACCTGAAGAGAAGTGTAGGTCTCAAAGAAGGCCGCAGGCCGATTCACTCGCCAAACCAAGTCGTAACGCCTTTTGTGGGTGAGTTTCCCTGAACAGGCACCCACAATGACCCGTCGGCTTCGGGCCATAAACAACTTTTGAACCTCCCCTGTAGAAATCACCGGATTCCTAAATGGGCGTGGTTGTCAAAATAAGTAACCCCAAAATGGCTTGCCCTGGCGAATTGAAACAAGGACCAAAACCTGCGGTCCCCTGGTGGTCTAATTTGATCCATACCCAAAACTTTGCAAAGCCCTCTTTACAGGACCTTCCATTCCTCTGAGAACCCCCCAACCATGTCAAAAGGCAAACCCTCTGTCCACAAAACGATCCTAAAGAGGAACACATCATTCGCGTGGGTAAGAGTGGCCAACATGCAAGAGAATCGCTGCTCCAGGCAACTTTCCTTTAGATGTTGGGCGACACGCATGTTCCCGACTTGCCCTGAACATGACATGTGAACCCTTCAACCTGTTGCAAACCATGACAACAAAAGTACCAAACCTGCAGAACCCCAGGATCAGGTCGATTTGCATTCACTGCAAGTGAGCGTCTGCAGCGTTCTGCAAGCAGAGCCCTCGCAAATCATTCACCCAGGGTTTGCCTCTCGACAGCGACGGGTGTGTCGTCGGCCTTCATTTCGTGGCTGTCTCATGTGCCGGAAGGACCACCAGCAGACCCAACCCTTTGAAAGCCGCGACTCACTTGCCGGTCGTTTCGCGTTGGTTGCAAGTGAGCCGTCTCAATGGAGTTTTCTCCAGGACAAGCGAAGCACATGTCCCTTGCTCCATATCCCACGCCCAACACCCAATCTCACTGCAACCTTTCCACAACCTGTAGTGACGAGGGAAAAGAGCCCTGTACTACAATACCCTACAATAGTCGGAAAGAGGTTTGGACACTCCCCTAATGTGAGGGTCAAAACAAATCCTGGCATTGCTATGATAGTACTGGTCTTCGGGTACCCGCTGTCGGCATGTGCCTCTTGATGCTGATGGCTTGTGGTCTCCATTGAATCCCCTTTTGATTGTGCAAGCCCTTACATGTTGGATCCTGCCCCCGCCCACAAACAGTGGATATGGCATTCTGGATCAACCATCACTGCTTTGAGACAAGACCACCCTGCGCAAGGCAAACATGATCCCGCCACGCCCTCCCCTCCATAGGCTCACCTCCTGAGATGGGCCAAACAACAGGTCCAAGCATTGTGTTTACGACTAAAACTCGGTCTTCCCTTTAAACTTGACTGCCATTGGGTTGGATCTTTAGACTTTAGCTTTTTGGGAAATCAAGGGGTGTTCCACTGAACCCCCAAAAAGTTACACTTTTTGCCGGGGGGTCAAGAGCAACCAAGTAAACAGTCCGAAAAGTAACTCAGGGAGTGAGCAGGGGCTATGGACCATTTGTGCTGGGCCTTCCTGCCAAAGCGGCCTTGGCCTGGCCATGCGCTTCGGTGCGAAAAACTTGCGACCGGTGCGATTGGCAGGGAAGGAGAGTTATGGAAAGACCCCGAGGAAAGCCATCCAACTGGTCTTGGTTGACGTTGGAAGGGAAGCAACAACTTTTTTAGCAGTTAAATGGGGATTTCCCACTAAACCGCAAAAATGTAAACTGTTTCCCAACAACAGCCATGTGGCGGTTTCCTTTTTTCGGGAATTCCCAGGTGATTCCCTCATACTGAGCACCAGCACGTAAAAACATGGCATCTGGAGGCTGATGGGAGAATTTCTAGCTCCAAAAGGGGTCCATTTGTACCTGAAGTGCCCTTGTGTGGGTCACAAACTCCACCAATTGACAGCCTTTGAAGGTCCTGGAATCCCACGGTCTTTCAGATTTCTTTCAGATCAACTGCCATTTGCTTAAGCCCCCTGGAACTAATAAAACATATTTCCAGTAGTGATAGATTCCCTTTAAAACCAACAGGAGAAAATAGAAAACATATTCTTAAGCAAATGGAAGTCAACCTCTATTGCTGTTTGGCAAAGCTCACGCTGCTCCAAACGGTGATGTTCAGCTACCTGAAGTCTCCATGACCCTGTAAAAATGGGATCATTACCCGAAATAAAGGGGTCATGGACCCATTTTTAAAGGGTCATGGAGACTCCAGCTACCCAGGCTTTGATTGCAAATGTGGAATTCTCTAAGCTCCTACGTGCATACTCCGAAAGGGATATGCATCACCCGTACGTCACATGATTGTGGATGGTTTGTCGAGTATCGCTTGACCCCTCTGCCCATTCATGCCCTCTGGTTCTGGCTGGCAGGTCCATTTGCGTACTGTAGGACCTTGCGTTCTTCAATTGTGAACCCCTGATTCATCATCCCTCAGTCAGCGCTCGAGAGGATTGGAGAAGCTCGATCCCCGACTGGGTGAAGCTTTAATACTGAGAGCTCACTTAGGGACACACATTACTGTATACCGAGCTCGGACACAATTGGATTCAACTAGGGTCAATGACATAATGATTCCATGTCCTGCACTCGTTTGAAGGCTCGGAGCAACCCTGTTGCCCAAAACCCTTTATGCAATAAGACTTACTGCAACCCTCATGAAGCAGCAGGTAGAACTGCAGACCGTCCCATTATTACGGGGGTGTTCCCTCCAAAAGTGGTCTGAATCCCCACTAAAACGTGGTTCACCCCCCGATCAAAATCAACGAGGGGTTAACATTACTAGACCCCAATCGAAATTCAGTTCGCTAGGATCTTGGTCCCGGCCTTCTCCCTTCGAACAACTTTGCGTTGAACGAATTCGGCGGTTCACCGCAGGCCTTGTCGCTGCGCGCGGACACGGCCCCGATCTTCTGCAAGACTGCGGAGGAGCCTGCAGGGAGAATTCAATTCTGCAAATGAGACAGGATACCCAAAAAAAACACTAGTCCAAATTTTCTGGGAAGGAGGGCCCTTTCCCAACCGCCATGGTTTCCCTACAAAGAAAGAAGTGCGGGGAAGACTCCCTCAAGGGTAGCCGTGGCAAGCCGTGGGGCCTGAAGTCCAGGAACTCAGCGTCCCAATTGCCACTCGCAACCACTGGCAACCACCGTTTAAAGACCTAAATGACAGATGTCAGGTTACCTACTTTAGTGGATCGGAAAACGGACCTGCCCCTTCTTTGGCAGGTGTTTGAAGGGACACCCACACTAAAGACCGATTTGAACAACAGAAACGCCCTGAAGTTGTCGGGGCGTTTTTGGCAACAGGGTCGCTTCAAAGACCCAAAAACGCTACATGAACAGACCGCCCCAGGCAGGGCGTGGGTTCGAATTCCACATCTCGAGGGCCCAGAACACCCACTCCAAAATGTCCATGTCTCCAAAGTAGCCTTAAGACTTTCACTGAGGCGATTGTTGGGAGTTGCCAACAAAACAAATACACACAAGAAAACAAAACAACACCAAAAAATAAAAGAAGTGGAAAACAACAACAAGTCCGCATTTTGGATGCCTGGTTTAAGTGGTTCTGGTTGCATGTTGTTATTTGTGTGTTTGTCCTTGTTGTTTTTGATGTTCTTTTGTTTTGTCCTCGTGTCTTTGCACATTTTGGATGCCTGGTCTGCCCCTGAAGTGTCCCGGGCTGCAGTTTGTTCTGCTTTTGTTTGGTTTTGTTTTTGGTCCTCGTGTTTTGCACATGTTGGATGCCTGGTCTGCCCCTAAAGTGTTTTGGCTGCATGGTGTTGTTGTTTTTGTTGTTTTGTTTGCTTCCATGCGTTCTTCGTTTGTTTGTTTTGCTTGTTTCCGCGCCTGTATTCATATCGTTTTGCTGATTTTCAGTGATCGCCTATGTCTGCGGGTCATAAAAGTAGCCCGTTGGTTGCTGAATGTTACCTATATCTCAAAGGTGTAATACATATTGACGCATTCCATGCAACCGTCATTTCCGTGTGTAACACGATCATTCCAAGTGGTTGACTCATTATTCACCATCGTTGCCATTGTGGTGCCTGATCTACTGCAACTCCCATCGGCCGCGGCGACCGTGTGCGACAGCCTCCCTGGTTAGAACCGCTGTGTCAGATTGCATTCTACTCAAGTTTCTGAACAAAAAGAAGTGAACCGAACATGTGGAATGCCCAAATAAGGGGCCTTCCAATTCATCATGTGTAAGCTCATGTTACCAGGTGAGCCCATAAAAAAAATGCGCAGAACGAGTTACAGCTATTCACCAACTGGCAATAATCACGTCCTAAGTTCCAGAATGGGGCACGAGCTCCTTATTGTAGGCAAGCGAGTTGCAGTCAAAACATGGCATATATTTCAGGAGTCTACTCAAGGCCACAGAAGGAACAAGCCGACAACTACAATTGTGCATGGTCGGAACTGCCCCCTTTAACTTTCAACTCCCCAAAACGGCTTTGTGGCGGAGGTGAGCATGCTTTCCTTAGTTTAGGTGCCAGAGCCTTTCCATCAGGCTTTGAATCAAATAAAACTAGAAGGACACCCCCACAACTCTCAAAGAGTGGGGTTTGAACATAGCTGGCCTTTTGGTCAAGAATAGATTGGTTTCCCTGGTAAAGAAATGGCATAAACCCCATCTAAACTAGCAGATGCCATCTATTTTTAACCAAACTAACCGATCAAAAGGACACCTACGGTTTTGAATGGCACCGCCAAACAAAAAAGGCATCACCTTCAACCTCGCGTCCTTCGTCGGTACTAAACTTTTGCGGGACACCCACCACCCGTCCGGCAAAACCCTTGTCAAACCATCTTGAACCTGAGAATCATTTAAACAGAACCGCCTCTTTACGGCCCTGAAAAACGGGTCCGGCGTTTTGGCTGCCCTCGGTTTTCCAGGTCCCCCCGTGTCGGCTGAAGAGCGACAGGAGCCCCAGCTCTTGAGAAACTTCTGCATGTCGTCGCACTTGACCTCTTGCGGCCTCGGCCATTCGTTGGCAAAACCCCGAGCGTCATCTCACCTGTCGTGGGTCCAGTTCGGAGAATCCGACCTGTCTCAACCAGAAAGTTAAAGTCCAAAGATCCAGCCAAATGAAAGTAGGGGTGGCTAAGCATTCTGCATCACCAGGCAAGAGGCATCTTTGGACGGCCCGGAAAGAAATGTGCCCCCCCCCCCCCAAAAAAAAAAGGAAGAAAAGACAAAAAACAACACGGGTTTAGCCTCCAATGACCTGCTTTCATGCTGCCTCTCGGAGGCATGTCAAACTTGTCCCCAAAACGATGGCAAAGGATCACTCTTCGGCGTCTTTTTTTGTTGAATGCATAGCAGGGAGACTAGAAGCAAACACACATGGATGCTTGGGTTTATATAGCCAAGCTGTTGTCGGTACGCGAGACTACACAACATATATAAGATCAACCTCCCGCACCTGAATCCCAAAATAATAGAACCCGAGGGGGCATCATATTTCCACCAGATTGCATCATTGAAGTTGGAGCATCCTTTTAAATAGCAACATACAAGGGAAATAAGCGAATCATTACACACATCTATGATCATTACTTAATTTCAGCTTGACGGCCAACACCATTCCAGGCGATGGTATGGAGTAGAGCACCGCTACTCGGACAGAATAAGACCTATACTCGGCCAGTTGGGTGGACCATATTTCCCCCCCCCCCCCGAAGATCCACCGCTGAAACCGCTGAAGCCGCCGAAACCCGTCCCCTGGGAAACCGAAACCGCAAGCCGCAAGCCGCTGGCTCACTCCGGGCGGCCGGGCGGTGAGGGCAGGGAGGCGTCCAGGGACACCACCACAGACTCGAAGGCGCGGTCCAGACCGCCCTCCAGCGCCTGAGATTCGATGGACTTCACGCAGACGAAGCTGGATGCTTGTCCCTTGACAGGGCTGTGGTGGTCAAAACCGTTTTGGGATCCCGTTTTGGGGAGGCCATTTGACAGGGCTGTGGGAAATGGAATCCACTTCTGCTATACAACAAAAAAAGGAATCCCAAAGACAAACCCCCTACTACATGAGTGTCACAGAAGTGGGGATAAACCCCCTTGATCCCGCAACCCTGCTTTTTGACCATGAAAATTTCCAGCGCTGCCCTATTTACGGGAAAATATGAGGCCGTATATAAAAATGGAGGACTAACAGAAAGCATCTGTGGTGAGGGAGAACCTGGGCTGGATTTACGAAAAATCTGAGGGCCTATATGAGAATGGACGACTATCAGAAGGCATGTGTGGGGAGGTACCTGGAAGACCAAGTTTTCTTGGAGGGACCACACTGTTCCGAACCATGCAGGTGCGAGGCAGGGTGTAGGACAAGTACATAGCCACTAATTCAGGGAGTCTATGTCAAAAAAAATGGGGTCGGCATGTTGAAAGAAATTATCAGCACAAAAAAACACCTCCATCTAGTCTGGGCCGCGTGCGGACGCGGTCTTGTCGATGCGCTCTCGGCTATCCCAGCCTGGCATCTTGTTCCAACGTCTGACATCAAAACCTGGCACTAAAGAGGGTAGTGCTTTGCCACCCTGTTTCAGGAATCGTCGCCGTCAAAACTCAGGCGGGACTATGATTTCATTGTGATCCCTTTCTGCTGAGGATTTGCCCCAATGTTGCCAAGCTTGCTCTAAAGACCCCGGCACAAGGGAAGAAATGTTGGTCCCCGGTGCAGGGACAGTACAGGCTTGAAGGGATCGGAGCACGCGTGTTTCTGGGGACCAGTCTTGCATACCTCTAGGACTTTTAGGGTGGCCACATATTCGTCCAAGGTACAGTGAGGGGGTTTAGAATGACCGAGAAATGTACGGTGCAACTCTGCTCAACCTGAGGACGGGTTTCCGAACCCACAACCCGTGGGAAGAACCAGGGTGCCACCAGGCAACACCCTCCTCCAGCTGTTACCTCGTTTGGCCTTACTTGTGCTTGATACACTAACCCTTGGGGGGGGGAAGGGGGGTGGGGTTGGGGAGTGGTGGGGTGTTTCTCGTTTTGTTCTGTGCTTGCTCAAGGCCTGGTAGTTTTTGCATCTCTGGGTCATAGAGGAGCAAGCCCGCTTTGCTGACTGCGCTACACTTCTTCCTATTGGAACCAACCACTGCTTACAACACATTTGGTCATTCACCTCTTCAATACATATGGCTGTGAGTCAAAACCCCGTACCCACAGTGAACATCCAATTCAATCCCCACTAAAAAATAGGCTCTAAAATGGGTGGTGAGTTCACCTACCAACCGAAATGGGATCCCAAAACGGTTTTGACCACCACAGCCACGTTTACCTTCTGCATCGGAGATCCAATCCTTGGGACCTACGAGGTGTCTTCCGGGGATGCTTGGGACCCCATTTACAACCTCAGGGGGCGAAGGGGTGGTCCGTGGCCCTAAAAGAAGGGGTAGCTCACTCCCAAATCACAAGGCGCAGATCGGAGATAACATTTTCATGGGGTTCCGAAGTTCCTGGCATCTAAGGCCTTCTATACAGGAGCCTTTTCCAAAACAGCCTTTCAACATGCGCAGGCATGCTTGTGGTGCGCATCTTTTAGCAGCCCCAAAGGAAGCTCGTGTACTGGAAACCAAAGAAACTCGAGCAGCCGGCCCGAGCTCCAGATCCCGAGGCCTCACTAAGGCCTCGATCACTGGGGCCGGGGGAGGAAATGTTAAAACCTCGCAGGAGATTCTGGTTCTCACTTGCCCAAAGGACCCAAACATAAAAGGTTAACCTTTTGGCACCTCCACTAAAAATGGACCAAAACAGGAAAAGCAAAAGGTCAAAAAGTCAGCTTTGGGCAACCGAGGGTTGGTTGAACCTGAGTCTGGCGACTCTGGGTGTGGCCCAGAGGCGCAATGAGCCCTCTGGCTGATTGGGCCCTCTGGTCACTCTCGCCCGCCCGAACGCCTCCTGGAACGAAGAGAGCATCGCGCGACGGCCTAAGAATCGGTGAGCCTTCGGCCTTCGGCATCTGGAACCCGCCTGCGGGACAGGATCTCCCCTTGAACCTTTCGACGTGTCTTTTAAAGTATATCATTTGGCCGTGTCTGTTCTCATGCCCTTTCGAATTCTGAATCAAGGACACCATTCTGGGGGCGTGTTTGACATCTTCGGGCTTATGACCTGGGTCATGACCCCTATGCAAACCCTCCAACCATCTAATGGAGAATCCCGACCCACCTTTTAATTGGGCCGAAGCAATGATGCCAGCCCCACGCCCTATATCCGAAGGCAGTCCCACCAACAGCAGTGACCTGTGCATTGCCCGTGTGGACCAGTGGGTCAAGTTAGTGTCTGTGCTTGGCTACCTGGGCTACCCACTAAGTCACTATCAGGTGTGAGTCCACTCAAGGGCACTTATAAGTCGGTTGACCTAGGCCGCTAACAACTTAACTTGGCAAAGACCCAAGTACCTGCCCTCTGAGAAAGTCTAAACTTTTGTGTGCCACTATCGTGGTCTTCCTAAAATGTTTGAAGTCCATGAACTCAGGGACTGAGAGTAAGCCTGAAATAATTTCAGGTCGCGTGTCCGAATCAAAATTCCGCGGGCTCGCCTGCCTGAGGCCCCGGGGCCCCGGGCACGTTCGGCGGAGTCTTCAGCTTGTGGCCCTCACGATACTCACTTGCCCAAAGGACCTGCAAATAAAAGGTTTACCTTTTGGGACCTCTACTAAAAATAGACCAAAAAGGGAAAACCAAAAGGTCAAAAGGTCGGCTTTGAACAACTGAGGATACACTGGGGCCAAAATGAACGAATCACCGCCAGCTGACTAACAGGATCTCTGAGAAAAAGTGGGTGAGTCATACTCATCGCCTACCCAAATCCATGTGGGTGGGAACTAAGATGGCGGCACATATTTATGGTTGGGACTGTCCCGAACCAAGCTTCATCTACCCGGGTTTGGATTGTGGCTCAGCTGATTTACAGGACCTCCGAGGGCAAAGCTGGTTCTTTGTTTCCCTTAAGGAGCCCCGGGTGGATCCTTTGGACGTCATGGACATTCCAACGCCTTCCCTGGTACGTCTTTCCCAAACGCCCCCAACACCCCCTCTCCCTGTCTCGCAAAAAGACCCGAAGAAGGAAAGGGAGGGTGGGGGCTGGAATTGTTTTTTTCCTTAGCACACGTATGTCTTTGTTTGCTGTCACTTTGAGTCACCGGCAAGACTTCTCGAGTAAATGATTAGACTAACATTTTGCCGCTGTGATCATGACTCAATTTGGTCAAGCAACCCGACCCCCCCCCCCCCCGCCGCCCTTGTAGTACTATAGCTGAGCTCAACCCCTCGCAATGCGCATGGCAGCCGAAGGCACCCCAAAGAAAGGAACCGGCACCACATCCGAGTTGGCCAGGCGGGTTTCCAATTGACCAGCAACTACTTGGACCCAACTGAGGTGAACATCTCCGGTGAGTACACACCCTGGGACTTACCCTACATGTTTCACTCACCAAAAAGCGCTAATTACTAACTTACCCACTGGACACCGCACCAGTCACCTGCTTGAAGCAAAGCATCACGCGTCCCAAGGCACTTGTCCAAACAGAGGGCTGAACAGAAGCAAACAGGTTTCTGGGCATCCGGCATAGAGGCGGTGCATCAGGTACTCATAGAGCGCCTCCAAATTCCGCGGCACCTTCCCCTGCGCCTCGGACAAGGCGCCCAGGACTCACTAGGAGAGAGGACTTGGCCGAATTGAACAGGAACCCTTTGGCCCGGATGGTCGAAGGATCTGGTGCACATCGTTTGACTGGAAAAGAGGGGCAACTCCATTTCAGGGTTGCATCTGGATAACGCAAGAACAAAGCGGGTCAGACCTGGGTTTCCCCAAATGCACATCCAAAGACCGGAATCTTAGGGGCCCACTCCCCCCGGTGTCCAAGCCATGTACCAGCCTTCCACTTGCGGCCACTTGGGGGATCCCTCACTTGAGGAAACACCTGATCTAATGTTGACCCCACATTAATCAACCCCTGTTTATTAATATGGGTGTGTTCCAAGCAATTGGGCAGCAGAAGTCAGGCACATCTCTGCTAGCCCTGATTACATAAAGATGCACTTGGGCAGTGAAACGAACAGCAACAACTAGCAACATCAGCGAAACAGTCAAAGATCCAGCTTCTCCCCCGGAAGACAAAACCTTCCCTTAACCAAATAGGGCAAAACGCCACACACGCACACACACACACACACATACACACCCTGCGATAGTCCCAGGTTCGAGTCGAGGTTCCAAACGCGCAGGAGAAGATGGAGCACGGCTCCGCAGTTTCACTTCCCCAGTTTCTGAGGAAGTCATTTTTTTGCGGTAAACGTACTGTCGAGTCTCCAAAATCCAGCTTTCCCAAACCTTGTCGACCTTGAGACGGGAAGGGTAGTAATCATGTTTCCCCTTCAAGATTAAATTAGATTTGTTTTCGCAAATCCGCTCAGCCCCGGATTTAAAATATACTGCCCAGGGTCAGACATCTCCACTCGCACATCTGCCCTGCGCTTCCTTTTTCCCGAAGGTCGAGGCGACCTTGAAACTGCCATGGATCCCTCCCAAAAGGGAACTATGCAGCCCAGCAAATAGGACCCAACAGGCCAAAAGGGTCCCCAAAAAAAGAGATTGCTCTACAAACACGTTTGGTGGTTCTTATAAACAAACATGTCCAGGTCTCACAGCCTTGCCTGTCAAAGGGCTGCCTTCGGACGGAGCTTCCCCGGGAGGTCTTGCCGAAAAAAACAGAATGGGACCTGCCGACTCCCCTGGCTGTCACAGCGTCTCAATTCTCACAGTCACTCCACGCTTTTGCGAACGACACAGGAAAAAACTAATAATACATAATATGTATACATATATATATATATACATGTCTAGAATGATAAGAGTTGCATCTTCAAAAGTACAGTTTTGGTGGCCGCTGAGATCCTTTCTGCAGCTTTCAGGTTTGCCATTTGCATCTCTGGATGACTTGCAAGTTGGCTAAGGGGTCCTTGCCCTTCGAATCTTCATGGGTCGTTTCGCCTCGGCGAGCTCCACATGGTGTGTGTGTGTTTGTTTTTTTGGAAGACACAGGTGCATAGGTGCTTTTAGGGGAAATAGATGGCCCTGGTAGATGATTAAACCACCAGGTAAACCAGGGCCATCTATTTTTCTAGCAAAACAGCCAAAAAGGACACCTATGCACTGGTGATCCGATGTGTTGCTCGGCTTGGTAGAGAATGTAGAAAGCCGACGTGTGAGTTGAATTGTGTTGGGAATTCGCGGCTTTGACGCTTTCGAGGCATCGACGATCTAGTTTTTGCAACATCCCTCGCGTTTTTTAGGTGGAACCTGAAGGCGCTTTTTCAGGAGCTTCCTCCAAAGATTCCATGTTCATGCTGAGACCGCCCTGTTTGCTCTTTTGTTGTGCGGGGTTCGCACCAAAAATGACGGGTCTGGGAACATGCGCGAGTGGTCACCAAAATTTGCCCAGAAGGAAGGGGGAAAGGAAAGGGGAACTGGGTGTGAGTCAAAATGGGGGGCCCGGGACCCCAAATTAGTGGTTGTCCTTTTGATTCTCTAAAGCCAAGCCCAAAAGGGAACTCTCAACTTCTATGAGCTGAAGTCCGTGGAAAATACTAAATATGTCCACTAGTGATAGATTCTCTTCAAAACCAACAGGTGAAAATTAAAATTAAAAAACTTAAGCAAATGGAAGTCAACCAAAACAAACACCCAACAGAAATACTCCACCAAGCGCCGCCGACACACCAAACGGGCAGGTCCCGGGAAGAGGCCACTCACCCCATCTCAGAGTGGCCGACTTGCATAAAGCACCTGGCAGGGCGAACTGCCTCCCGCACGAACTGAATTGGGAGTAAACATTTGAGGGTACTGTACCCTGTACATCTTGGTAAGGGAGATCAAGAAAAACTGCGCATGTTTGGGGCACGTACCTATTTGACACGTACCTATTCGGCAGCTCGTTGAGCTCATTCTTTCTAGCACCCGTCTCAATTGCAAAAACTGCTTCGTGAGTCATCATGGTTACAGTACCTGCATAGGAATAATCACCTGACCTGCATGTCTAAACCCCCCCTCCCCCTATTCGTTGGTGGATGACCGTCCTGCGAGATGTTCTTGGCCACGGCACCCATGAAAAGGGGCCAGCCAGTTTGCCTATAAAAGAAGGTTTGTGGATTCCTTGATTAAGGAAACCCAAACAACCCACTATCTTTTCAGACCTAGGTGCAAATCACAAGGATGCTCCCATTCGATCGTGTTACACAATGAGAAGAAAAGGACTCCCTATAGAAATTTCATACCTGCGTTTGGTCATTGCTTCCAGGAATGCGAAACAACTGTAGTAAATATTTCGCGGTCTTTTGGTCTTTCCGGACCTATTAACTGCAATTGCCAACCTCGCCATTTGCCCCTCTCCAGTGCCCAACAACCTCCAGCCCTTCCAAACCAGGG
Source organism: Effrenium voratum (assembly GCA_963377175.1). Lineage (NCBI taxonomy): Eukaryota > Dinophyceae > Suessiales > Symbiodiniaceae > Effrenium > Effrenium voratum. Next base: position 1,687,362 of record CAUJNA010003439.1, read on the forward strand.
AGAGGCGGGGTACAAACCAGACGGTTGGGGCTTTTAAGATGCTTAGGGCCCCACATTGGGCGCAAAGAGGCCGTAAGTTTGGCCTAAGGTGTCATAGTGTAGCTTAAGTGGTCCATTCGTGGCGCTGGAACCCTGTCCGCAAACAAACCCTATGGAAAGCATCCAAACACCAAGGGATTTACTCTAGACTTAAACCGGGCTCCACTTGCCTTGGGAGACGCCAAAAATCGTCCGGCCGCCCAGTTTTGGTTTGCGTGCCAGAATCTCCGGGGGCTAGCTAGAACTATATTGTGCTGTATGCTGCATGCCGGTGTCTCCAGATTGGAACCCATGGATTTGGTGCCCTCAAAAGACATATCCACCGGAACAGTTTGAAGGTAGGGCCAGGATAGTAGAAATGCGGGTTTTGCTATTCCAGAACCCTCCAACGACTGCTGCCTCCCATGTCAAAAAACCCAAGTCGTGTCCCCCAAAACGCACCGCGGCCCAACTTTCGCTGGTCAGAGGGAAATCCAACAAGAACATGTCTCTGCGAAGGAAAGGTACTTGGTGTCTGGCTAAGATAGACAATTGTTGGTAACCTAGGTTGTTACCCACTGATATGTCTCCCCAAGCGGAGCTAACCCTGTTCTTCAACCGGCTAAACACTTTCACACTTAGCCGAAAATCCGAGGAGACAATGCCTCCATGAAACACTTATCTCCGCAACAGGGTCCGACACCTTCATGGAGAAAAGGATGACTCAAGAACGCATAATGCCAGGGTCCCCTTGCACACCAACATAGGGCTAGGCTAGCTTCGCATTTCATCGCATTTCAGGGATTCTTCGTTCCAGGAAGCCACCCTCGCAAATGGCTGAAACTGAATGATGCTGAAGGTGGGTATGTGTCAAAATGGGGGGGGGGGGCAAACTTGTGAATTACCTTGCCCTTGTGGCTTCCCTATAAAACCACCAGAAACACAAATCCTCAAGCAAGCCACCCCCAAAACGCGGATTTCCTTTGAGATGCCCTTTCCAGCAAGGTGACTGACTCCCGGGCCTCAGCCCACGTAGATCACCTGCCGTGCGATTGCCCGGATCGAAACTCGGGGCAAAGGTTTGCTACCCTCCCCCAACTAGCACGGCAGCTGTAGGTCCTTTAACCCCCATGGTCTCCCGCTTCCACTGAAGAAGTGGCCACCGTTCTTACCACTAACGTAGCACCTATGGAAGGGTGCCTGGAAGATCAAGTTCCTCTTGGGGCCCCCTTTCAGGTGCCATGTGGGAGAGAGGCTAACCGGTGGCTTCACATTCAAAGGGCCCAAAGAAACCGAACAAGGGGGCGCGGTTTACAGCAATTGAATTGGCGAGCGCGCAAGAAAGTCACGTGCCAAAACACATGGGCCTGCCACCTTCAAAGGGACACCGAACGAGATAGAGGACATGTGCCACGGTTAAAGCACTCTACATGTGGCGGTATGGTTCCTTAGAAGCGCTTACCGGATGGTTGTCCACTATATCCCCCCACTATTATCCTTTGGGCGCCGCAGCACGTCCCCCTCGTGCCCCACGTCCACGTCCCCCACGTGCCGGGACGCTCAAAAGGTACTCCCCTGGTTGTCTCGAACCCAGTAATGGAAGGGTCCACAACCAGCCCTACGAACGCCAGGAACTTCGTGTCATGGCTTCTGAACAGCTGTCTCACTTGCGCCGACACACCTGGGCGTCCCCTTCCTGAAAGGGGGCGCTGGCTTTTTGGGGCAGGGTCCTCATCTGGAAGGTAGTGTTGGCGCTCGAACAACTTGAAGGAAGCCAAGGTGAGCCGAATGGGGCAGTGAGTCTCCATCACCCTTTGAAATCGGCTCGTACCCCGGCCAACCTACAATTCACTTTATTTCGCCCGTGTCCGCTTATAAATATGCTAGTTCTTCTCATGCAATGAAGCAACTGGTTCTCACCTCCACAAATCTCATCTCCACTTACTGCACTTCACAAACCTGAACTGAAGAATCCTCAAATCAATCTCATCAAGGGCCTGAGCATCACTCTTCCCTTCTTGGGTGTTCGGCTACGCGTGTAGGCTGCTAACGATGCAACCCACTGATTATAAGTCTCCTCAAGTGGAGTTTACCCGGTAAATAGTGGGGTGTCAGCCTGGCAAACCAGTTTACAACTTGGCCGAACAAAAAAGTAGAGCCGCCGCCTCGACCGCCCTTGGTGGCCGGTTCCTGAATCGTTGCCAGCTTTTGTGTCGGCTGGGGATAGACGTTGTCTTCTACCACAAAAGAGGGTTCCATGTGAGTGGATGGGACAGTAACCATGACCAGGGAAGCAACCTCTATACCCCCCCTTGTTCTCCCGCGCTTGACGCAAGTTCCCATTCGGAGTTGCAGAAATGGACCAGCATGGGGGAAAAAGAGCGGGCAGGCGCTGTTTGCTCGAAAACACGTACCGGGCTGGGGGATGTTACTTTCTTAAGGTTGACCCCCAAAATGGCGGTGGTTCCGTTTTAGTCCCCTTTAAAAAACACCAAACAGGGGCCCTGTTTGAGGGTCCCCCCTTTTGGTTGCGTTCAAAAGGGGAAACCAACAGGAACACCTCCAAAAAAGGATGCGCCTCCCCAAAACCAAAAACGTCCACCCACTTGCGAATCCGATCGAGTCCGCATTGGCGAACCTCGTCACCGGTGTCGTCGATCATGACCTTATTGGCCTCCTCCAGCCTGCGGATTGCGCCGGAACTGCTTTTTTCAGCGTTGCCCCAGCGGCAAAATAAAACTCTGCGTTTTTCCACACCGGCATTTTTTTATTTGTGTATATGGTCTATACATGCATACCCACAACATTATGGCAATTAAATTTGGTTGCTCGTCCTTTTTAAGGGGAAACACCAAAGGACTATCATTGGCGGGGGTCCATGTGCTTGTTCCAGCACCGCCCCAACTACTTGTTGGTTACCGTGCGGGGATTTAGGACATGCTTGAACAAGCAGACAGGCAAGTCGGGTGCTAAAACGAGGCCTCAAAAGGCCACAAGGCCCCCAAGTTCCTGCTGTTTTGAGGTGTGGAATTATTCTTTGAACCTGGAGTCTCCATGACCCTGTAAAAATGGGGTCATTACCCAAAATCAAGGGGTCATGACCCCATTTTACAGGGTCATGGAGACTCCAGGAAGCTGGGTACCGACCTGCAAATGGGAAGAGAAACTACTATATGCGGCACGTGATTTCCGCCCACCCACCCACCCACAATATAAAATGCTTGCCAATCCTTTTTCTGCGATTGCGCTCAGTACTTTGCTGGACAAACGGGTGAAAAAAACACCAAGCAAATTTTGAGAGAACGCAACCAGGTTTGGGGCATTGTCATAGGGTCCCCGGATGCTATACGGCTAACGGACATCATATATGTATATATGCACATTCGCATATATATTTTCGACACCAAGTCATCCTGGCGAATCTTGGCACGCTGTATTTGACGAATTGGAAATAAGGCATTTCGGGGTTGATCAAAAGGTCCTTTACATAATTTACATGCAGATGACCATTGGTTGGAAAACCCCTAGATTTATTTCAACCACACGGGAAAAGAAACCGGGCCAAAGGGAATTATTGATCAACCCCCACATCCCCACCAGTACCCTCATCCAATATTGGGTAGCTAAGCCAGGGAAGGTTGTGACCCTTGATGGTCTTTGTTGCCCCCCAAATCTTGATCAACCCCCAATTTACTTGCCGACACTTGTTTGCCTGTTGTTCGCCAAACCACCTTTTGCAGTCAAACTTTCATTTTATCATAGATCCGATTGCTTGGGAAACAACCAACAAGAACTGTTTGTTCCGGGCAGGTGGTGGTTTTTTAACCAATGGTCATCCCATTGTCCAGGGGTAGTTGTGCATACGCCTTTTACATACCCCTTGGGCAAATGAACCCAACACGCCTGCTGTTCACACCCCTCTCCCCAAAAGGGGAAAAAGCACCCACATAAAGTGGGTTGGGGTTTCCAGGGAAGCCAACGGGTATGAACAAGGGGTATGTACTTCCACCCTTAAACATTGGGACCTCTTGAGTCACAATCAAAGCCCGGTATTAAAATGGTCTACCCAGAATCATGCTTCAAGAATTAACAAGCCGGAATTATGCCGGAATTCCGCAATTATTTTTCTGGCTGGGACTGCCCCTTACTAACCTTCATCTACCCGGGTTTTGATTGTGGCGCTCAACTGCCACGTTCCAAGTGCAGCCCAGCCGCTTGGCCAGCCCCTGGTCCAGCTCCGGCTCTTCGAACTTCGGCTCCCCGGGCGCCAGCTCGGCGTTCACCTCGAGTGGGAAGCCAACGGTGGGTACAACTCTATCTCGCTTTTCTGCCCCCCTGCTGAAAGTGACTAACTTTTAGTGGTAGAAAAACGGAAAACCCATGAGTTGGCAAAAAGTTAAAGTCCTAACATCCCTTGGCAACATGCACCAAAGGATGGGCGACACATCCCAAGCAATGGCCAACCAGAGCCACAAAAACATGGTAAACTACGGGAGATTAGAGGCTGGGCTGTTCGATCTGCTATGGATTACATGAAAAGCCCAACTACAAACAGCTAAAAACCTCAGAGACCGGATGGCTGGGGACCGCCAAGGTTTGAAGCAAGCCATGCGCAGCTTGGAATCTTGAATGGGCTGCTCTAGCGTAAGGTTGTGCCGATAAATTGTGCGTGTGTGTGTGTGTGTGCGCGTGTTGTACGTGCGTGTTGTACGTGCGTGTTGTACGTGTGTGTGTGTGTGTGCTGTGCGTGTGTGGTGTGTGTGTGTGTGTGGTGTGGTGAGTTGCGTTGTGTTGCGCGTTGTGTTGCGTTGCGCTGCAATGCGTTGTGTTGTGTGTGTGTGTGTTGCGCGCGTGTTGTGCGTGTTGTACGTGTGTGTGTGTGTGCTGTGTGTGTGTATTGTGTGTGTTGTTTTGTGTTGTGCGGTGTTGTGTTGTGCGGTGTTGTGTTGTGTTTTGTTGTCAGTTGTGTTGTAGTTCGTTGCATTGTGAATCGGTGCGGTGGGTGTTTGCTTGCTTTTTGATTGTTTGTTTGTTTGTTTGTTTGTTTGTTTGTTTATTTGCTTGTTTGTGTGTTTGTGTGCTTGTTTCTTTGCTTGTTTGTTTTTGTTTGTTTGTTTTTGTTTGTTTGTTTGTTTGATTGTTTGTTTTTGCTTGTGTTTTGATTTGTTTTTGTTTGTTTGTTTGTTTGTTTAATTGTTTGTTTGTTTGTTTGTTTGTCTTGTGTGGTTGTGTGTGTCCGTGCTTCTATGCAAGTGGATCTGCGCAAGCCTTCTTTGCAAGTTCCCTGCGCAAGCAAGTTCTCTCTGCAAGCTTCAGCCTTGCAAGATCTCCATACAAGTTTCCTCTTGCTCAAGTTCTCGGCGCAAGTCGCTCTGCGCAAGCTCTCTGCGCGAGATTCTCTCTCCAAGTTCGCATGCGCAAGTTCTCAACCCAAGTTTCTCTGCGCAAGCCCTCATGCAAGTTTCTTTGTGCAAATCTCTACACGCAAGTTCTGTCTGCAGGTTTCAGCGCACATCTTTCTCAACGCAGGTGGCTCGCTGCCAGCAGCTTGGCTAAAGAGATTCGAGCCTGGGACCCCTCGCTTCCAGGAACGGGCGTGCAACCCGCGAGACAAACTTTCAGGCCAATTTCCGAGCATCGCAAAAAGCGAACACGCAACTCTTTGCCACGCTCGCGCGTCCAACGCGCATAGTCCCCGCAGAGGGTCGCGCAGGGAATCCTCTGAGTCCTATGTATACACACACACACACGCACGCACGCACGCACCCACGCACTCACGAACCCACTTACCCACGCACCCACGCGCCCACGCGCCCACGCACTCACGAACCCACTTACCCACGCACCCACGCGCCCACGCGCCCACGCACTCACGAACCCACTTACCCACGCACCCACGCAGGCACGCACCCAAGCACGCAGGCACGCACGCACGCAAGCACGCACGCACCTAGCCTGGCAAACCTTAAATATAAGGTATGATAATAGCCATAGCATCACACAATCACATGAAAGACACCCAGCTATGATAGTGTCCTTGAGCGCGGGCTATGAATGATCTACCGGTTTGTTTTTGTTGAGCAGGAATCGCCTCTGAAGTACATCCACCCACATATCCCACGTACGACGCAGGACTGCCTCTATTTCCCTCTTATACCTCAACCGAAGAGAACACATCAGGCACAATTGGTCCAATACGTGATATCCTTAAACTGGCAAAAAGAGAAATATACAGAGCCCTGAAATATACAGTCGTTTTGTTTCGCAAGGATGTCCTCACTTCCGTGGATTGGCAAAAAAAAGGTCCGAACTTTGTGTTTGCCACTAAAATGGTCCAAACCAAAGGGACGAAAGTCCGAAACGGAACTCAGGAAATGAGCGTCACAAGGCAAACCCCGACCCCATCGGCATACCACAAAACCTCCGGCCGAGTCAGCTCGAAGGCTCCGATGGGTGGATCTCTTTTTGGGGGGGAGCGTGCCCGTTTTGGGCTTGGTTTTTTATCCGGAAACCGTAAAGAACGCCATTCTGAAAGGAAGCCTAGAAAAAGACACACCCATTTATGGGGAGAGAACGCATTTCCGCATTTGGGGAACCTGCCTAGACTCAAGCGCCCTAAAGTGGACTCGGCACCCATATATCCTGTAAAGAAATGCAACAGACTGAGTTGAACACCTCAGAAATGGGAGTTAGATATGTGTCTGTGTGTGTGTATGTTTGGGCTTGGGGCAACCCGCCTTTGAGCTGGTAAAGGGAAACAAAAGGAGACCGTTGCTTTTTTGAGGGCCTCATTTGAGACACGCACATGTGGGTGGTTTTCTCCTTCAATATCTGGACTCAAATGGGGTGGTTTCTCTGCGTCTTCTCTATCAGCAACCGACCGAGAAATTTAAACTAGGATGATGGATGCGTCGGGGTTCCCACTGTGAGAGACCTCCGCATTGTGGAGGTCTCTCACAGTGGGAACCCCGACGAACCAAACAAGGTCCACGTCTGACGCGTTAGTCAATCTGACAGGGAAACCACTGCAAAAGCCGCCCGTTCGTAATCTCAGGTAAGGGTTAAGGTTGCCTTTGGACAGCCAGGTAGGGCAGAAATGAACCGGGTTTTTGAGACCCTCATTTTAAGACACCTTGGGTTTCCCTTTAAATACCATCAAAAGGGGACTAATCCCAAAACGGGTCGCAACTCATAAAGACACCCATAGGGACCCACTTGCTCCCCCCCAACTAAATGGTTTGGGTTTGGCTTGGTAGTTGGAGTGTTAGGGAGTCCCTTCCGTTTGTCTAAGGGTGCCTGAGAAGGGCTTTTCCTTCTAGGAGTGCCTCCAAATTGGGGGCGGGCCCGCAAAAATGCAACTGTGTTCTTTTGGCTCCCCTTTAAAGCCACCTCTGGAGGGTTCCCTCAACAGGAGACGCGACTTTCCAGAAACGGGGAACCTGCCACCCATTTTAGGGATCCCAATAGGGTCCATAGCAAAGCGCTTTCCTGTTCTCCTCGTCAGTTTTTCAGTTCAGACCCCGATGGCCAACAAAAACACAAAACAACTTGTGCATCCCATCTCGCAAGTTGCTTTCATTGACCAAAAAGGGAAAACCCACGAATTCTGACGCACACACACATTTCTCAAACGGTTGGTTTTTCCACAGGTCGGTCCTTCCAGCCCCCCCCCCCCCGTAAAGTCCACCGGCCCCAGGCCCACCCCCCCCATGTTGTCAGATCCGGTCGCCATGTCCAGCAACTCCAGTCGAGGGATGGCCGCGCTCTGCCGGCGCCTTGCCGATCGAGACATGAAGAAGAGATGAAGCGACGACCCTCGGCCCCGCCACCCCCCCCAAAAAAAAAACAAGCCCTAGGGTCCCGACTGTTTTTGGGTCCTCCAATGTGTTGTTGTTGAGGGCTCTTGAGGGGTCGGGGTTCTTGATTGGAGGGGCAGAGAAAGATAACAAGGGGGGGGGCCGAAAAAGAGAGAGAAGAAACATCCAGCTATTTGGAGCAGCAGCCACAAAAATAACAGAACCCCGGAAACGAATAAGAACCCCGGAACCGACAGAAAAGGCAAAAAAAAGCGAGCCACGATCCAGCCAATAGAGTTGGATGCCGAAACATGCAAGAATCCAAACACAAAACGAAAACCACATTTTGCATGGCCATCACCCCACTACAATCAGCATGGGCCCGATGTGTGAACCAATGTTTCCGTGGCCAGATGTGGACCCGCGCAAAGTGACACATGTTCGCTGGTTGAAAGAGGCGAGTGAAGGACAAATCGGCCAAATCGGCACCAAGGTGGCCTAAAGTTTGGCAGCCCCGAACCGGACATCCGCCGTCTTTCCCATGGGCAAGGGGATGGGTTTTTCACGAGGCTTTGGATTCCGCTTAGCCCTTGGGAGCGAAAGCGCTTGTTCCCGGTTGCTAGAAGAACAGGTCAGTAATTAAGTTCTTACCCCTCAAAACTCCAAGCCCTGGGGAAGTTCATCTTTTACAGACATATAGCCCATGTTACCCAAGAAGTTGAAAGTTTAAGAGGTAAGGGTTGACTTTAAAGAGCAACTCAGCAAACTTTTCTCCGCCCTCTCTTGCAACGCCGCCACCCGATTTGTTGTCCGAACCCCTGGAATCCCCGAAATTTCGGATTAAAAGGGCACCCTCTTTTTGGCAGCTTTTTTTGTTTATTGGGGGGAGGGGGTGCCCCTTTGTTGGTGGTGTTCAAGGGAAACCACAGGGAAAACCCAGCCGGTTTGGGGGGTGGAGGGGACCGTGCCATGGACACCAAGTGTATTTGCAACCATACCCTGAAAAAAAACAATACCCATAAAAGAAGGAGGTTGCAACATAAACCCCTTCAGTGTCCACCATACTGGGGGCCCCCCCAACAAAGACCCAGCTACACCTCCCCAAAGCGCCAGTTTCCGAGGCGCGAGAAGCAGCGTGCAACGAGGGTCCGCAGCGTATCGAGGCGGCCCTTGGTGATGGCCTATGGCCGGTTGCTGGACCCGGGGGGGGGAGGGCCTTACTGACGTGTAGGAACTCGGTGGCGAAATCTGCGAAGCCCTGCTGAAAGTGACTAACTTTTAGTGGTTGAATACGGAAAACCCATGAGTTGGCAAAAAGTTAAAGTCCTAACATCCAAGCAAAATGAACCAACGTGTAATAAGATGTAATAAGGCCTGGACCCCTAGAGTCGTGACTATCCTTGGCTTCTTCATGGAGACACCTCTGTACTTGGTGGCTCTTGACCCTGGGCAAAGGGCAAAGGTTAAGGATGCGAGCAAATAGCAGCCTCAGCAGCACTCAGTAACACTCAGTAGCACTCAATCACAACCGAAATCAGCACATTGTTGGAATCCCAGCTCGGTAAGCACACTCAGTAGCACTCAGCACACAGTAGCACCCAGGACCTCTCAATCACCCAAGAACACATTTTTGCGATCCACGCAATGGCGCTTCGAGCCCCAGCTTCCACAAATCCAAGCTATGCAAAATTGAAGCAGCCCCCCACATGCCAAATCCTGGGCTCAGTGCTCAGCAACACTCGGTGAGTCTTACTGAGATTTTGACATTTAGGAGGGGGGGAGGGGGGGAGGGGTTAACTAACCTATGAGTCCTGGGGACTCCAAATAACCCACAATCCTCATGGTTGCGCAACATAACCCTTGTCGATATCAAAAAAAGAGTACCACAGAAAATGGACCTACTCAAGGATAAGTTTAAAGGGAAAAACACTATACACCCCAAAAAAACAATCTCCAGTGGCCAGGGCAGTTTGGAACTTCGAACCCCCCCGTCACCCGGGACCCGCCCCCCGCCCTCTGCCCCTCTGCTCTGCGGGCCTCAGGCGCGGCCCCGCCCTCAACGGGCGTCGCCTGACGGTTCCGAGAGGACGCCGGGGGGCCAAGGCCTTGAGATGGGTCCTCCGAGGCCGTGCCAAGATACATCTCATCATATCCTGAAACAAAGTCTGTCAGTGAAGGGCAAGTGCCAAATTCTCAAATCGGGGCCTGGGAAAAATGTTCGAAACTTTCCAATCCCCTTTTGGCCTCCTTTTGAGCAAACAACCAGTTCGCTACTTGGCCAGAAAGGAAAACACACGTCGAAACCCCTGCAACAAGTTGTCGATTTGCCTCTCGATCCCTGGATCAAAATCCGCTCCCTTGCTTCCAGGTCAAGATTCCAAGGCAAAAATCATCCTTTTCCACGTGTGAAAACAAAATGTTCGGTCACAGCAAAGGGCAACTAATCTTGGCTGGAATGAGGACCCCAGCAAAAAATGATATTTGTTGCTCGTTAGTGGAAAACAAAGAGAAGCCCAAAAAAGCAAAACAATCAAAAGGGGAACTAATTCTGGTTAATACGGAAGCTCAACCTTTCATCCGACCAAAGCCTTTTCGCAATTGATCGAACGCTGGAGCTCATATGCTACGGATTGTAGCGGGACAACAGGCCTCCCTATACTTTATGTCAACCTTGAACATCACAACACCAAGAAACTCATCTAAAAGTGACCCCGATGGTGATGTTCAAACCGGCTACAAAGGGACGTATCCGCATTTCTGAGTTCCTCACAACGCAAATGGAAAGCAAACCGCAGCTAAGACTGGGAGTAGAGCTTGGGCATGTGATCACAAAACTTGGGCATCTCTAATGAACAAACATGCAAGTCTAACCGCACTTTTTCCGCGCGAATCCAAGGGCTCACTTGCCCACAGGACCACAAGGCTAGAAATGGGGCCCCTGGAAACGGCAACGAAACCGTAGAATTTTCGCATCTGAGGCTTTGATCTCGTGCAATGCTGAGAAATGGTTTTTAGTGGTCGACTCGCTCACGACGGAGCTCAAGGTCGCTTGCATGTCAGCCTGGTGGCTGAGCCCAAGAATGCTGTGGCTCGGGCGGACTTGAAGGGGCTGCTTGAGTTCGAAAGGTGTTTAACAAAGAAAACCCCTACGTGCAACCAACTGTCAAGTCTCTAGCCCTGGGAGTCAGCCAGCAATTGGGAGAAAGGGGCACCAAGTCGGAAGAGGTCATTGTTCATAACTCAGGACATGTCCAAGTGTTGGTAAGAACGAAAAGAGTGGACTGGAATCACGGACACATATTATCCAGGTACGACAATGTTCGAACGGTTTCGCTTCGGAATCACCGCCGATGGGCTTCGCATGTCTGCCCTGATCAGGGGAAGGTACTGACAAATTATGGTACCCGGTGGTGTAGGTTGTTTAAGCCGTAGCTGGATCCCATGAAAATCGGTGGCATCCAAGCCGCCAAACACCCCAAAGACCACCCCCAAACCTTGGCCTTGACCTCCGGTAGACCAAGGGCACCTTGTTGGTACTTGCTTTGAGACGGAGACCCCCCCCCCTCAGAAACAAATATAACAAAAACAACAGCCCACTGGAGGTCTGAGTAATTGGCCTTAAACGTGTGTGCTTTGCCTCATTTAGCGGTTCTTTGACCCCTTGCTGAAAGTTACACTTGAAGTGAGATATGTCATACATTTCCTCTAAACCCACAGTCTAAGGGTATGTACGGTATGTCAGTGAACCGCCAAGGCAAAGCGAATCAAGCCCTGTCTGAAGGGAAGGGACATTTCGACCTGGTTGGGTATCTGTGTTGCTCACACTCGTGCGTCATAAGGCCCTTTACATTGATTGTCTACCCCTAGCAAGAGATTCATGACCATCCCTAACCCGCCTGAAAAGGTGTTTTGACCAAGGCACAGGTGGCAACAAACCACGAATTAGTTGGCTGTGGGTAAAATCAGACTACCAGGGACCACATGTTTCTATTTTCCAGGTACCCATTTTTGACCCACAACCATTTGGCTCCCTTAGACCAAACAAAAGATTGCAATCCACTCGGCTAAGAGCCTCCTCTCGGCTGCGCTTCTGTCCGCGCTTCTGGCGAGCGTTTGCGGCAACCCAAGGGCAAAGCGGAAGCCCTGGCTTTCTGGAGGAGCTGCCGCTTGGGGGGTGGCAAACATAAAAAACAAAAATATGGACAACACTCCCCCAAGACACACCCGCCGTGTTTTTTTTGACTCAGGCCCCACCACGGGGAGCTAGGGTCCTCGGACCCGAGGAACCGTAGGTCGGGTGCTTTAGCCTCTTCACTAGCCACAGAAGACAAATCGGCAAAGCCTGGCCCGCCTCCCAACCCGACCCTTCTTGGAAGAGTCTGTTCGAATGCGGATCGAAGCTTTCTGGAGGGTTAGCCCGCATGCTTCTCCTTGGTTCACAAGACAGGGATCAGCATTCCAAGTATGTCCCCCAAACATCACCCACCAAAAGGAAAGTGACCTCAGACCAGGCTGAAGATGCTCACTAAAACCGCGCCGCGAATGATGATATGATCAGCGCGTGAGCAAACATGGGCCATTGCCCCCTTCCCAAGCAGGCTCCTTAGTTTCCTTAGTTGGGGTAACCCCGATTTCGAGGTCTGTTGGGTGTCCGTTCATGGTAAGTTCTTGGTAACCTACTTATTTTCTTCTTTCAGCGTTGTGGGAATTGCCCACTTCTGTGACACCAATGGAATGCCAGGCAGTTCTCTATGACAGTTGGAGCCAACCCACCATTCCCACAACCCTGCTGCGAAACCTGGCTGCAGCGCCGAGTCGTTTTCTGGCCGTCTCTGACATGCCCACCATTTGGCCGGCGGATTATGTACAGGTTCTGCGGGTTCTCGGCAGGGGATGGTGGTCAAAATATACGGCTCCCAGAACGGGGGTGTTGTAGTGCCACCCCTGGTGTTCGTGGAAAGGGTTAGCGAGTCCACAAATGGACCATGGATAATAGAATATGTTAAGCAGTCATGACCCATTTCACTTTGAGCTCATCAAATTAGACTCAACCTGCAAATCGCATCGCCCCATGCGACAAGCAATGGTCCTTTTATATGCGAGGGGCAGCAACTAGTCATGGGCCAAAAACAAAACGTGTCTCTTGCCGGATTTTACATCATGGCGGGGCAGAATTCATGTCTTCTGCGACACCAAGTGGGACTCCCAAGCGCATTCCCTTGGTATCGAAGGAAGTTTCGCCCCCCCCCCCCCCCCCAAAACCCAAGTCTCTCACTCTGAGACATTCTCGTTTGCTTTCTGCTCCCCTGCTTCATTTGTTTAAACTTCTAGTGGTTTAATGGAAACCCCGTTAGTTGGCAAAAAGTTAAAGTCCTAACATCCCTTGGCAAAATGCACCAAAGCATTCGCATGCCATGCCGCATGCCACATTTTGAACCGCTCCCTGCGCCGAGAGGTTGACAGCCCGGCACGTCTTGTCCAGGCTGCGGCTGTCATTATCTGTACCCAGTGACTATGGAAGAGCAAGGACCCGGGAAACCGCCAGCCAGCAAACACAAAAGCATCTTGGGGGGGACACTTAGCTTGGACAAAAACAAGGGAACCCAGAACCTGCCAAACAAACCATATCGTGTTCGGCAAACCTCTTTTCGTATCAAACATCTTAAAGGAAAACAAGGGTGGAATCCACTGGACAGGCCAGGGTCTCAAGACCAGGGCCTTTCGGTTTTGCCCACCTAGGCCCGATGTCCGCGTGCTCTGCGCTCACCCTCGCCGGGAGGCAGCAAAATCTGAGCGTGACATGTGCGCCGAAAAATAAATAAATAAGGACTTCTTCGGTTCTACCTGCCTGGCCATGGGTCAAAATCCAAATCGTAACGTGAACATTGGTGCACCTACCAACCAAATCCCGTACCCCCAACCACTAAAATAGGTCCTAAAATGGGTGGTGAATTCACCTACCAACCAAAATGGGATTCCCTTGGTTTGGAACCACAGCCACCTGGGTATGAAGGTGCTAAGGTTTATGCAGGGGTGTCCTTCTTTCGGGGACCACCCAAAATGCACGGCATGTGAGGGTGCGCAGACAAGCTTTCTGCGTAATGGAAGTGTTGAGTTTCCTCAACCTCGTCTGCCCCGGCGAAGCATTTCAGTTGTTTTTGTTCCAAAAATAGCAGACCTTCGAAAAAAGTAGATTCGTCTCGGAAATCAGTGCCATGCGCCCTTGACAAGTTGCGAAGGAGCAACAACAAAAATTCAAGATGTCCAACCAATAAACACGCCCCAAAAGGCGATGATGGCGATGTTTGAAACAACAGGAAGGGGAACATAGAGGGAATCCGGTCAAACCAGCTGAAGCTTCGCGAGCGACAGTCCCAACCAGAAGTGGGTGCAGAAGGTTTTGCTCCGTTTGGATTCGATACGTGGATAAATCGAATGGGGTTGTGTTTTCTTCTTCGAAACCAACCGTGATGGCCGTGATCATGAAGCAAAATGTGAGTAGACGACAGCTAGAAGCTAGCCCAACTGTATCTCAGAATACTGACATCCCGCAAAACGGATCGCTGTCCTTTAGTTTCCCACAGAAACTGTTAACAGCCAGCAGTCCAGCATCTCCGAACCTGATTGGATGGCCAGCCGAATTAGTGGTTAGATCAAGACACACAGCGCTTTGGAAGCCCAACCTCAAATAACTTCAGGATTGTGGGACATTCCCCAAGTGGATCATATGCATCTAGCAGTTCCTTCCCCAGTCTTTTCACGCATCCTTCTCTTCGAAAGCCAGCTGGTTCCTGGTTCGGTGGTTCTGGAAAGAAGGATCCCTGGAAAGAATGGGGAAGCTTCTACTAGAATGTACTTCTGCCATAGTTTGGGGGGCTTAACCATAGATATAAGCCACCTCAGGGCTATCCAAGTCGATGGGAAAACCTAAGGCCAAAAAACCTAAGGCCAAAAGCTCGATTTGTTTTGCATTGGAGTGAGGACATGCCTCACTGGGCGAACGTTCAAAATGGAGGCTTGGAATTGCAATCCAACTTTCCATGACCAGAATAAATTATGCATACGGAGAAACAGCATCTTGCTTGTTTCTGCAAAGCCGTGCGGATCACCCGCCGATCGAATGTCCAACTCCGTCTTGCGTGGGACGGTCAACTCTCACCCTCTTTCAAAGGCTTGTGTGGAAACTCGACAAAGCGCGAAGGATGCGGCAATCCTTTCAACAACTTGCAGGATTTTGGGAAAGTTTGAAAGGCTTGTAGCTCTCTAAAAAAACGCCCAAGAGGCGCAAAACTTTTGTCCTGGCCGACAAAAAAACACACGGATTGGTCGCAAAATGGACCCCGACCATGGGTGATCTCCTTTGGCCTTCCTTTCGTCCGGCCTCAAAAAAGTCCCCCCCATCACCCCACCAAACAAAGACTCACATGGGCGATGGTCGAAAAACAACCAAAAAGGGGAAACGAAGAACACCGTGATTTCTTGATGGCTACTTGTTTCTTCCCACTTGCCCGAGAAGATCCCGACTTTGTCAAGTCCCTGGGACCATTTGTTCGGCCTTTCCCCCGAAAAGTTGAAGGTCACACCCTACTTCCAATCATTTTCCGGGGACAAGAGGCCATCTCAAGAGGACTCTCTTCCAAAAAAATATCCTGTCAGCTTCCTTCTGGTTCTTGGATAAATAGTTTTTTTTGTTTTTAAGTGACCACCGTGGAAGCTCCCAAACGCCCCCCAAATGGGTTTTTACCCAAGTCTTCCATTTTTGGGGGGTCTGGGGAGCTTCCTACCTAGGTCCTCCAGTAGTGAGGTTACAATAAGGGTACCAACTTCTTTCTGTAGTCTATTTTAGGGGAACCCTCCCTCCCAAAAAAGTTGGTGAGAAAGGGCACCTAGCTGGGTACCATGTGAGCTGGGGGACCTACGAAGAAACGAGCCTCAGCCGCCCGCGGCTTCGGCCAAGCCCTCGCCGACTTTCCGCGCCTTGGCCTTCGTCTTCCCCGAGAAGTTGGCCGTCTCGGAGTCCTCCGCCAGCCGGGTCCTGGCGGGACGCGAGCCGGCTGAGTCACGGGGCACAGCGGAAGCCCTGGGTTTCTGGAGGGTTTTTTTAATGCCGCTTGGGGGGTGGCAAGAATAGGGAGCCCAAATGAATCCAAATGAATGTCATAATGAAAACCCGGGGTTAAAATATGTTAAAATGGTCGTAGTCCCAGCACCATGCTTCAAGAGTTCAGAAGGCGGATATCCGCAGCTATTTCTGGCAAGGAGATTGTCCCTTACCAACCGGATCATCTACCCGAATCGGTTTTGATTGTGGCTCTGGGGACTGTCTGGACCCAGTTTGTCTCAGCGTAGCCTCGGGGAACCAACAGGGAAAACCAATTTCCCCCCCCCCCAATGTGGATTGACAACATCCAAAAAGCTTGGGGGAAGTGACTTGTCCCAGAACTTCTGCCTTCTGCATCCGTTTCAACTGGCGAAGGATTTTTTCTCGATCCCCTCAAAGGACGAGACACAACAACCAAAAACACGGGCCTAACTCTTGGGGCCTTTAAGGCCCATGGTTGTGGAAACTGGATGAAACCAATCTGTGAGACCAGCACAGAACATCGACCTAACCTGTTTGAGGTCCCAGAGAATTTCCTAAACCGTCTTTTGGAGAGGCTCGTCCTCGCACAGGGGCAATGGGTGGTGTGTACATAAACATATACTGCGGGACCACATGTATATATACCCTCCCACCAGCTAACATGGAAGTGCACAGACCCCTGATAGAAAGACTACTTTCCTTTTGGAAAGGGCCTATTTGTACTTTCATGTTAGTTGGTGGGAGGGTACATAATATATATATATATACTTGGCACAATTTTGAGCAGATTCCAGGATTCGCCTTGCCCCCCAGAAGAAGTACAGCGGGTGCCAATGGATTCCTATTTGCTTGAGCCTCTAGAAATATGGTAAGTACTGATACATTGGTTTGGCTGGGGTACACCAGGGGTACAGCCCTTGAGACAAAAAGGCAACACGTAAGCTTTCAGCCAAATCCGTGGGATCAAGTTCAAGCATGTTGGGGTCAGATCCCCACAACGTTCAAAAGGCAACGGATGAGTGAGATACATTGTAGCAAGACCCAAGACAAATGCTCGCTCAAACAATGAAAGGAGAACGCACAAATCCGATTTCCTTGTACCCTCCGGAAGATTCCATGGAAGCTCCCAGGATCCACTTACCGTAGCCTTCTGACGTGAGATAAATCCAAAAATAAGATGTGAGCTCACCCGACGCAAAACAAAGCCGTAAGCAGTTCTGCTCCTGATCCTCGCCTGCAGCTCATCCAGAGACATGCTGTAGTACCTGAGCAAAATCGCCAAGAAATCGCCAGCCCCGAGGAACTTGGAACCGCTAGCAATGCAACACCATTTTGTGATGGTCGTTGGCAAAGAATCACTGGCTTCAGGCCCGAGAAAGTCCAGGAATCAGCTTGCTTTGGAAAACCATCACAATGTCCGAAACCAAAAAGGAGATGGATGATCTGGTTTCAGCCACCCGTTTTTTTGTTTTTTTTAACGGGAGAAAACTCTCAGGAGGCCTACCAGAACGAGTTGTCTTTCGGGGGAGTCGACTTTGCTGTCCCCCTAGTAACATGTCAAAGCTCCTTCTACGCGGCCTGGGTTCAAGGGAAGTCTCTAAGCATTGGGGTCCTTGTCGATACGCAGGTAAGTTGCTACTATATCCCCAGAGAATGAGTCTCCCAAGTCGGATTTCCGATTTTAATAAGGGACCCTGTAGTGGACATCATTTGGTTGGTGAATTATGTCCACCAACCACTTTGGAGGTGGTTATTCCTGGCCACATATAACCCATTTTGGGGACCTACTAACTCGCAATGTTAGCCAATGAATGGGGTGGTCATCCATGTCGGAACCACCTCAGAAAACCCTATGGAGGGCTTGATAACCCTACCAACCCCAGGTAGAACCAACCCTCCCGGTGGCCCCCCCGCCGTTCCGAGGGGGGGCTTGCATGTGCGCAAAATGCCAGTCATGACCACACTCCTTCAGAGCCAGAGACACCACTGAAGGACATGCAAGCAACCAGTGGGATAAAACGCAACGCCTGAAGCAAATGAACGTACTCTAGAGAGGAAGGCCGTTGACTCAACACATAGCCCTATATTACGCTCTGCTGTGAAAAAAACGGAGAGAAACAAACAAACAAACTAACTAACTAACAAACTAAAAAACCAACAAACCAACAAACCAACAAGCCAACAAACCAACAAACCAACAAACCAAGCAACAACCAACAACGAAAACACGCAAGCACCAGCCACCAACAACCGCCACCACGTCAACAACAACCACAACGACGATGACGACGACGACGACAACGACAACGACAACGACAACGCCAGCGACAGCGACAACGACAACGACAACGACAACGACAGCGACAGGGACAGCGACAACGACAACGACAACGACAGCGACAGGGACAGCGACAACGACAACGACAACAACAACCACAACAACAACAACAACAACAACAACAACAACAACAACAACAACAACAACCACAACCACAACCGCAACCGCAACCGCAACCGCAACCCCAACAACAAACAACAAACACCAAACAACAAACAACCACCAACAAACAACAAGCCACAAACAATAAACAACAAACAACAAACAACAACCAACAAACAACAAACAACAAACAATAAACAACAAACAACAAACAACAAACAACAAAAACAACCAAAAACAACCAAAAACAACAAAAACAACCAAAAACAACAAAAACAACAAACAACAACGACAACAACAACAACAACAACTACAACAACGACAACAACGACAACAACGACAACAACGACAACAACGACAACAACAACAACAGCAACAACAACAACAACAACAACAACAACAACAACAACAACAACAACAACAACAACAACAACAACAACAACAACAACAACAACAACAACAACAACAACACACAACACACAACACACAACACACAACAACAACAACAACAACAAAACAACAAGCAACAAACAACAAACAACAAACAACAAACAACACACAACAAAAAACAAACAACAAACAACAAACAAGCAACAACAAACAACAACAAAGAACAACAAAGAACAACAAACAAGCAACATTAAACAACAACAAAGAACAACAAACAACAACAAAGAACAACAAACCAACCAACCAACCAACCAACCAACCAACGAACCAACCAACCAACCAACCGACCAACCAACCAACCAACCAACCAATCAACCAACCAACCAATCAACCAACCAACCACAACACCAACACCGACAACAACACCAACACCAACAACAACAACGACAACAACAACAACAAC
>CAUJNA010003439.1:1716551-1801355 GCA_963377175.1 Effrenium voratum
GTTGGTTCTCTGCTGAATCCCTGAGAAACACAAAAGGAGTTTCATGGGGATCAGCCAAAAAATTAAGATTCTCCAGCCTGAAGCGTTTGGATGATAGCCCCCTACATGCGATTCGCAAAGCTATTATGACTCACCGCAATACCAGTAGGCCCCCCTTGCTCCATTGGTTTGTTCCCCTTTGAGCAAATGCGTCCCGACAAGTCCCAAACAGCGGTGAGGTACGGAACCCTCTGTCTATACCAAGCCTCAGGACCCTTCAACCCTGTTGAACTTCTGAAGTGGTCTGCCCAAAATTCCCCGACCTTCAAGAACTGGTAGTTTCTCAAAAACAACAATGGAAGGATATGGATGAACAGAATGGAATCACACCCTCATAAACGGGAATTCCACTCAAGTGGGTGCGTCGCAGCTATTAGTTGTCTCGAGGCAACCAAACGAACCCAGTTATAAACTACAATTGGACCATTGCTGCTTACCAGCTATACAAAAATCACTGGATGTCCCAAGTCAGTTGATCAATTTGCTGATGGTGTCCATTGAAACGATCGCCACTTTTGGAGGTTCCAAATGTAGTCCCAGGCTCCGTAGACCAGGGTGCAGAAGTAGAGATCGATGTCTTGGACCGGCACCTGAGCTGAGAACGCTCAAACGACCCTGAAACGGTCCATTCAAGTGCCCTCAAACAGAAAACATGGTGGGTACCCACAACAAGGAACACCCTCCAGATTTGTGGGTTGCAAAAACCTATGTCGAAGGGGATATTCAGGGTCCTGGTACCTTTACAGCTCTTGGCATGGGCTCCCAGAGAAACTGACTGTTTTCTGTCAGCCCACTAAACATGAACAGAACCAAAAAACCTAAAAACTCCGAAACCCACAAAACATGCACCAGCAACAGCGAAGCGCCTGATTTTTCGTTGGCGACCCTTGAAGGTGCACATCACTTGGGGGATTTACTCGGGCACCAGCCACTTTCCGGTGCCCTTCAAAGTTCATATTCGGACGGCACAACCCTCATATTCAATTCGTGGAACCCCTCAGAGTGGGGGGCCATTCCCCTTGCGCAATGTCATACGGCCCGGCCAAAAGATGTTCAGCTTCCGCATAGGGCATTTTCCATTGGAATTGAGCCAGTCGCACTCCCAAATCAACTGGGCCCTGGATATTTTGACCGAAGCAATTTGCCAGCTCCAGTGGACTTTCAAACTATTGCATTTTGACCCTATACACTACCTCTCCCGTCCCTCCGAACCGCTTGCCAAACAAAGGCTTGCACGTCAACTTGTACGTTTTGAACCCCCATTAGCTGGTGCAAATCTGGGGTCTGTTCTTACTGCATTTGGAGGCCCCCGTGAAGCAGGGTTCCGCAAACAAAAGTCGGATACTCCGAAGCCCAGGTAGCCCGCGAGCCCGCCTTGCCCGTGTACTTCACAACGTCGAAATTGGCTTGAAGAAGTTGCCACAGCTCCTAGGGGTTGATTCCCGAAATTGGTGGTGACTCCAATGTCACAAAGAATTGCACAAGAAGACGAGTTCCTGGTGTTTCACCTTCGGATGAGCCTTCAAGCTGGCGTATCTGACACTTGTTCAAACACACCGATTCCAATTTGTCGACATGTTCATCAACCCTTCAGGGACTCATCCAACCATAAGGGTTCCAAAGGGATGATGAGCCTAACACCAGGCGTTTTCCACGGCTGCTGGGCTTGGAAAGAAAGATCCGCGGAAATAGGGAAGGTATCCCTGGCACGCCGAAGTTGAGTGGGACTTCATTTTCTGTTTCTCCCAGGCTACCAAGACAAGAACCTGGAGGGTCAGTGTGAATTTTGATGGGGGACCCGTTGGTGGACATCATGCAGAATGTTCACTGTCAAAATTCATCGCCCAAGTTCCCAATGTCCGATAGATCCCACTGGGGCAATCCTCATCCACGGAATGGCTTTGCTGATTTCATGGGGTTTCACGGAGGATAAGCCTCAAAGGTCTCAAAGGGTCCCATTGTACCTCCCCAGAAGAACTCCTTCTTAGGTTCTTGAAACCTTGCCAGAAAAAAAGGGGGGCCTAATTCGTCAATGTTGAACTGTTCTCCGCTTTGCGTTGGCCGCGCTGGGGTCAACAAAACACTTTTGAGAGGGGTCCCATTCTCTAAATGAGGAGAAGAGAATTGCTGGTTACCTAGCCCTTTCTCTCATTAGGACGACTGGTCCAGAGCTTCCGACGAGAACACTCGCACGGCTTCCACAGCGCTCGCACAGCAGGGCAGTGCGGAACGCTGGTTCATGTCCGCTACCGGAGCGGGACCGCAAGGTCCGAGGAACGTCTCACGGCTCGGGTGGCCGTGAAAGCTCTAATCCGCCTTTCGGCGGATTGAAGGGTAGCCTGTGTGACATGTAGAGACAGCCCGTGTTGAGGCGGGGCAATGCCCAAAGGAGCCAGATTGAGGCTTCTCAGCATTGGGATGTTCAACCCAAACTGGGAGGCGAGGGCTCCAAAAAAAGCACGAACAAGCCGAATGTCAGCAGCCAAGGTTGGTTGACCTCCGCTGCCTGTGCATTCGGAACGGTGGCACCAAATCACGCCGTTCCTCGCTGTCCTAATGACAGGAAACTCGACTTGCTCAATGCGAAGGCATGCAACCAGTTCAATCCAGGAAATGTAAAGGCCATGCTCGGCCGTCTGTGCTTCCTGATGCAGCCAGTTGATTACTGCTGCAGAGAAAGGCCTGCTGAACTGCCGAATTATCTCCGTTCCTGCAAGTGACTCGGCCCAAGCTGGTGGTATGTCTTCAAGCCAGTTGGCGTCCGGATCCATCTGCCTCGTGAGAGCGACAGGTGGATCTTCTTCTGATTCCTCAAACTCGGTGGTTCGTTGGTCTGGCTGCGCAAAAATTTCAGCGATGTCAAGTTGGAGCTCAATGAAAAGGCTGAGCTCATCCAGAATACGCTGCTCTTCATGCGCAAACAGATCCCAACACTGCTGAAAAGGCCGATCACGGTGTGAGTTCGCAAACTTGGCGCACAAGTCTGCCTGATCATTCCAGTGAGCGGTCCATTCGTCAGCAACATTTGCATCATCATCTGTAACATTGTGGCTGGTGATGTGAAGCACCTGGAACTGGTGGGGTGGTGTGTTTGTGAGGAGTTGGGCAACGGAATGCCACAGGTCTGGGTTGGTGGTTGCAGTCGAAAGTGGATCCGATTGGATCTTCCAAAAGCCCCGAGCTACGTAAGCCGAGTCCAGAGTGTTGTGGTAGTATGAGATCGCAGGGTCCATTGAAGTGCAACGAGAGCTGCTGTTAACTCTGCTCGGTTGATAGATTGAGGCCAGCCCGCAAGCGGGCCAGCTGCGATACACTGCCCATGAGTTGCCGAGGTGACCGCCCAGGCGGCAAGCTTGGTGGAAGGTATAGAAGGAACTGTACAAGCCCCATCACTGAACAGGTGTACCTGCTCGCCGGGTTGCCCAATGTGGTCGTAGTGCAGAGGGTATTGCGGGAGTTGAAAGAGCTGATCAAAGAAGGCAGGGAAGTGTGGGTTGTCGGATGGGAGCAGTCGCTCCTTGGTGCTGACTGTGGCATGGGGCCAGGCTTGCATGGCTTGCGAGTGGCGGGCACGTAGTTGCTGAGTAGCAGTGCAGGTAAGTGCCCTGTGCTGAAGAGTATCGGCTGCACGACAATGGCGACATAGGCCATCCGATAGATTGTCGTACTTGGAGATGGATTGGCCAGTGAAGAAAGCTCCTTCACGGTGGGAGTTGATTCGCGCAAGTTGGAGGGCCGTTCGTTTCCTGGCAGTGTGCTTGGTGATGGCATAGTGAATGCCTGTCAGCCCCTCGTAGTCCTTACGTCCGCTTAGTCCCGACGCGAGCTGTGCGCACCAGGCGTGCAACACCAGTTTGTAGAGGGTGGTGGCGTCAGCCTGTAGTAGGTTGTGTCGGTGGTTGAGGTGGTCACAAAGGATGGGCGGTGAAAACACGCTCCATCCAATGTGGTTGAGTTGTCGTAGGAGTGTGGCGAAGGGGCCAGCCCCAAGTTGCCCCGTGAAGTGCTGCATGTATTGGTGCCAATGGTCAAGCAGCTGTGGCGATTTCGCAAGGATCCTGCGGAAATCCAAAAGGACCTGCCACAGCTGGTATAGTCCTGGATCCACAAGAGGAGATTCGCTCAGCAGGGTGAGCCTAACTCCTGGGTGAGCTCCTGATTTGCCGTGGTTCTGAGAGCGTACTGCTGCAGTGCGAAGTCGCTGCAGTTCCGCTAGGCTGTAGTCGCAAATGGAGGCGGAGTGGAAAAGCTTGGGCCACAGAGCTTGTTGGATGACCAATTGCTTGCAGGCTGTCGCCATGCCCGATCGTTGGAGTAGCAACCAAAGTGGCTGGATCGCCGCGATCAGCGCGTGTATTTGGGCAGTCCTCCGTGTGGATCGGTAGGTCATATGCCCGCCAAGGTCCTTGGCATGCTGAAGGCATTGAAATCCTGCACTTTGGAGAAGGGTGCGTTGTCCAGGTTGGACTGCCCAGGTGTAGCATTTGGCTGGGTTGCAGGAAAGCCCCAGCATTTCCAGGAAGGCATCCTGAACCGAAATGGCATGAAGGAGTTGTCCAGTCGTGGCAGCGACAATTTCCAGGTTGTCGACAAAACTGGCACATGCAACTGTGGGCGCGTAGTGGTGGTTGTAGACGTGGAGTGCCCAGTTGGCTATAGCCATGGCCAGGCATGACAGGCCACATCCTTCAGGGAATCCAGAAGTAGAGGGAATGGCTTCCCCTACAGATTCCCGGAGTTTGAAGCGTCGAGTGGTGTGGTTGAGAAATTGGTGCCAAGGCTCGATGATGTGGCTGGGGATTCCGATATGCTCCGCCAAAAGGCGTATGGGGCCCCGGGGCAGGTGTTCAAATGCTTTGACTATGTCCGCGACATAGCCACAGAGCTGCCCTTGTTGTTGCGATTGGAGCTCTATAAGTGCTTGCAGTGGAAGCCAAATTTGGCGGGCTTCCTTGCCTGGCATGAAGCCAAATGCTGGTATGTTCGAGTGGTGTTGGAGTTGTCGTAGTAGTTGCTTGGCTCTCAATGAGGACCAGGTGCGGTAGTTCATGCTGTAGGTGATGATGGGTCGGAAGTCGCCGACGACTTCTGGTTCGTCAACTTTTGGGAGGCCGTTTGCAATTCCAAGCAGGAGTTGCTTAGGCCATGGTCTGCCGGCTTCGATCTCCTGAAAAGTCTGGAAGTGTGCCTGCTGAAGTGCTGGTGGAAAGTGCTGAAGATCCTGGTAGCTGTAGCCATCTGGACCCCTGGCTGCGTATGGTTTGAATCGGCGTTGCGCCGCCTTCCAGGTCTCGAATTGTAGAGGTGGAAGTTGGAAGCCAGGACTAGGCATGTGTGCTTTGGCAAAGGCAAGAATTCGTTGCCAGGCTTCTGTGGAAATGTGGTTGGTATGGTTCCATCGGTGGTGCCAGTATTTTCGCAGCTCCCGATGCATATCTTCTTCAAGGACGTGGTTTTGTTGGCACGTGAGAGTGTCCCCTGGCTCAATTGGATGTGGTTGACACAGCCGGTAGGTGTCAGTTGAGGTGATTTCAAGGTCTACTGGGTTGTCGTTGATCCACCACTGAGTGTTGGAGGTGGGTTGAAGACTGACATCGGAATGAATTTCCATCCCATCATCCGAGATGCCAATGATACAGGCTGAGTCTTCGGTCATGAGCCGGTCCATGGGGGCTCGGCTGTTAGTGTGTATGGTCTTGAAGGCCAGATGCCTTGATTGCTGTAGCTTGGCTTTTAAGCACTTGCCTCGTTGGCGTAAATTCCAGGATTCGAAGCTCCTGAAATTACGTTGAAAATCTTCGTAGATGAGTTCTGCGGTGTCAAGTGGTGGTGGTCTGTCGGGTAATGTGGTGGGGCTACCTTGTAGTTGGTGAGGGCGTTGTTCCCACCAGCTCGAAAAGCAAGGCTCAAATCCTTTGGCGTGAAGGACTGAATGCCAGGTTTCAAGACGGTAGAGAATCTGTGTCTCTGACTGGCCGTCTGCTCGAACATTGTGTAGAAGACTCTGGAGTCTTCTAAGTTGTTTGTACCAGCGTAGAACAGCCCGGTTGATCAAGTCAGAGGCAAGGCATTCTTCACCTTCGCGGCTGGGACGGGCTGTGGGTGGAGCTCGTTGTTGGAAGACTGGAGCAAGTTGTTGCCCCCGGCCTCGGCAACCTGTCGGAAGGCTGCGGCCTTGTGCTTGGAGATGTTGGTGAATGGAGTCTTCATATGCCTTGCCAAGTTGTGCGTATTTGGCAGTGGAAGAAAGGTGAGGTGCGTCCGTGATGTGGATGTAGTCATTGGCCCATTGCTGATGATCAATGAGGTTCCAGGGAATTTCCGCTGGAAGCGGCCAGCGTTGGATGCGTTGTGGCTTCAATGGAAGATCGAAGGAGGCCCAGAGAGCTCCATGATCGGCAAAGGCCTGCGAGAAGTGAGTGGCTTGATAGAATTGCGCAAGCTCAGGTGAGATGTATATGCGATCGGGGGTTGAAGTGCCCCGGTAGGTCTGAAGAGGTGGGGTACCGGTGCGGATTTGGTGAAGGGTTTGAATTTCAATCCACCCGGCTGCAAGCCAAGTACGAATGGAGGGAAGGTGGGATTCCGAGTGGTTGAAATCTCCAGCCACGAATCTCAGGCCTGAATGGCCTAGTATGAGCTCCGAGGTGATGTGTTGCAAAAGGAGCTCCGTATCTTGTCGTGCTTGTGGCCACGTGGGAGCCGTGGGCCACCCGTAGACGGTGCAGCCCGTGATTGCATGATGGTCGTGCCAGCTCCTAGTGAGTAGGGTTCTGCCGGCTGTGTACTCGGCGTTGGGCCATGGGATGTGGAGTTGCTTGGTGCTGATGTCTGACAACTGCATGACACCAGCCCATGTCCCAGCCGAGAGGGATCGATTCCTGAGAGGGACCGGGGCACCAAATGTGGTGCTGGTCTTGCGATGTTGCCGGTGCGCGGTGCTATGAATTTGCTTGCGGAGTGTGTGCATTGATGGGAGTGCAAGGTGAGTCTCCGCAATGTTCCAGATACCTCCAGAAGGCAGGTCCAGGATAATGTCTGCTTTGCCAATGGCACCACTGGGGTTGGTGGTCCCCAGTATGAATCGCGGGCCCGGGTGACTGGCCTCGCCGAAACGGAGTGTTGGCTGATGGTGAGCCAATTGTGACAAAATGTCAACCAGGGTTCCAGGCAGATCCAACCCAAGTTCGCGGTGATCCGCGCTGTGCATGAAGAACTGGGTGAGTTCTGCAACTGGATTCGGCTGACTAAGTGGTGTGTGGCCTAAGGGGCCCAAAACGGAAGCCGAACTGACTTCAAAACCACATGAGGTGAGTTCGACATAGTCTGGCTGGATTGATCCAACATGGGGTTGGACAAAGGTGGAGTGTTCATCGGCTCGCAAACCAGAAGCAAAGCCGAAATGGAGCTGAGTCCAAAGGACAAGCCAAAGAAGGGTATGTCCCAATCCCCAAGAGAGCAGGCGATGCGGTGATCTAAATCGAGGCGCCTGGCGTGCATCAGCGCCAGGCCCGGAGTGCCTTAGTCAGTTGGTGCGGAGCCTCTTGTTGAGGAGTCCTTCTATGGCTTTGAAGCCATCTGCCATTTCAGCATGGATGCTGGTGTTGAGTTGCTCGATTTGGCTTTGCATTTGGATGATGGTGGTTTGTTGCTGGCCGACCGTGGCATGAACGGCTTCGAGCTGCTGCTGCGTGGAGCTTTGGGCGGCTGCTGCATCATTGAACCAGCTTTCGAAGCGCACGGAGTGCTGTCGCAACTCCTGTATGTCCGCCTCTAATCTGTTGATGCGTGGGTCGTGTGGATCCGCCCCGGTGCCCATGTCGGTGTCCGAGGGGCCAAGAGCCGAGTGGTCATCCAGCTCTTTCCGGATGGTGGCTGTGAGGTCGCTTTTGAGTCTCTGCTCAACTTGTTGCAGTCGATCTGCTGTGCAGTGTGTCACACTGGATCCTGGTTGCTGGTGACCAGTTTTGGACCAAGGATCCGGTCCAGTGACCCACGGGTCTTGAGAGGCAGCGGGTTTGTTGCTGTTGTTGATGTAGGATCGCGTCTTGCGTGACACCACGATAGGATCAGTGGCGTCATCCTTGTTGATGGTGCGAACTTTGGTGACGATCACATCACCATGAGCTCCAGGCAGTATTGGGGAAGGTGGAGGTTGGTCCGATCCGACTTCCCATGTGACGCCAGTGCCATCTCGTCGGATTGGTTGAAGTGGCTTGGCTTTCCATCCCCAGGACTGGAGGGATTTGACGAGCCCTGGGCGTTGTGTTCCATGGGGCAATGGAAAGAGCTGGTAGATGTCAACAACCTTGATGGGAAGGAAGTCTTCCAAGGGCTTCAGCTTCTTGTGGCCGGCTTCAAGAGCTGCTTGCTCGAAACGAAGTCCATACTTGTTGAGAAAGCGAGCGACAGAGAGCGCTTTGTCAGTAGTCTTAAGCCGGTGCAGAGCGTCTTGGAGTGTGATGGGTCCCAGCCACACAATGCCGAATCGCTCATCTGGTTGTTTGCCGGATGAGTCCCGAGGGTCGATGTAGATCCCGTGCGTGGCAGAGCCCCGGATGACCGCCTCGGCTGCTGCACTAGTGATTCGAAGGAGCACGCTCCATCCAATTGCAGTTTGTGGTGTGGCACTTTTGCCGGTAGTAGCAAACCAGGAACGGTTCCATATGTCATGGATGACCGAGTCGATGTCGTCGTCATCGACTGGAGGATGGAAGTTGGGGCAGCTATTGCCACAGCCGTCCCGTCGGCAGAGCATCAGGATGGGGAACTGCTGAATGACCGCTTTCATGGGTCCATCCTGGAAGGTGGTCCAGTCGTTGGGCCATTGATCCTGATAGACACAGAGCTTGAGTGTCGTAGTTGGAGTTGGCGCAATGCTTGGCCTGTTGGGATGGCGTTCTCGCATGACCTGAACTTGTCCCAATTGTGCGAGTGTGCCACGGATGAGAACCGGGTCCTGCGTTCCCTTGTGGATTGCAGGGAAAACGAGGTCCTGGAGAGTGAGCATGCCTCTCATTTCCGAAGGAATTGCTGCCGTGGTAAGAACAGCGAGAGGTCCGTCCGAGATGGGTTGCCCTTCCCGGAGGAATGGTGCAAGATCAGCGGGAGTGGCAAAGGCAATGCCTACTTGGTGTTGGCTGAGGGTGTTGAAGGGGATGTGGTGTAGAGCGGCTCCATCCTCTGCGATGAATGAGTTGGGGATTAGTTCAAGGTCCTGTGGCGTGACCTGGAGCTCTGGTTGAGTTGGACGTGTCTTGGGCTTGTTGGTGCGTCTCTGGATGGCTCCAAAGTGGTGAGCCGCTTTTTCACGAATTCTCTCCTGTAGTTCGTCGCTCTGAACGAACAAGAAATGGATGTCAGGTCGTGAAGCAATTGCTTTTAGCTTCTGCCAAGGTGCCTGGCTGGCCAACGCTTGTGAAACTTCATGGTGCGGAAGTTTCTTCAGGGCTTGATGCGCACGTTCGAGTGTGCGCTCCGGAGGGACTCCTTTTGTGGCCAGGAGTTCACTGAGCTTCGTAGCGAGTTGCTGTGTGTCGGCGGGCCCAGTGCCGAAGATCCCATCCGTATGTGGGTGCTGTTGTCGGATGTGGTGGTGCCAGTGTTGAATGCTGCTTGGTGTAGCAAAGCCAATGCTAAACACAAGGTGTGCTAAGGCACAGGTTCCGCAGGTGTGTGGATCTGTTTGCTGGTAGTGCGTGCGAGAGACGAGATGTAGCCGATCGTGCTCATCTGCTGTGGCAAGCTGGTGGATAAGTGCTGTGAAAGGTGCCGGGATGCTGGTGTCAGGTGTGGTGGTAGAGTGCAAGCTGTTCCAGTGTGTGAAAGCTTGCTGGGAGCCTCGGCTCCTTGTGAGGAGGGTCCAGTGTTGGTTGTGTAGACAGATCGCAAAGAAAGCGATTGGCAGTGTGGAGGTTGGGTGTTCCGGGATGTGGCCGCCGATGCAAGCATCGATCCCGGGGGTGTGGTGGGGTAAGTCGTCACTGGGAAGCCCCAGGGTGGCCAGCACGTCTTTGATGTGTCTGTCGCTGAGTCCTGCCTGGCGTTCCTGGATTGGTTCACGGCGGAGTTCGTAGGGTCCCAGGAACCCAATGTCTTGCAGGACGGCATGCTTGGGCAGTTGATGTGGTCCATCCCAAAGGCTGGGTGTGGTGGTGTGGTCGAATTGTTGTTCTGCTCGGAGAAGATGATCAACTTCTAAGAAACCATCCCGAATGACTGGCAGCCATCCATGTCCGTCGTGAATGAGGAGATGTCGTGTGGCATGTGATTGATCAGTCTGCCAGTGGTGGTGTCGTTGGAAGAGAAGCTGCTGCTTGTGTGCCTCCAGAAGCTGTAGCGGTTCGGCAAGTGGTGTTCGGCTGAAAAATTTCTGAACAGCCCGAAGAAGGTGGCTGGTGATCCAAAGCGCCTGCAAAGGGGCCGCAATCTGTCCCAGCAGACACAATCCATCCCTGGCTGATCCCACAAAGTGGTACCCAGCTGGTACCGTGTGCAGGAGGCAAAGCTCTTGAACGTGCAGAAACCTCGGCTTGTTGGTAACTTGGGAGATGATGTAGAAGCCCCTGAGACCGCCTGTGATGAGGCGGTTGGAACTGAGTGCCTGTTTGCGGCAGCCGCATGGACAGGCCGTCAGTGCGGATCCATAGCTGTGAAGGACGGTGGGGCATACGCTGGTGAGTTCCAGGCGCCGGTGCTGTGTGCCGTGTGCTGGGTTGCTGTAGGCATCCATCTCATCATCATCAAGACCAAGGGCAAGTTCTTCGTCACGGGACCACAGGGGCCAAGCCGGAATGATGTGCCCCACAGTGGGCATGCGCGTGTCCATTGGCCATGGATTTAGCTCTGAGGCATCCATGGCAGCTGGGATCAAAAGCGCCCACCATCTGTTCCGGCGAACTGGCCATTGGTGCTGCAGCTCGAGGAGGACAAACTTCGCCTGAAATCCCATGTGTCCGGCGAAAAGCTGCAAGCTTTCCTGAACGAAGGGGAAATTCTGGACATTGGCCACGCATTCTAACAGAACTGCCGACGATTGGTGTAGCCATGCTGTACGAAGAGTGCCCCAAAACGCGGAAGCTCTGGAGTCCTGAGATCCTCGGCCGTCTCCTTGCCGGCTGAAAGGCTGGCAAGGAAAGCCTGCTCCCAGGATTGTAGGCTCTGCCGTGTTGGCGAGGTGCAACTTCAGGATGTCTGTGTCGCTGCAAACGCTGCCCTGAATCACATTCAAAGCCTGGTTGGCTCTAAGCGTGCTGCATGCCAAGGGGTTGGTGTCCATGTGGGCCACTACGAGAACAAAAACCATGTTCAGGTTCCCTGCCGTTCTTTTCTCTCAAGCAAAGTTTCTCAAAGGTGACCCCTGATGGTGTCCTTCTGGTTCATGTTGAACACTTGGCCCCCCGATTTTGAGACCACAGTCCCATGACCTCACTGGTATGGGGCAGGGGTAAGCTCTCAGTACTTCAGAGCGTCAAATGCTCTCAGGTACTTGCAGCTTCTGACTCGCTCAAAGTCAGTCTGCTCTTGTTTTGGGGGACCCCAGAAAATGCCTTCAGCTCTCCTGTTCTTCACAACCACCAAAAAAAGGGTGGTGAGCCTGAAAAAATGACCCTTGGGGTTTCTTAAAATTGGGAACCCCCCCCCCCCTCGCAGGTGGTGTCCTGTTGATGTTCCTTTAAAAACATCCAAAAAGGGGGTTCGATTCCTATTCTGAGAAACCCCAATTGAGTGTGTCCCTTTTAAGGGAATTCCCCCCCCCAAAAAAAAAAAACATGGCGGCTTTCATGTCGGCTTCCTTAAAATTCGTCAACAAAGGGCTCCCCAAAAAACAAGGCACCCCCACATCGCTCTGCAAGAGAAACCTACCCTCACTGCCAAACATAGCTTGGTTCCCCCAAACAAAACACCCGACATCTATGTTGAGATACCCCATTGGAGTGTGCCATTCTTTAGGGGACCCAAAGTTGAGGTTGTCCTTTTGGCATCCTTCAAAAGCTCCCCCAAAAACACCCCCCCGCCCCTCCCCCCAAAACAAGAACAAAAACATGTGGGTGTCCGTTTGGCCTCCTTGTTAAGATCCCCCCCCAAAACACAAACACACACCAAAGAAAAAAACAACAACGTGGCGTTCCTTTTGGCTTCCTTAGGTCCCGCCAAAAAAAAGAACCTTCCCCCCCCCCCCCCGACCGCACAAAACGCCTTTCGACCCCTACCGACCGCCCAGCCACTCGACCACTCGACCGCTCGACCGTTCGACTCGACCCATTTGCCGAGGCGCCGGGGTGTAGTCCTTCTTCAACGTCTCCGCGTCCGCCACCTCCGAGGCCAGCTGGATGGCGATGGCCCTCTGCTTCACCACGAAGCTGCCTACGAAAGCAGCGGGGGAACCTTCGAAAAAGGGCCTCGGGTTTTCCAGGAGAAAAGCAAAGGGAAGCCCCCCCGTGTTTAAAAAGAAGTAATGGGGGAGATGACAAGAAGAGGAAGTGGAGTCCTTCTTGATTGAAGTCACTGGTCACATCTGACATCCAAGAAAGCCATGAATAGTGTGGTTCAAGGGGAACCCACCACTGTCCCAACAGAAATTGCGAGAACGTGAAACCATTTCGGGACCCAATATGTGCCAGGCAAAACTTGGCTGTTCTGGGCCAATTCGTCGAGTTTGCTGGTCTTTGCGAGATATTGAGTGAGTCCCTCCCAGGTGGATTCTATTGCAGGATGTTTTGGCAGCCTCGTGAGTTCCTTTGGCAAAAGATGGAAGGCACTGCCTGAGCAGAAAGGTGGATTTCCAAGGTGCTGAATGGGCCGCATTCACAAACGGTGTTTCCTCCCAACAAGGCACCTAGAATTGGCTTAACATAGCCGCGTGAAACCGGCTTCTGTGGATCCTTCATTTGGGGACAGGTCCACTCGCTCGCCGACCTTTGGTCACGACTCGGATGAGTATCGGAAGTAAGCGGAATGACACATGTGTTTTACAAGTTCGCCTTCAGCAAGTCTTCCAAGGTGTTTGGATGAGAAGTCAGCAAACGAAACGCTTGGCAACGTTTGGGCTAGTCCAAAAAATAGGCAGTCCTGTCTGGAAGGGAAACCAACAAAACCAGTCCGAGACGGACAGTGGGGACAGCAAAGGGAAACCAGAAGGGAAACCAGAAAAGGAACAAAAGTGAAGCAAGAGGGAAACCCAAAGGGACGGAAACCACCGAAATGAAAACCGCAATAAGAACTCCACAGCCAGGACAAACGAAAAAACGGTTATCACCAAAAACGGAAACCAAAACAGGGAAAACCCGTCCTCCCTCTGCAAGCTGAGCGGCGCTTCTTCAAGAGCAACAACGTGGACTCGGCGCTACCTCGGCTTTTTTTCGGCCCGCAGCTTGGGTTGAAACCCACACAGTTCACTCCACTCGGGTGGTTTCCGGTGATACCCTCACTTGGGTGTGGCTCAAAATTAACCGATCGGAGGGGCAAACCGCAGGTTGTGGTCCATGTTTCCACTTACCAGGGCAACCCATTTGGGTACCGGCTTCTTTGAGCCACAGCCACTTCCACTCACCGGAAGGGTCACCTGTGGGAGGGCACCTGGAAGATCTTTTGCGTCTTGTCGGGGGCCCCCCTTGTCAGATGGGAGGAGTGAGGGCAACTCAAGACATGTGACACCAGAACCGAGGTGCTGGTTGTGGGACAGGGAGTGAGGGCAATCATTTGTGAAATACCAACTGACTGAACTCGGCCTTTCATTCTTTGTCAAGCTTCCCAGGCCGGGGAGTAAGACCCATGGAGGGCATTCGGCCATCGAGTTGCCGTAAAGCAACAGCTTACCCGCAAACAAACATGGCACAGTCACCCTTGTCTTTCAGGTTCTGCCCTGCTTGGCGTTTCACGTTTGACTTTCAAGAGAGATGCAGCCTTGACTGTCTCAACTGAAGGCATATTCCCTACTAAGAAACAACTGCAGCTAAAACCGAATCCGGAAGGATTACGGATTGATTCCGTGCCTGGGCTTCCCATAGCGAAATGAACAAACGGAGCAACATAAAACGGCACAAACCACGTCAAGCTCATGCCTCCTCTCCATGGCTGCTCAAAAGGGAAGCCCGAAGCACAGTTGGTTTCTTCAGGAGCCTTGTCGTTTTTTCCGAGTCACCGGCCATTATTGGATCCTCAGGCCGGCCCCGAAAGGATGACGCACAAAACAGGCCTGCAAAATGGAACAAGACAAGCAACAAGAGCGGCCACAAAGCCAAGTACTCAGCAAGCCGCCCAGGCTTCATGCATTCCTCACATGACCAACCAGTTGGTGCTTGTGACTGGTCGCTTTCGTCTGGCGCGGACAGGAATGTCCGCTTCGAGAAAGGAAAGGGTCAGTTTACGCCAACACCTAGATTCTATTCGTCTTGGGTGCAATGGAGGTCAATCCCTTTCCACCCCCTTCTTATAGCGCGCAAGATTCCAAGATGAAACCAAGTGGCGAATGGCCAAAATCTCGTGGATGTCCCCCTGGGTATGGGAGAAGTAATACAAGTCCTTGGCGACGGAAAGGGCATACCAGGTCCCAATGGTCCAACAACATGATCGATAAAGGGCATGCATGAAACAACCCTCTTTACCCCAAACGGAAAGCACAGGCTGATGTCTCTCAAAATGGTGGACCCCCTTATCAAGCCATTGCAGAGGCTCCCTATTTTGAGAAACACCCAGATTGACACCTTTGGCCGACGAAAAACATGACTGGAAATCCAAATTGGGGTCGATTCGCGTCTCGTTCCTTTTGACACGGTTCCTGCTCCTGGTTCGTTTCTCTTCCGTGCGGTTTGGAGGTTCCTGGTTGGCGTCCCTTCCTCCCGGATTCCTCATGGTTCTCACCCGCTCCCGCGTCCACCCCTTAGCCAGAAATCTGGCCCTACAACTAAATCAAATGGCTTGGGACTGCTCCATCTGGTCATCTGCTTGCCCACAGAGGAGTTCTGCCATTCACCCCGTCTGCGCCAAGCGACTGGCACCGGGGCCACCCCATTCTTGGAGCTGCCCT
Source organism: Effrenium voratum (assembly GCA_963377175.1). Taxonomy (NCBI): domain Eukaryota; class Dinophyceae; order Suessiales; family Symbiodiniaceae; genus Effrenium; species Effrenium voratum. The sequence goes on from CAUJNA010003439.1 coordinate 1,731,619, forward strand.
CCTGAGTTGAAGGACTGACCGGGGAAGGGCAAAGGAACTAACTGCGCGTCCTAACCGAAGGCATCGGGAGGGTACATGGAAGATCAAATTCCTCTTCAATGGACCCGTGAAGTAGTAGGAGGAAGGATGAACATGTCCACACGCAAGAAGAATCAGTTGGAGCACTTGGGGAAGACCGACTCAGCTCTGTCGGTTGCCTGCAGAGACTTTGGCACCCAGCTAGTTGGGTGACCTTTGTTAGGATACCCGCACTCCCACTAACCTGGCACCTGACAGGTCCCTTCAAGAGGAAATTGATCTTTCAGGTACCCTTTCCACAGGATGCCTTCGCTTAGTGGGAGGAAGGGTAGAAAAATGTAGAAAACCCGAAGCCCGCCTGGAGCCGCTGCAAGTCGCTCTGCGACCTATGCGAGTCCATTTTTGTTTGAAAGCTTGGGGGTCGATGGGCCCAACTAGGCTTCTGAGTGTTTCAAAGCAGCCTCGGGCCAGGGGTTCGTACCGCCTGGGCTCATTCTTCTTTGGGTGGGAAACCTCGTCACTCTCAACCAACGGCATCTTGTTGCATCTTGTTGCACCTTGATTCGGGAAAGGTTTTGAGGTCCAACCAAACCCCCAAGCGTGAGGGCTCATTTGGGAATGGCTCCATCCAAAACCGAAGAAGCAGCTCGGCACAACATCCAGCCCTTCTGTTTAGCCCTGGTGTTTGATGTCACGTGCTGTCCGAATGCCAGGCGGGGTGTGGTTTTCAGGAACCAAAAGACAACCACCATTCGGGCATTCGGGGTACCCGAACAAAAAACAATCCCAAACCGGATTTTGTGTGTGTGTGTGTGTTTTTAAACTAGGCGCCCCCCAGGAAATTTACCTCCCAACAATTCCCTAGGAAATTTTTGCGACCCCCTCAAACTAGGCGACCCCCCTCCCATTTGGGCGGGTACCTTAACAAACGACGAGCGGACCTCCCCAAACCCACTCGCTCCAAGCCGCATCTGCAGCTTCGAGACGCGCTTCCCTGGCGCTGGTTGTGGGTCGACTCCATAGGTGTCGACTTTTGGAGAAAAAAAAAACGGCGGAGCCCACCGGAACAAAACTATACCAACGGAAAACCAGCGCCATCAGTGCCACCTATGCCACCTATGCCTACCAGCGACTTCTATGGGTTTGCCTTTGGAGGGGACGCCTATCTGCAAGTTTACTTGCGGTCGCCCCGAAGGCGGTCGCGTCAAAGAGAGGTCCTCTGCGTCACCCGTGCTTTCTCCGTTTGACCTGTTGGGAGCCTTGACGAAACATATCTAACCATATGCCCAAATGGAAAACCCAAGAAATGAAGAGGTATGAAGAGGTCGATGCGCTTTGGGAGTGACATCTCACGTGGAATTGCTGGCTGCATGTTCTTCATGACTCAGCTCAGAAAGTCGCCTGCAAACGGACGACTCCAAGTTGATTGTCTTTGGTTGTTTGGCGAGTTGTAAGATTGTTTCGAAGCGGCAAACGCAACGCTGTTGCGCGGGCATGATATTCGATAGATTCCTCTGGCAAAGAACACCCACCAAGCCACGATGCTTCTGCGCAAGCTGCTGAACAATGCGCCCTGAGCTTCATTGCCCCCAGCGGAAAAAAAAGACACTGCTTGCTGCGAAGTGGGACACACACACACACACATGTGCCCAATAAGGCGAAAGATCCTAGAATAAAGCGGACAAGTGAAAGACAACAACCTGACAAACACCAGTGCAATGACAGCCAACGCTCAGCTTGGCCCAAAGGCATGTCGTGGTCGCATGTCGGGGTCTCGCTGCAGCATGCTCGGAGGACCATCAAGATACACCCAACTGTCTGGGGTGAATAATAATCATCAACCTCGATCGACCTAAAGGCGAGGAGGGAAGCCCAAGAATTACAAAAAGGTAGCCTTGAACTGGAAGGACCACCCTGACCCTGCAAGCAAAAATGGGAGCCCAACGGCCATTCATTGAATCATGTTGCTGTAGACTTCATCAAACAACTTACTTCCCTGCAAATTATGCGTGGAATCATTCATTCATGCCAGAGTGCTTGCAGGTTCCAAACCCTTCTGCACCGAGAAATTGACCTCTCGACTGAGCAGGCAACGCCAAAGTGCCCCAGGTAGGAGGCTTCTGACATCGGCTCAAAGCAGACCTAGAGAAGTTCAAACACTAGCGCTTGGTGGCGATTGCCACCAAATGTATGTTGTTTCTGCTTAGTGGGAAGCATCAGCATTTCCCAAGTTCCGGTCTCTCCAGATCCAACCAAGTACAACAAATCCAAGCAAGGAACCTCGCTGGCATCTCATGCAAAGACACGCTTTGCTGGGTTGGTTGATGTTCAACGGGGTTCCCCACCCATCAGCACCTCCGTACTGAATGGAAGCCCATCCAGAAAAGGGACACATATGTTCTGTTAATTTACAATCATTCCGAAACCTAAAATAGGGATCTCCAAATAAAGGACCTACATCATGGGCGAAATCGCTCAGCGCCTTGCGCCCGTGGAGATTGATTGTGCTTTGGTTCTTCTGGTGACATCCTCAAATCCAGAAAGAAAAAGAACGCCTCAAACAAACAACCACACAAACACACAGACACGCACCGTGTTGTCTTCCTTCAAGCCACACACCATTCGTTATTGACATCTCAAGAAGTGTGGCCCCAATAACGGGGGCCCGGGGGGGGGGCCGGGCCCCGCGGGCCGTGCCCCGCGGCCCCGCCTGAGTCGTCGATGACCTGAACCACCTCAAGGTCCAACTCCTCCAAGTTCAGGTTCTGCGAATCCTCGGCTCCCGGCGCTTGCGGAGCTTTCAGCTCATGTCCTTTTTAAGGGAAATAGATGGATATCCCTGGTAGATGATTGAACCAGGTAAACCAGGAATCGCCATCTACTTTTTCTGGCAAAACAATCAAAAAGGACACCTATGTTTCAGCTGACGTTCCCGGCGGGGGGAACCCTTCCTTTCGGTGGGTGACATGGCGTAAAGCTTCTGCTTCCTGTCACCGGCACCTCTTTCCCAAAAGTTTCGAAAGAAAGGGCAAAAAAACAAAACGCTGGTTTCGGGGTCATCATTCTGCAATTAGCAACTAAGATTGCTTAGCTCCCCACGAATTTGTGGTTTGGATTGGAGGTCACGGCTACAGAACGCCGCTACATCTACGCTTCAAATCCCAAGCCACCACTCCAAACCACCAACTAAGGGTCACCTAAATTCCGGGATCCCGAACTAACGCACCCTCATCATAAGGCCCAATCCGAACGGCCGACTTCACCCCGAAGTTGGTCTTTCAAACTCATTGGTGCAGTTTGCAAGGAAAGACATTGGGAGGTGGTGCAGTGGGAAAGCCGTTTTTTTTAAAGAAACTGAAGCGCTTGGTGTTGGTTCGTCTTAGCGTTTCAAGCCCAGCCAGGAAACGGACAAGGAGGTTTTAGGAGAATGGCTGGCAGAAACCCTCGCACGTGTTGGGCGCATTGCCGCATTGACATAACACTCTCCAATTGATGTGTTGAATGGTGAAGATACCACCCAGAGTGCTGAACTGCAACTAAAATGCGCCAAAGTGATGTCAAAGTCAAAAACCGGCAAATGTTAAAAAGCCAAAGTTTCCCAAAACAAGTCAAAACAAGTCAAAAACAGTCAAAACAAGCCCCGGTGTTGAGTCGACTCCCGCGTCTTTCCCGCGGCCCGGGGTGCTCCCCTGGATCCCTTCGCCAAGAAGCCAAGCGCCCGCGAGCGGGGGTTGGGGCGGCTTCCTCGTCGAGGTCCGTCTCAAAGATCTCAGCGTCCTACAGCCGCTGCCGAAATTTCGACTTTTCTCGGTTGACGTTGGGAGCAAAACTTCTCAAACTTTGGCAGTTCAGTGGATTTGGATTTCAACCACTGAACCACCACAGGGCAAGAATGCAAAATGTGTCCCAACAACAACCATGTTTTGGTCCCGCGTGCCAAACCAAAAGCCTCGGACGCGATGTGTGAGTTGGGAATGTGGGAATGGGGAGCCTGCAGACCCCACAAAAGGACCCGCAGTTGACAAGATCCCGGCTCTCAGACTGTTTCGGCACGGCGGGCCAATGTGACTCTGCCATTGCGACATGTTTAACAGTGAGCACACGGATGCGAATCCATCGACAAACATGGAGGCTGTCACAGTCTCTTGAGTAAATTATGGTGTGGCAACGTGGGTGATACTGGGATGGTTGCGAAATCCATTTCGCACCATCTAAGAAACCCTGGTTTCTGATGATGCTCTTGTAAGTACCAACAGCGATTTCTCATGGCTTCAAAGTGGTGCGAAATGGATATCGCAACCATCCACAGTATGGAACATAAGCCTTTCTAGGTCCTCCAGTAGAGCGGTTAGAACAAGGGTACCCGATTTTTTCCTGTAGTCCATTTTGGTCGGGGAACCGAATCTCCCAACCAAAAGAGTTGTTGAAAACCCGGGCGGTTCCTCCGGCCTCGAAGACCGACACCGCGCCGCCCAGGGTCCGGGGCATGTCGCTGTGGATCTCGGAGGCAACCTGCGAACATGCGGACGGGGCTATGGCTCAAAAAAACAAATGAACCATGGTTCAAACTCTGTGGTTTGATCTGTAGTGTATGAACCAACTCTATGGTTTGATCTATGGCTCATGAACCATGACGGCACCTAAACCAAAGATTAAACCCGCGTTTAACGCTTCGCTCTTTAATTTTGAGCCATACCCACGGGAGAAAGTGGGTGGTCGTTGAAGCAGAGATCCCAGCGGGATCTTTCTCTTCAGGTATCCGGCCTTAGAGAGAAGATCGAGTCTTCCGACGGGAATCGGGGGAACTCCAGGGATTTCACTCATATGGGGGGCTCCCTATTGGACAAACCAGTCTTTAAGCCAAGTGCCCGTCTTTGCAGATCCCTGGTTTGTGTGGGAAATTGAATGCGTCCCTCATGTCCTTCCCAGCGTCCACTAGAGGCTACCAATAACTTTGACCGAACTTCGTGGGGGCTTCTCCAAATTGTGAACCCCCCCCCTTGGTGCCTTGGTATTCAAACAAAAACAAAAAACGCAATCAACCAATTTCGGGGACCAACTCCTATTTTGAGAAACACCCGTGAGCCCTTCCTTGACTTGGGCCGAAATCTGGGGCGCACCCAAATTCACATGTTCGGATGAGACCCCAGAACTGGGCAGGAGAATGCAGAAGGGGGGGTTGGGCTTCCACAACTGCCTCATAGGCCGCTCTTAAAGTGCTCCTTGATTCTTTATGCAGTGCCGTAGCCGCTAAGAGCCGCTTTTGGGATTGGGATGGGGCCCTATTGGGAGGCCCGTGACCCCTTGACAACCATAGGATAACAGTAAAAGGTCGCACCAACGGAAGCTTGGCAGGGAACCCGGGTCTTGGGAATGGACGCATGAACCTGTGCATTTCCTTAGGGATGGTTCATAAGAATATTCCCAGAAAAAATATTTTAAGGAGCCTTGAGGCAAGCAAGCAAGCAACCTAGGCAAAGCATAGCCATTCCCTTAGGCAAGCATAGCCATCACACGCACGCACACACAGTACACAAGCCCACCCTCACACACACACAAACAAACAAACACAATTACAAGTTTACACACACCAACACAAAACACGAAAAAACATACCACACAAACAAGCAACCACAAGGGCACACTTTTTGGCAGTCGATTTTGACGGAAAAGTGCCCCCCCCCCCCCCCAAAAAAAAAAAAAAAAATGGAAAATCGAGGAGAAAGAAAAAAAGGGGAAACAAAAAAAACACTGGGGGTCGGGCCATGCCCCTTGATGGCTTAGGCAAACCAAAAGGAATCCCGTAACCACTCATTTTGGGGTCCCCGACTTCCCCATTGAGACAAGAGTCCCCCAAATCCCTTCCCGGGGGAGTAATTACCTCCGGTTTCACCGGTGCGAAAGCCTCGCTCTCCATGCGCACCCACTCGCCGAAGAGGCTCATGGCGCGGTCCAAGCCCCCCATCTGGAAGGCCGTGATGCCTCGGCCCGGGTCCCAAGCCCTGAGTTTCGCACGGGGAAAAGTTGCCATCAGGCGGGTGTCCTTTTAGGTTGGAAATAGATGGATATCCCTGGTGGATGAGAAAAAACCACCAGGTGAACCAGGAATCGCCCAACCTATTTTTCGACCAAGCGACACCTTGCCTCAAAAAGAAGAAACCGGACAAGGACAAGTTGATTGGCACTATCCCGGGCAAGGACAAGTTGGAACCCAGAGGCTTCCAAAGTTGGTGGCACTAACCCAGTTGCACTGTTTGCTTCTGGAAAAAGTTGTGACAAGGACAAGTGGATTGACTGAACCACTAAACCCGGGTTGCTGGCCCCTTGTCCCAACATGTTGAAAAGCAACCGAGGAGTCTGACTTGAACTTGGCAACCAAAACCTGTTGGTCCAAAAACACAAGCGGAAATCAAAGTTGGAACCCAGAAAAAGGTGCAAACATCTCACATGTAGCTAGCCAAACAAACCCAACACACGCCAACACATAAACTTCGCGTTCAACTCCCGGCATCATGTCCATTCCAATTTCATGAACTCCAAACGAATCAGGGCAGGCCTCTTTCAGTGATTTGATCCGGTGTGAACATGGGCCTCTTTCCAACATGGAAGTGGAGGGGGGCTTTTAGGGGTGGGGGTTGGAGGACTCTTAGCCTCCTGCCCGTAGGCCCATAGGTTCTTTCCTTTCTCTGCAAACAAAAATCAGATTCCTCAAGATTCCTTAAAATTCCTCTACTTTGATGAGTGCTTAGTTGGAGGTCTTTCTGTTTGTTAGGATCCCGACATATCCCGACCCAACACGGCCTTATTGCCTTACTTGCAGGACAGGAGAAGGGGGGGTTAAGGGGAAAGGCTTGCGACACCACAGCGCATCCTATGATTTGTTGGGAGGGTAGTGCGGTACCCGATTCAAAGGGTCCAAATACAAGGAAGTGTTTCCAAAGCGATTCACTCCCCCGAAAATGAAAAGAGGGACTCAATACAGGGGGCAGAAGAGCAGTTCCTTGTCAACTCTTGGACAGCCCTGGTCTTCGCCCAGTCTCCAGCAGGCTACCCAACACCACAAACCCCCACATCAACAGCACACCAACAACACTACTCAATAGAGAAAAGGCTTTTCTCCTTCCCCTCCCCCAAAGCCTTTCCCAACTCGCCTTGGCTTTTGGATCTTTGCAAACTATGCCCTGGCCGCCAACGTGCCAAGTCTTTACAAGTTCTTTCTGCGCAGGTGCCCGACAAACAATTCTCCAAAAGAACAGTACAGCCAAGAAGCCCCTGATACTGAATTGTGAAAAAGAACGAAGGGTACTCAATAGACAAACGGAATCCGGAATCTCCTCGTCCAATTCCAAAAGATACGGGAGCAATATCAACCAATTCTACTCAGGAGGGAAGAGGAGACCGCAAAGCACCGCTACTAAACCAACACACAAAGGAAAACTAAACCAATGCCTAACCAATACTAAACCAATACTAAGGCAGCACTGACCAATACTAAACCAAAACTAAGCTAATACTAAACCAATACTAAACCAATACTAAGTTTACGGCAGCACGAAGCAGTGCTAAACCAACACTAGTCACTAAAACAATACTAGCGAATACCACACTTGGAGGAGGCAAATGTGATTCAGCGCTTTTAGGCTACAACCCACCTATAAGTGCCCCCAAGTGGGGGGTTAAACCCGACGATAGTGGGTTGTCACATGTTGTCACCGAAGCGGCTACTTCACTTGGCAAGGAAGTTGCAATCCAGCACACTCAGCTCGCCAGGACCCCGCGCTTGGCTGGATCAGCGGATTGCCATCCACCAGGAGCTCCTCCAACACTCCGCCTGAAAAAGTCCCATTCCGCCGGACATTCACCCACTGCCCGTGTGCCGCCTTAAGGGGCTAAGAGCGGCCCCTCATGAAATCCACCAAGCCCCGAGAGCAAAGTCTCGAAAGCTTTCAGGGAATCGCCTCTGTGCCAATAGGAACATGCGAGGCATGATGCCCAAGGTTGCCCATCACCCCCTGACAAAACCATAACAACCACACCTCGCTTCCTGAGTGGCCCAAAAGAGTCTGAACCCAAACGGTTCAACTGCCAGCACATTGACCCAAAAAGTATCAAGTCCGGCACCTCTTGTCGGATTGCTCCGGGCCAAAACGTGACAGCAATCCGAAGGATCAGGTCCGGAAAGCTCGCAAACTAAGATGCCCACTCACATGAATCGTAATCAAATCCTAGTATTAAGATGGACTACCCAGAACCATGTAAAGAATGAATAGAAGGCGCCTGCACCCATTTATCTTCCACTTGCTTAAGCCCCCTGCAGTAGTGATAGATTCCCCCGTTAAACCAACAGAGGTAAAAAAAAAAAAAAAAAAAAACATATTCTTAAACAAATGGAAGTTATGGCTAACCGTCTACCCGAATCGGTTTTGAGCACGTGGCTCACCAGTTGGCGAAGCCGAAGCCGAAGCCGAAGCCAATCCGCGCCTTGCTGCTTCCAAAGCTGCAGCAAGCTATGAGGCATCACCTCATTCCCGGATTCATTTGGCTGGAACCAGGCAAAGGCATCCCTTTGGGTTTTCGAAAAATTGGTTGTTTGTGTGTTTGCTTGCTTGCTTGCTTGTGTTGATGTGAGTCTTTGTTTGTTTGGTTGGTTGCATGGTTGGTTGGTTAGTTGTAGTTGCTTGTTTATTTGCTTGCCTGCTTGCTTGTTTGTTTGTTTGTTTATTTATTGTTGTTTGTTTGTGTCTGTCTGTCTTGCTATTTCTTTGTTGTTATTTCTTGTTGTTTTCTTTCTTTATTTTTTTATTTCTTTCTTTCTTTCTTTCTTTCGTTCTTTCTTTATTTGATTGCTTGTTTGTGTGTTTGTTTTGTTTTGTTTCGGTTTACTTGTTTTGTATGTTGTATTTTGTATTTGGTATTGTGTATTTGGTATTTTGTATTTTGTATGTTGTTTGCTTTTTTGTGTGTGTTCTTGTTTGTTTGTTTGTTTGTTTGTTTGCTTGCTTGCTTGCTTGCTTGCTTGCTTGCTTGCTTGCTTGCTTGCTTGCTTGCTTGCTTGCTTGCTTGCTTGCTTGTTTGTTTGTTTGTGTGTTTGTTTGTTTGTTTGTTTGTTTGTTTGTTTGTTTGTTTGTTTGTTTGTTTGTTTGTTTGTTTGTTTGTTTGTGCTTGTTTGTTTGTTTGTTTGTTTGTTTGTTTGTTTGTTTGTTTGTTTTTTGCTTCCTTTGGGTTGTTTGTTTCGTTGCTTCTTTGTTTCTTTCTTTGCGGCATGGTTTGGTTGTTTCTTTGCTTGTCTGTGTGGCTTCCTTTGCTTTGCTTTGACTTTTTTCTCAGTTGATTGGTTTTGCTTTGGCTATTTGCTTCGTTTGGCTGTGTTTGCTTTGCTCTGCTTGCTTGTTTGCTTGCTTCTCCTCAAAGAGGAGAAGCATCTAGGAATTCACAACAATAGCTCGATCAGGTTGACGATCCGACACTTGAAGAGGATCGAATTTGTGGGAAGCCGGACGGGATAGATTGTTTAAGGCTGCCCTTCATAGCGCGCTGCATGGATAAACCAGGGGTAACCAGTTAAACAAACATGGACAGACCCCAAAAGGGCTCCCTGGTTTTCCGTCGCCAGGGTCAGTTCTCAAAAATAATGCAAAGCCTTTCATACCTGGGGTCTTGAAAGCCCACGCGACCAGGTTTTGGGTGAGAGGAGGCCCGATCCAAATCTGCACGCGTAGAATTAGTGGCAACCTGGAGGGAAACCACAGGAAACCACGCACCGCGTTGCTACCTTGTCACTTAACTTGATCGTCTGGAGGCTGGAGCTAGCCTGGGCAACTTCCCCATTCCTTAAGGGATTCCTCGTTCATGGCTGTCTTTTCTCGAAAGCTGGGCGCTCCAACAAAGTCACTTTGCGTTGATTCGCTTTAGGTGAGCAAGTTGTTTCAAGGGCGAAAACGATGCAGATGCGCCGATGCCACTTGTGCAACCAAACTGCGGTGATGCTGTTGGAGACCACACGAATCTTCTCCAGCAGGCGGCACTCCTTAGCTCTCTGATCAAATCTTCTCGGGCTGGGTGCTCAATAGAGGCCAGGACCCCCCGAACCTCCAGTTCCATGTTGATTGGTGGGAGGGTACCCTCCACAAGACCCAGCCCCTGCAGCACATCATGTGGCACATCTCCAAATATTAAACTTAGTGGACCCTTTGGTCAACCAGTAGTGTCTGCCTCTTCTCTTCGGAGTGGGTCTACCCTTCACCAAAAGCTTACCAAATTAAGACCCAACGAAGAGTTGGAGGCTACCCATGGTTTCTGGGTCTACCCTCTGACTTGGTGGGAGCCGAAACTTGGAGCCACCGGCCGCGCCGATTCGAGGCGCCCCGAGGGTCTCCGGCAGCGCCGTGAGGGCGTTGAAGGAAGCGCTCAGCTTCCGGAGGCCCTTCCTCGAATTGCGCCGCCCCGTGTAAACGTCGACGTGCATCGACGTGTTTCTAGAATAAACAAGCTCGGTTGCTTTCTGCTCCCCTGCTAAAAGTTTAACCTTTAGCCGTTCAATGGAAAACCCATTAGTTGGCATTAGTTGGCAAAAATGTAAGTCCTAACATCCAAGCAAAATGCACCAAAGCAAGTATGTGTATACATACCTATATATATACAATTTGCCTTCCAAGAACTAACATGTGTGCTACTCTTGTACTGAAATCAGGTAAGACCATGTATGATACATGTGTAGATGTCCATAAACATGAGTGTGCAAATATATATATATATAGAGAGAGAGTGAGATATACTACTGTTGAACGCGAGAAGGAAGGATCTTGAAAACGCAAGCTGAGTCTGGCAATGTGATTTCAAGTAATGTATACATCTTATATTATATAAATATGTATACGTTTATACGAACCCAAGGCGGATGCCTTTGCTTCATCCACCCCTTGGAGTGATGCGTGTTTGCGACTGCCAGGGCTCAGCTCGCCCAAGCCGTCGGGGAGCTTCTCTAGCTCGTTGTTGTTCACATTCAGTACCAGCAGCCTTCGAAGACGACGACTCCAAGTCCCCTGACCCAAAAGAAGGCCTACCTCCCTCACAAACTACCCTCACAAATGGGGCAGTTGCCCCAGATGTCCCTGCATGCTTGAGGCTCCAGGTAACCGTCTTGTAGGTTTACTGGAAAAGCCAGCTCCAAAAGGTCTAAGACGCTGTTGGGGTCACACCCAAGACCAGCCAAGAAACATAAGCCGAGGTGCCCAGGTGGTATCCACACCGCACTTACCCGGACCCCTCCGCAACCCTCCCCTGAAGCTTCGCCGACGCAGAGGGGCAGGAACCCAAAATCTTGGGGAAAACGACAACGCGAGGATCTGCGCGCCCTTTTCGGAGTTGGGAAACCTGCTCGTACAAATTGGGTCAAAGGGAAAAATGGAGGAAACTCACCATGTGTGTGTGTGGTTTTTGCCTGAAACTAGGGGGTTGGAGGGAGGTAGGATATGAGATTTGAAACAAAAGAACCCTCGAGAATGGCCCACCCCACCGATTCCCTGTCCTGCGGCATTCTGATACATGAACCACCGAGGTCAACGACCGGTCCCAAATCTCAAATCGGGTCTCTCTTGTTTCTGAAGCAATCTGGAGGCGGAGGTGCTAGAGTCAGCCAAGCAGCTTCGAACACTCCAGGATGCTGTCCGGCAGCGCAAAAAGCCTCAATCCGCAGCGGAACAAGCACACACAAAGTACTACACAAGAAACGTAAACACACCCATCTGGGCGAAGTACTATCATTCTTAAATCTTAAAATACGTATTCCCCAAGTAAGGAACCAACATCATGGGTGAGCTTTCATCCCCAGGTGAGCTCTTTATTAGAGCTGCAGGTTATCATCAAGGAAATCTTAATGTATCAATCTACCCTCACTCCCACTGATATGAAGGCTGGCGGAGTTTCCGTTTGAGGGGATGGACAAACGGGCGAGTTAGTGGGGATGTGTGCTTCACCGATTCATGCGTCTCTACGCACTCTTTTGGGGCTTATTCGCATCTGTTCAGATGCAATGGCTCAAAGTTTCAAAGGCCTCCCGTTTGGAAGGTGCCAAGGACCCCACGGGTTTCAATCCCAGCAATGGCCTTCCAGGAGGTCCGTCTGGGAGCAAAATGGGAACCAGTCGGGAATGGAACCCCATGAATCGAAGTTTCACCGGTTTCGGCCACAAGGCTCCCAGAGGTAGCCAGAGAAACTGTTCAATGTCGACCCCGGATTTGCAGCAACTTCTGGTTGACTAGGGTTGTTCCCCCTTTGAATCCGGATCACCTGTGGGTGGGTGTGTCAATCCCCATTCCCAGGACTCGCTGCATGTTTTCCTTTCAGGATGGTTTTGAACATCACATGGCTGTGGGTCAAAAGCCTGTACCCCTGGTGAACACCAAAACAGGTGGTACATGGGTGTTCATCCGCCCCAAAATGGAGGCATAGGTTATGACCCATGGCCACATGTTTGGCCCATAGCTCAGCTTCCCTCAAGTATTGCTAGGTTGGAAAAAAGCGGGAACCCTGACAGTGCCCAGGCACCAAGACTACCATTAAGAGACTCGAATAGGCTTAAGAACATAGCTGGGTTTTTGGAAAACTAGATGGCCCTGGGCAATGGAATAGACCTCATCTAAACCAGTGCCACATACAAACCTCTGCTTGACCAGTCTGTACCTGAACAGGTAGTACCTGCTTAAAGCAGAGTGCTTCATAGTGGGGGAACCCCAATGATATGCCTCGAGGGCTTGTAACCATGTGCAACAGTAGACAACCGGGGTTGCTATGCACTTACTGCCGTGACCTGCTGCATCAAGTAGTAACCTCGTTGGCTCCCTTCGTCGCTTGAACAGGGCTGATCCATGCGAGGAAAGGCGTTCCAAAGACGGCATAGTTTTGCCTCAAAAAAGAGTTCGGACCCCCCAAGACAGTTGGCTTTCTTGTGCTTGCGGATTCAAACACCCAAGAATTGGTACCCCAAACAGCGAATCGGAACCCCTAAACAAAAATGACACACCCACACGCTCAGATTGCGTCTCTCACTTTCCCGGGGGAAAAGCAAAACCAAGACCAAGAAAAGTGGACTTTGGGCTGCTCAAGAAAGAAACGAAGAAGGGGATCCTGCATGATGATCCTGCGCAACATGTTGTTCAGCCCCTAAAGCACAAGGGGAAAACGAGGTGAACAAACACAGCAGGCTTGGGGTTGCAAAACCCCAACCCTGGTTGCTATTTACAACCCCAAAGTGGCTCTCAAAATGAGATATGTCACTGGCACCTCTAAAACGACAAGAGCTTCCTTTTGGTTACCCTCAAAACCAAAGGTGTCCGCAAAATTGGCGTGTCCATTTCACTTCTTCCCAAATCGTATAGCATAAGCAAAACCTGGGAAGTGAGTTGATGAAACCCTCGAAGCCGATGACACCTTGTACCGATTTCAGTGGCAAAAGCATGAAGAGATTCTCACCCCGAACTGACAGTTGCCAGGGTTTGCATGGTTTCAGGGCCTGCTTTATCTGGTCATTGGACACCTCCATTTTGCTCGCCTTGGTGAGTGGTCCCCTGCTTTCTTGCTTATCCCTCAAATGAAACCAAGCCACCGAGCACTGCTGGAGAAAGTCTCTCGGCATTGGAACCGCCGGATGGGGATGGGCTGGGGAGATATGGGGTGTTGCTTTTCTTGGGGGATGTGCAGATGTGTCTCAACATGGGTCCTTTAACCCCTATGGATGGTTTCCCTTAGCTTCCACTCAAAAAGGGGCTACCCTTCCCCCTATCAGGTGTGATGTGAGTGGGAGGTAGGGCAACTCAAACATGTGACACCCTCAGAACCGAGGGGCTGGTTGTGGGACAGGTCCAGGTATCTCAGCTGGCGCGCATTCTGCGCAAAGTCCCCCGGCAGGAACGCCAGCTGGTTCCGCGACAGGTCCAAGACCTGCGCGCAGCGACGCGCACAGAGAAAAGTCCCGATCGATCGATGGCTTTCCATTTCTACCCGCAAGGACCAGGGGTTCAAGTCCCCAACAGATCAACAAACTGCAAGGGGTTCAAGCCCCCAAAAGATCTAACTGGATGTAGTGGTTGTCTCCCTCCAATTGAAGCGGCTTCTTCTCTTGACCCACACATGTTTGTCACCAACAAGGCGCCCATGCACTGAACCGAACTGGGGCAGGCCTCTCAGATTCTGGGTTCCAAATGACTAAATCAGATTCCCTGTAACTAAGTGGTTAGGGCTGCTTTGGAGGTGAAAAGGGGTGGGGTTCCAATTGGGCCGCAAGAACCAGGGGTCCAATAAACATCAAGCAACAAGCTTCCAAGGCGTGCTTTCTGGCTTTCACCCACTGGGCAGGCAAGTGTTGCCCTTCTCACTTTGTCAACATCATGTCGGTTGGAATCATCTCAATTCATCGGAGGCCCTCCGTCCCAGAATCACGAAAGTTGACAGGTGCTTGGAAGACAACTTTCATTTCGGGGAAGCCCCTCTGTCCGCTTCCATTCTTGGAAACTCCCGTCCACGGGTCTTGGTGGGGTATCTGGTTAGTAAGCAATTCCGGACCCCCTATTGGGCAACTCTTAGCTGGGCTGTCCTCAGATCGCCTGCTAAAGGTGACTAACTTCAGTGGGTTAAATTCAGAAATCCAACCCGCCTGGGCCGTGGCTTTTTTGTAGCCGCAACCTCACATGAAATGAACTGGTGGTTTGCTTTTGGTTTCCTTGAAAACCATATATACTTGTCTTCTGCCTTCCTTTTGTTCCTTGAAATTCCCATCTGCTTTTCTTCTGGCTTTCCTCGAAAACCGAACAAGGGGCCAACTCCAAAAAGACGAGCCGCCCAGCAGATCGCTCGAGAACGCGCCTGCAGGCTCGCCACCAAGGAACCAGCCAGCGCGCCTCACTCGGGGCACCCGTAGTAAAACACGGGGGCAGCTGCTCCCCCTCTGTGAATGTAGGCATACCTATACAGATACATGTACATATATATATATATATATGTATACATATACGTATGTATATCACGTGTGCATGTGCAAAAATAAGACATGTGCATACACGTGGCTAAAAATAGACATAAATACTCCGATCTGTATACACAGATGTGCCTACATCTACATCAGGGATCCTAAGATTGCTACGTCAAGTAGGGGGAGGTGCACCTTTAGAACGGGACATATGAGCCACGGTCACAAAATACGGTGGCCATGATGTCCCGGCCCTGTCTTTGCGGGACATTCATTGACTCCCCCTATGTCCCCAACCCCAAATTGACCATAGACTCTGACTGATAGATTTGTGCGAACCTCATGCGAGGAGCAAGATGACTTGTTGACGCAAAATGACATGGACACAATGTCCCGCTTGCACTTGTGCTTGGAATTTGCCCCCCCCCCCCCCCTCGCCCTTCCTAAACCAGGAGTAGATTGCCAATAATATTGTAAGTTGCTCATGTACTTGAAGGGGCAGGATACTTCGAAAGTGCTTAGTAGTCATGGTTGTCACCTAGTGCACAGAAAATTACAACCATTGCAATTGATTTACAACCCAAGTAACTTACCACTTATTGACAACCCTGACATGCCTGCTTCTCTAGGTAGAGACTTGTCCACGACCCTTTGTTGGTTGGCTTTATAGAACCAAAGGAAAGCTGGCTTCTAGCCCCCATGTCAGCTCCCATGTCAGCTATAGGGAGCTGCTTGTCCCTCTCAAACATTGACACACACCTGGGATACAAAACATCTCTTTCAGATTATGGACCATATGAGGAGACCACCCCGGATGGTTTCAAGGGAAACCCTACAAAAACGTTCTTCTAGGAACATACATATTGGCTATAGTTTCCCTGTCCCTTACCTCTCAAAGCCCCCTTAGGCGGGTATGCGTCAAAATACGGGGACCCCAAACAATTATGTTCTTTTTGATTTCCCATTTGAACCAACCCCAATCACATATTGTTTCAGGCCTTCGCAAACTAATAGAAACTATCAGTGACTAGGGGCAATTTAGCGTCATTAAGGGCCGTCACCCTCCCGTCGCTCCCCTTGTTCTGGGTATTTCACCCTACCTAATTGGTGGTTGTGGTTTGGACGTTACGGAGCATCTTTCCCAGTTTGCTTGAAAAGGAACTAAGCTCAAACCACCAACTGAGGGTTACCTGGGTGGAGCAACGGGTACCCTCAAAGGATATGAGTGTGTCTTGTTTTGATGCTCGGCTCCCTTTTGCGGGTTGTCGTACAGGGAAACCAAAAGAAAAGCCCAACACATGCTGTTGTTGTTTTTTTTGTGGGGGAGGGGGAGTCCCCTACAAAAAGACCGAAACCTGTTTTTTCCAACCCGCCCGAAAACCGAAGAAACCCAAAACCCGCCTGGCTCGAGCACCTGCAGCTTGTTCCGATCGCACACCAAGGTCTCCAGTCGATACCTCCAGCCGAAATTCCATCGGCTCACCCGAAACACACAGCTCTGTTGCCCCGCGACGGCACTGAGTGAGCGACATGTATACTATACAAAACTGCCTATGAATATGTGAATATGTGGACATGTGTATAGACGTGTACGAATGCATGTATATATATATATGTATATATTATGTTGATTCATTGAATGGACATATATGTGCATGTGTGTATGTTTATATATATATATATGTGTATATGTTAATATTAGATGTGTAATTATACACATACGTAGACATATACATATAAATACATGTATAAAAGTATGCATCATAGATGTGTATTGGATAGTTGATGTGTATTGGATAGTTTGCAATGCACATCTATGCATTGGGTGAGGTATTGAGTATGCTAGTCCTTCCCGAACATATGCCCCTCAATGACCCGATCTTGAGCGCCCGTGAGCACAAGGGGGGACCCTCTTTGGGGTTGTTTGAAAGAGAACCTCACACAAAACAACCGCAAACCGTTGGGGCAGACTGAGATAGCTCGGTTGCTTTCTGCTCCCTGCTAAAAGTTTAACTTTTAGTGGTTTAATGGGAACCCCATTAGTTGGCAAACAGTTAAAGTCCTAACATCCCTTGGCAACATGCGCCAAAGATAATATCAACCCAGGACCAACAACCCTCGCGGAGTAAGAAGGAGGAGGGCGTTCGCCCCAAAACAAGAAAAGTGAAGGCCCTCTTCTGTGGGGCACACCAAACGAATCAACCAGGGGTTTTGCTCATCCTGCGGATTTTCCCTCTTGGGGAAACAAAAGTGATACCACTTTCGGGGATCGGTCTACCTCTTTGAAGAGAAGTACAGATAAAAAGAGAAATCGAATACTCCAAACACTCATCGCTTTTAGAGGGATCTCCTTTTTAGGCGACCCCCCCCTTGGGGTTCTGCTATTTGTGTTGGAAGCCCAAACCCTTCAGCTGAAAACTCCTCCAGGCCAGCGGCGGCTTCTCGCTCTGCTTGGCCCGGCTCAGGCCTCGGAAAAACCGGAAACGGCGGAATTCAAAGGCGGATTTCCTGCAGATGGGTATGAATCTCAACTGGACATCATTGATACATAAGGATTTGGACCCATCTGTAGATTTCGCTTTGGTATTAACCAGATGGTGGGAGGGTTGAGAACTGAGTAGTTGACCTGGGGGGGAACAGGGCGCGGGGGCAGGAGAGGGGGGTTGACAACTGCTCGTAATATGAATCTTAGAAGGGACAACCCTTTGGTGGACATCATTGACACAGGGGATTTCTGTCCACCAACCACTTTTTGACGGGGTTCTATATTAAAATTTGCCAGGGAAACCAACTGGTACACCGAAGCTTAAGTTGGGATCCCCTAGTTTGAGACATACATGAGAATGCAGGAAAATAACTCGCTTCTCCACAGTGGGAAAATGGGGGTTGTCCCTGTTTCGTTTTGCGGGAAATTTGGCTTGTTCCCCACGTCCTCACTTTGTACTGAAAGAGTACTACAAGTGGGGCAAAGAACTGGTGGAAGCCTCGAAAAAGCGCAGAAAACCACACCCAAAGAATGCCAACCAATTCACGCATGGTTGTCAAGTGGATAACAAAAACCTTGATACCACTTTCGGATGCTCATCCCCATGCCTACTCTATCGCTTCAGTGAGCCTTCCGGCGTCTGCCAGAAAATACGCCAAACACCTCAATTCCCACAACAATGCAAGACAACGTCAACAACCATGCAGAAACGATGACATGCTGCACAAGCAAGAATCGAGTCAAGAACCAACCAGTGCGAAGCAAGAATGCAAATCAAACCTTCAAAGAGCAAATACAGTGCACTGAACCGCAAGACCTCACACGCACACACTCGCACACACGCACACACACACACAGCAAACAGCAAACAACAAACAACACACACCCGCACACCTACCCACACACACACCACTGACGCAAGACTCGCGCGATTTTTATCTTGCAAAACACGGAACAAAGCAAAGCATGCATTGCTCGAGGGTCTAGACCCCCAATCCCCGAGCCTGCCCCAGGTTACGACGCCTTCTCAAAGAAAGAAAAACAAGGAAAATTGAGGGGCATGATGGCCCTGGGAAAGCACGGTGCCCATACTGAGAGGTACCGAATTGTTCACGGGGGCTTCCCAAGGTCACAGTGGCCTCTCAATTTTTTGGAGAAGGCGCGCTTTTTTGGGGGAGCCGGCTAAATCCAGAGGACACGTATCCAGAGTTCCGAATTGCTCTAAGATGACCTCCACTATCCCCAATCAAGTGCCCCTCACGGAAAACGGGATGTATTAACCCTAGAAAAAGTTTATCTACGTGTGTATATACCAAATATTTACATAATATATATATATATATGATACCTGATAACTGGGATAGCCACCCCAAAACAAAAACAAACAACGTTTGCACAGAAAGACGGATGCTTCAAGGGAAGTTGTGCTTGGTTTTCTGGGCGGAGGGGGCACATGTCTATAGCTATAGTAGTTTGCCTGTCGTTTGGACACAGCCAAAGCACACCACCGGTCACCCCGTTGCGCGCATGGCCCGAGCGGCGCGTGAGCTCGTTCCGCGACAGGCGCAGCACCACCACGTCGTGCATCTCGCTGAGCGGCGGCTCCTCCGCGCGAGAAACCCGAGAAGCAAAGGTCGGGCTACTGTGGATGGACGAAATCCTGCAACAGGTTGAAACCTTGGGAAGCCATTGTTGGTTGGTGTTTACAGGGGAATCGAATCATTCATTATTATTTTTTTAGTGGTGCAGGATTTTGTCCATCCACAGTAAACATGCTTCGACAAGAGACGGAAAGGTCAGGCCAGTAAGCAAAACTGTAAACCGCATCAAAACCGATGGGTATTAAAATGGTTGGGACCCAGAACTTTCTTTCTGCTTTTTGGCTGGGACTCAGTGACTAGGTGTCCGGCTTTTTTTTGGCTGGGACTCAGCTGCAGGTTTCCAGTTTTTTACTACAGACTTTCAACCCAGTGGTGGATGTCCCAGGGAAACTGCCGGAAAGTCTAGGCAGAAACCTGGAAGCCTGCTCAGGCAGATGCGCTTTGAGGAGTGTTGTGCCCTGAATAACAGCATCGGTACATGGTACCATGCGTGTACACGATAGCTCGCATCATGTTCCTTGTTGCCCTACTCAAGGGGCAGGCTACTTAGTCAGTGGCGAGCAATCCTACACTCGCATGGCAGTTGGAATAAAACTGTAACCTGTCGCTTTACCTTCAATTGCCCGGAGTCACGAGTGATTCCGCGCCTCCTTCATCTTGCATTGGATGATCCTGGGTGGGGCCCCGATTTTCGGGTCTAAAGCACAGTTTCGTTGTACGCTCATGAAGAGCCAACTTAGGTGGAGCTTTGGTTGGGGTTCACAAGGGACACACTTACACAAGGGAGGCCAAAGGGAAACTGTGTCATTGTAGGGGGATCGATTCCTTGTTTTGAGCAGCACCCATTGGTTATTCCGAGCTTCTGACGAGTGGAAGGGCAAGCGCAACCAACTTGTTCCTCCTACAGGTGATGTATACACTAACCACCCCAAAAAGGTGATTAATTCAACTACGTCGTGCAAACAAGGCCAACAAAGCGGCCCAAATAAGACTTTAATCCTTTGGGAGAGGATCTTGTTGAAGGTCGTTTGTGGGGAAACCGAGTCCAGCTGCAAAACTTGGCCAAGTTTGTGGGAAGATCCTTAATCAAACTCAGTCCGGCCTTCCCCACAAATTGTTTCAGTCGCGGCAAAAAAAACAAAAGGCCCAGGCAACCATGGCTCTTCACCCCACCCAAATCATAAGGTTCTGTGGTTTGCCTTTTTGGCAGGGGGTGATTCAGCCTCCCCGCAAACCTGCCAGACTCCCCAAATTGTTTCCGGTCTTTATGGGGCTCGCCAAGGAGATTGCTCCCAACGAGCAACGAGCAAACGGCGCGAACACGAGCCTTTTGCTGGTTTAAGACGACCGTTTGACAGAAATCCATTTGTAAACCGGCTTCAAACGATTTGAAAAAAACAAAAAAGACTTTAGTGATTTTTTCAAGGGCTCCCCCCCCCCCAACAGGGGGCCCTTGGTGTCGGTCAATTGGTCGACCGGTCGATCGGTCACGCCGGTCCCTCCGGTCGGGTCTCGCCAAACTTGGTTGACGTTGGAAGGAGCAACAAATTAAATTTTAGCAGCTAAGCAGGGATTTCCCACTAAACCACAATAGGCAAAAATGTAAAATGGTTCCCAAACAACCGCGCAAAGGCGCTCCACGGTGTGCACGCTCACCGCCGCCAGCTTCTGCGCCATGCCCGGAGGCACCTCCCGACGCTGCACGCGGATGCCGTCGAACTGGCGCCGGATCAGCTCCTGGCAGAAACGGACCTCCAACGGGTCCAAAGATGTCAGTCATACTGTGGATGGGTAGCTTCTGGGCTGTCCGTTTTGCTGATCTGCTAAAAGGGACTCACTTGTAGTGGGTGAAATTCGGAAACCCAACCACTAAGCCAACCAAAAGGCTGAAAAGCTGAGAGCCACCAAGTCAGATTCTGGTTGGGATACCCTTTTTTCTGTAGCCTATTTTAGTAGGGGAACCCTCCCCAAAAAAAGAGTAAAAGAGCATTACTAGGGGACCTAGATGAACTTGACAACCCCTTGGAAGAGAAACCTGCTTTGTGGCTAGTCAACCTTACTATATATATATATATGTATATGACCAGGCTTAAACGATGCGACTTAGATCCCACTGAAGGGCGAAAGGTTCTGGGGGAAGTTCTGACGTCAAAAACCCTGAGGCTCAACTTCTCTTGGCCTTGTGTTGAGTATTCCCCCAGTTGAACCTTCCGTTGTTGGCATCCAGATGGGGAGTTTTCCTTGCCCACCCCGAGCTAGGATTTGTTTTTTTGGAACCGGAGTCCACCCGAGCTTCAGTCCCCCTTCTGAGACTGCGATTCAGTTGGTGGAATCCACTCCCTTCAAAAATCCCAAGATGTATTCGAATCCCAAGCCATAGGATGCATCCATCAATCAAGCTGCCGGCGCATGCCTTCTCCCCCCCTTCTCTTGGAGCCGCGGGTTGCCTTCGGGTCGGCCTGTTATCAGCTTCAACTTCGCCCAAGGTGCGGCAGCCCACACCCCCCGAGTCATACCGAAGCAATATCATTCACCTTGGGGACTGGCAACGACCCCAAAACATCCAATGCCCGGCAAGGGAGTTCGTTTTCAAAAGGGTGCCAACGGGGGTCCAAAAATGTCCAAGGAATTTCAATTTTCTCCAACCCTCCAAGGGAAAACCGCCATGGTTAAAACTCACCCCAAATCTCTGGTCATTCCCACGACTACTTTGTCGCTTTGAAGAGGGCTTACTTGGGTGCCTAAATCCCAGTCCACAAACTCTCGTCACCTCTCGTCCGATCCCCCTTGTGCAGGCCGCTACTTGACAGGCCTTACTTAGGTCCTGTTGCAATCCCCTAGGGAAGGAATCTCACATTACTTCCTCTGTCTATTCCTTACCAGTCTTTCCAAGAATCCAGATAGTTAGGTAAGGAATAGGAAGAAATAGACAAATATAATGAAAGAGAAATAGACATGAATGTTCACGACTACAAATAGAAAAACATAAAGTAAACACTAAAAAGAACACTAAAAACTAAAGAAATAATATGAAGTAATAAGAAAGTGAATTAGAAGACAAGATAACAGTAAACAATAATAAACAAAATATCTAGAAATGATTAAGAAGTAAATAATAGATGTCATTATATACAGAAAGGTTCTTGAGTTATCATCTCTGGATTTCTATTTCTAAGACTATTTATTTTCGAGTTTACTAAATTTATAATTGTTTTGTCTTTATGTTTTCTATTTTATATTATTATTGATCTTGTGTTTTCTATTTTATTCTCTAATATTTGTTTAGTTTGTATATGTTATTATCTTATAATTATTTCTTCAAATTGTCGTAATAACTCATGTAACATCTTCATGTTTTATCTTTTTGAGTATTGTTTCTTTAACTTTTCTAATTAATCAATATGTCTGTGTTTTAATATCTATTCCTACTCCAGTATGATTAACCTCTGGTATATGTCTATCTTAATCTGTAATCTCTTGTCTTTTACTTTCTGGGACTTCCCTTATCTGGTTTTATGTTTGTATTTTCAATGTTGGGAAGTGCTTGAATGAAAGTAAACTGTAAAATAATTCTATTTGTAGAGTGTGTACCCCGTCCCTTCCGTGTCCGGGCTCGTTCCTTGAGTGCTTACTACCTTGGAAGAAGCGCGTGTCCTGTCCTTTCGGTTTCTTTGACACACCTATGAATGAAGGATGAAGAAATCTTAGACAGATGATGGAATTCTTCCCCACCAGCCATTTCTCTCTTCTTGGCTGGTTATATTTCCCTTTGTCTATCCCTTTCTTGCTCCTGTCCATGTCCTTTCACCCAACCACCATTCTATGCTGTAGTGAAAGGCATGTCCCTTCTCTTTTTCATGTTATCTCTCTGTTCATTCTGGATTTTGGTCAGAAATTATTAATAAAAATCCAGAAAGAGATAACATATGAAAGAGAAAGGAAATAGAGAGTGATGACAGTCGCTTCTCTCCCTTTCTCATGTTAGGATTATTCCAGCATACTAGTCCTAATGCTGGAGAATCCATAGGTGCTATCACTTCATCTCTTTTCTATTTTGGATGTTTGTAAAGATGAAGTGATAGAGGGAAGAGATATAGCGATGTGACCGCTTCATTCATGTTCATTCATTCGGTCACTGTAATCTATTCCCTTGCTGTTCCTTGTGTTTTGGTTTCACGGTTGACCCTGAGGACTTGGTTTTTACGTCGTGCGAAAGGAAGATTGCTGACCCGCCATGACAAAGAGGCGGGACAAAGAGACGAGAAACAGAGGTGAATGGGTCCCTTCCCTTCCCATCACCGGCTTCCTTCCCAGGGTTGCCTCAATTTTCCTTGATAGAACCTCCAACAGTGGCAGTTTCAAGGGAAAACACCTTGTAATTGATCAACTTTTGAAGCGAAATCCAGTGACCCCTACCGCTTTGAACCTTTTCGGCATCTTTGGACCTCCCAAATGGCTTCGTTTTCCCTCTTGGCGTCCCTTTAAAGCTCTCAAAAAACATCAAAAAGCGGGGCACCGACTCGAGCCCATCTCCTTTCCAACTCGGGACTCCACCACGATTGGGGTCCGGTACTGCACCCAGTTGTTGCCCAGCCGGGTGAAGCGAACGGCCGTCTTCTGCGCCGGATTGTAGTCCTCGAAACAAAACGCCCAAATGGAGGTCTCATGTTCGGGAAAACTCTCTTGGTTGGCTTTCAGGGGAAACCAACAGGAAATGCACAATTGTTGGTTGCTAGTTTTCTAAAAGAACACGATGGGTGAAGAGAATGGGCAATCATTCCCTAGAGACTTCACACCCCCTTTGGGAGAACCCCCAACTCAAACACACACACACACAAACACAAACACACACACACACAGACTCACACCTCCCTCTGAGAAGGCTCAAATGGACTACAGTAACTCTGGAGATGTGTTTGAGGGCCGGTGTGTTTGTGGCGTGAGCAGTGTTATGACAAACCGAAAGCTGATGTTGACATTACCCAAAAAGGCTTGGCGGTCCCTATTCCGTGGCAAGAAACCACAAAAAAAAACCTGGCACAGGGATTCAGGATCGATGTTCATGATTTTCAAGCACCCAGAATCAAGACTTGGCTTCTCTTTGCAACCCCCAAACCGGTACCCCGAACAAAACAACCCACGCCAAAGGGGCGCGAAACCGGCGCGAAACCGGAGCCGTCGAAACCGAATCGAAACCGGTCGGATCCGAACCCCGAGGGCCCGAGACCCCCGGCCCGCGGCATGAGATCCCGGTCGCTCTGCTCATCCTCGTCGCTGGCCTCGGAAATGGAAAAAGGGAAGCCCTGCACCGAAGCATTGAAAGTACCGTCCGGCTGTGGTCAAAAAATTGGGGCACCCCAAAATGGCGCAAGCCCTGGTAAATGGAACCAAAGACTTGAAAGTACAATTTGGTGCATTTTGCCAAGGGACTAAGGGACTTGAGAACTTTTTGCCAACGAATTTGGGTTTTCCGGATTAAACCACTAAAGGTTAAAAACTTTTAGCAAGTACTGTCCCTCCCACTGACATAGCACCTGACAGGGGGTTCCTTCAAGAGGACATTGAGAATTCATGTACCCTCCCACAGGTGCTTTGTTAGTGAAAGTAGATGGCTGTGGGTCAAAATCCATGGTACCCCTGGCGAACATCAAAATAGGTGGCAAATGGATGTTCATCCACCCCAAAATGGAGCCATAGGTTATGCAACCCATGGCCAGATCAATCCCCCGCGTGGGTCAGCACCTGTCCACGTTGCCATGGAACCGGTGCCTTTAAAAGGAACATCGTCTTCCAGGGACCCCTCTGGCTCTACCTTAGTGGGCAGGGTATACGAGATGGGGACCCCGGGAGTCCGTTGGTCCCATCCTTGGGTCAGGCCAAACATCCCCTACCTCATGGGGAACCCCCACCCTTCGGCCGGCAGAAAAATCCGGTCTTCCAACCACATGAGACCAAGGACGGAAGTGAGTCATAATCAAAGCCGGTAGCAAAACGGTCTACCCAGAATAACCAAGGCGGCCGCACCCCATTATGGCTGGGATTGTCCCTTGCTAACCTTCATCTACCCAGGTTTTGATTGTGGCTCATGTGAACAATTACAACACGTTGGGCCCCTCTTCTTTTTTGAGGCCCTGGCGGGCGGGGACTCGTGCTGGTCATGGAACCGGCCCAGGAAATTCCCGCAGAGGAGTTGGTTCAGCCCCGGCATGGCGCAAGCGATCCCCCGACCCGATTGTGCGCAGCGCAGACGCGCGCGCGCGTGCCGCGCGCGGCACGGGGTCGCCGCTGCCAGATGTTTGGCCCTGCTTGTTCAATCCACGCCAGGTCCAAATACTCGAACTCAGCCCTTTCCCATTTTGTATCCATGCGTTCAGCCTTCGAAGCCGGTCCAAAGCCCAAGTACGGGGAGTCGATTTGTTGATTGGCTCCGGAGCTATCAGCGATGCAACGGTGGGTTCTACCCTGAGCCAAAGCGGCGTATCGGCAGCAACCGTCTGAACAAATGTCGTCTATGGACCAACTAGAAACAACAGATCCAAAAACCAAAGAACAACTTTGACATGGGTGGAATCACTCAGCTTACACTCCGAATGAGCTTGTTGCGGAAACAAGTGTCTGAGAAGTTCAGGAACTTGCAGCGATCTGGATACGAAGTGGTACTCACTTCTTTGCCGGCAAACAACGCCCAATAGGTGGTTCGGGTAAAGAACAAAACATATCGTGTGTTTCCTTTGGGGAAGGTCAACGAGTCAACCATGTTTGCCCAGCACATTGTAACATCCTCTGGATCGGAATCGATTCCTGCCACAAAAGCTTGCGGCCGGGACTCAGTTGACATGACTCCATTTGAGGAAGCAAGGGCTCAACTTCAGGTCTGGGACCGGTCCAAACCGCATATTTTCAGATTCCCGGAACCAGAGTTCCAACGCCTGGAGAAACCAACGAAGGTTCACGGAGGCGATGGGCCCAAAGGACCTGATGCAACTTGTCCTGTGATTTCATCAGCCTCACGTGGCTTGGACTTGGTTAAACAGGCTTAATCAGGGGGGCAAATGGTCGTTCAAACAAAGTTGGCCCAGCCTCAAAATGTGCTTGAGACTTGCTTGGAACCAAAAACTCAGACGCCGTTCTTTGCCCAAATCCTAGGATTCCGACCCGTGAAAGGCGGTTTTTGGCCAGGAGTAGTTTTGTCCAAGGTCAGCTGATATCATTGAACAATTCGGGCGCCGCACGTGCTCAGGACCAAAGTGTGCAAAGACTTGACCTCCGTTCCCACAAAACAAGCGGAGGGATTATCAAAGGACAGGCTGAAACACATAGATTCACCGGTGTCAACATTCACGGCAGAAAACGTGATTTCACGCTGGAAAACAGGCTTTCACACCAATTTCACGGTATTCACGGTGATTTCACGCTACTTTTGCGTACATGACGGACCGCTATGTTCACACCAAAATTGTTGTGTCAAGACATGTTGGGGTGGAACTGGCTTTGTACAATCTAAACGTGGCAACAGCATGAATAATCCATCAAATACCACGCCATGGCTCATTGCAGGCGCAAAAAACAGGCTTTAGCTGCAAAAAACAGGCGAGGTGCAAAGGACGTTTAAAAAACAGTCGTGGATTTCCAGGGCCTACCGTGGACGAAATCCATTTCGCACCACCTAAGAAACCCTGGTTTCTGATGATTCCCCCCACAAATACCAACAAGCAATCATGTCAACCATGGTTCAAAGTGGTGCGAACGGATTTCGTCAATCCACATGACAAGATTCCCTCCACGCCTTGCCCTTGCCATCGGTCCCGTCGGTGCCATCCTCTTCGTCGTCGTCCACAGGCACCGCGGCTTCGGGGGCCGGCTCCGGCACATCCTAGCGCGCACTCGCGACTCGGCACGGACATGTTCTGGGTCTTTTCTGGTGGTTGACACGGAATCCATTCTTTGAAAAATGCGAATACGCCCCCTGGCAAAAGAAAGTAAGATTTCCAGTAGTGACAGATTCCCTTTAAAACCAACAAGGGGGAACAAAAGTGTTTTCTTTAGCAAATGGAAGATGGAGTATTCTTAGAACCACCAGGAACCACTCGAAGAACAGGGTCAGTGGATCCCCGCCTCCCACTCGACCTGACAAGTAGAAAGTTGGCCCCTGGGAACGAAAAGACCCCCGCGAATTTGGAGCTTCGCCTCCAAATCTGCCACTGCTTTTGTGATGACAGCTAGGGGAGGTAGAGGTTGGATCCTCCCAGCTCTAGGCTCAACATCAGTTGATGCGGCCATATCCGAGGAAGATCAACGCACCCAGAAAACCGGGGCAAGGAACAAACGCGCCTCCTCTCGCGCGGCCAGCATCAACCTGAAAGGCCAAGTTGGGGAAACTGTGTCCCTGAGTACCCCACATATGAATTCGTAAACGTCCTATTCATGTATGTGTGCAAGCATATCTACAAATATGTAGATGCACATCATGCAAGTATATGACAATGTATCGGACTACGCAGTACATCCACCTATGATTGCAACAACGTCCATTCTCCAGCATCGCCCGACTTCCTGGACCCCAACTTCATAAAGCTGTCTATGCTACAGAAATCACAGGGATTTATGTACATGCTCAAATCTTGTCTAGTCGCAGTCGGCACATGTCTGGCACTTCATTCCAATGGTCCTCTCAGAGCGCTTCTTTCAGCCTGAAGGCTAATTCTGGCTCTAGCATCAGTTTCGCGGCACCTCATTCCAAGTTGGAGCTTCCCCCCAAGCCAACGCAGCCGGGAGGCCTCTTGGGGCGCGCAGTATGTGTGTATATACATATATATATATATATATGTATACATACATTACTACATAACATCATGTTACATTACATTACATGCATCACATGGCATGACATTACCCTACATTACATTACGTACATACACAGTCATGCATATAAAAAGGCTTGTGCATAGTGTCAACACTTCAGTATTAAAGCCCCTCTTCAACTCCCCTCAAACAAACTTCCGACCGGCGAGAACGCCTGATCTTTGTCCTCTTTGCTAGGTTTGCTTCAGATAATGCCTTCTTGCACGGAGGCTTTGGAAAAACTTCAGCCAAAGCTACAAAATGCCAGGCACATTCCTTGATTTACTTTGGTCTCGCTCGTGAATTTGCCATTCGGGGTGATTCCCTGGCCTTAAAATTGGCCTGGCGGATCAGCCGCCGGCCAGCTGTGATATCAGATTGCGCTGGGTGGGTTGGAACCTTGGTTCGGGGACCCAATCTGGTCGTGGCAAAAACAAAAAAATCACATTTTCCCTCTTTGGTGGTGGTTTGCGTTGGCGGTTTGGAACCATTCTTCCTGTGGAAGGTTTAGTCAGATTGCGCTGGGTGGGTTGGAATTGGATTTGAACCCTTGGCTCTTGTAGAGGGTTTCGTTGGGAAACCCCTTCTTAACCACCAATCTCCAGACCACCAGTTGGAGGGAAGCTGATGGGCATTTCTGGGGCCCAAAAGGCTTCACTTTTCAGTTGTTACCCTGGATTCAAAAAATCATTCAAGCGGAGCAGCTCAAATCCAGACAGCCAAACAGACTTAAAGCTTCAAGGCCTTCAACGATAGTCTCAGTATTGAACCTGAAGGAAGTATCAAAAACACTAAAAAATAGAAAGGGCCACTGTGGTGAGTGTTGAGAAACGGGCCCCGTTTCTGTGGTTGTGAAACGTAGGTTTGTTGGCCACGGTCGCAAACATTCCCTCAGTTCAAATACGTGTTGCCCTTGTTTCTGGCTACTGGAATATTTGCAGCATGGGCAAGGTGTTAAGGTAAGCTCGGTCGAACCAAAGCCAATCAAGAAGCCAAGTCATCCTGAAATTAACAATCATACATGGGTCGCCCGGGACGTGATTTCCCCCTCGCGCGAGCTTTCACCTCATTAAGGCACCTTTGGAGGTTTGGACCCTTTTTGGGTCTCAACAAAACTTGGCGGTTCCATGAACCCTAGAGCCCTTCGTGGGAGAATGTGGACGGAAATCATAATTTGCACCTGGCAGGGATTACACCCTGTGAATAGTGGGATACACCATTCAACAACTGGTACGGAATTGACATAAATTGTCTTCGTCTCATTAAAAGCATCCACAGGAACTTCGCAGCTGGGGGGTTGTGGTTCTAACTGCCTATAGCAAAACCTGCAAGCTGGGTTCAGCGCGCTCACTGAAAAGTCTACGGCTATGCCTGGGAGCCGCACCTGAACGCCTGATCCACATCCTCCACCAGGACGAAGTCTTTGCCTCAAGCTGTCTGCTGGGCTTGCTTGTCTCAAAATAGGTTGGGAATCCCCAACAATGGTGGGGCGTCCTGTCGGTTCCCGACAAACCAAAAAAACAGGTCCTCAAAAAAAGGCGCGCCCAAAGAGTTCTCAAAAAAAGGCATACCCTTCCCCTGAAGTCCCCAAAGGGGTCAGATGTTTGCCAGTGGGGAACATAGGGCTGGGATCCTGAGAATAAAGAAGGAAAACCGTGGCTTTCTTTCAGACACCCATGTTGCATGTTGAGACTAGTAAGTCCCCTGGCTTAGGAAGTCTTGTGAGCACCCCATGTCCTTGACCAGAAGCCAGATGCGGATATGTTTACCGAACGTCACCATGATTCCTTCTGGCTTCAATGGAAATCCATGGGCTCCTCCTGCATAGAGCCTAGAGTAGCTGATGCATACTCTTTGAATTCGCGTCGATGTACATCGGCATTTCTTGTGACTGAACTCAATTTGGATTTGTGGACATTTAGGTTTCCTGCCACACTCATCTAGGAGGGTGTTCCCCAGAATTCATAGCTTGGCATTGAAGCCCCGCCAGAAACGCATGCGGAGGTCTCCGGTTTCACTGGGGCTGTTCCAGTCGATCCCCCAGACGTGCGAGAACTTGCAGGGCCCGGGTCCCGGCCGGGGATGCACCATGATCTGGCTGCTCAAAAAACCGGAATTCCAACATGGGTTGCCCTGGTAAGTGGAAACATGGGTACCAAAACCTGCGGTTTGCCCCTCCGATCGGTTAATTTTGAGCCACCCATCTGGAAAAGTTGCGCTGAGTTTCGCTGACTCGCTGGGTCAGAGGATTTGGAAGCAACACGAGGGAGTTGGGAATGAACCCTTCGGGATCCCGAACTAAAGGAAACCGCGCGGGACGAGACAAGGCTTGGGGTCATCCCCTCCTTCTCTGCCCATGAAACCCGCAAACTGATCAAGGGGCGTGTCCTCAGCTCCCCCGCGAAAAAGCTAAACTTTTCGTGGGCCAACTGGGAGAACCAGCCACCAAGCACTAAAAAGATCTAAGAGGCGAAGGAACCGGACGGCCTTCGGGCGCCAAGATTCAGGGCCCTCCCTTGCCAGCCCAAGACAGCGGAGCGGCGGAGCTTCAGCTTCGCGTGGGCCGTGGCCAGGCGGATCAAGGCCTGCGCGGATGGCCAGTAGCACAGAGATCCTTACATTAACCGAATTAACCACTATAAAGGCCCTACTATAACCTCCATGAAATCCGCATAGATCAAGAAAGTGTCTAGAGGTTCTGCAGGTATCATTATACACCTGAACATTGCAACTTGTAAATGGTGGTTTCCAACTTTAGTTTGGTGTTGAGAAAGCAACATGTTTCAAATGGTGGCAAAATGGAGATGTTTTAAGGAGCCCTGTAGTAGGGTGGCCCTGTTTACTGTGGATGGTTGCGAAATCCAGAAATCGCACCACTTTGAAACCATGGGAAGCCATTGCTCGTTGGTATTTACAGGGGAATCATCAGAAACCACGGTTTCTGAACGGTGGTGCAGGATTTCGTCCATCCACAGGAGGTGAACCTCCGGGGAACCACTACAAAGAGAACACCACCTGTTGTTTTGAGAGAACACGCCCCCCTTTTGTTAGGACAGGTTGATAAAAATCCGGGGTTCAACACTACTGGATTGATCTCCTGCCCTGTTATCTTTTCTAGGTTTCACAAGGAAAAGCTGTCCCTTCAGGCATGGGTGTAGCCCTCTTGGAGACACAATTCCTTGCGCCCCAGTTTCTGGAAGTTGTTTGAGCAACTTGCTGGTTCTCAGCAGGAATGAGGGATTAACCCTGAGAAAAACCATACCGCCCACCTCTGTCTGCCTCAACATTTTGGGGGAACCACCCGAGACAAAGCCAGTTGGGCGGTCGGTGCCAGGAGTCTTATCGTGATCGAGGTTGGAAGGGGAGCAAAAAATACAAAGCAGTTAAGTGGATTTGGATTTCAACCACTAAACCACAATAAGCAAAAATGTAAAATGTTTCCCAACAACAACCATGCTATTGTAACTCCTTTTTCTCGCTGGCAAGTGCGCCAGTGATTCCATGTATGTAAGTAACCAAGAGAACCCTAATGGAACCCCACTGGTCCTGGGAAACGCCTGGCATCCACTGGGTATTCCCGCGTACGGGAATACATCTAACCCGATGAATTTGTACCAGTCACGATTCTTGTTAACACGTCTTCAAACCAGCTGGGACACATCCAACACCACCTTCACTAGCGCTCATTTGCTTTTTTTCTGACAAGATAGCCATCCTTTTCCTGGCAAAATTGTTTGTCCAAGGGAAGTTGGGCTGTCTCCCCAAGTCCTCTCCAAACCAATCCAAGGAGGGCCTTGGATCCCAAAAGACCTCGAATAACTGGGCCTTCAAAAGGCTCCTGAAAAACCGTTGGGCTGCCTCAGCCTCCTTTGAATCACCCCATAGAGCTCCGGGTAGCAACTTCCCTAAGCCTTTTCGGGTAAGGGCCGAAGTCAGAATGGTGTCGTGGGGGTACTTTGAATCCAAAATTGAGCCATGGTCATAGAAGCGACATCTTAGTATTAGTATTCATTGTAGGCCGTCACATTACCTCCACGTCATTGGGCCTCATCCAAGGGATGTCACGAAAGGATTGCAACCGCCCTTGCCTTTTCAAGAGGACTGTTGCTTGCCTCCGATCGTCAGCTTGCATGCTATTGTTGGAATACGGGTTGGCACGTCCCCCGAAACATCAGCGCGACCCCACCAAAAGGCACATCACTTTAGATGGCCCCACAAGGGGATGTTCAAAACGTGCAAAAAGGCGAAATATGGGGAATTGTTGGGGTATTCATAATCCGAAAGGGTCCTGCAGAGTCGCCATCCCATCTCTGCCTCGCCTCCAGGGTTCGCGTGGTCACCGCCAACCTGGCGGTTTCGCTGAGCAAAAAAGCCATTGCCTGGCGAGTGACTGCTGACTCATTGGCACATTGACTAGAAGGGGCCAGGCACCTGACTAGTCACTAGGGGCCAAGCACCCAGGGTCACCTTCCAATGGCCCCCCTGGAATTAATCTACTTGCTACCCCGACTTCCAAATCGAGAATGCCTTTCCCGGTCGAATCGAAGCAAGTTGCCAGATGCTCCTTGGCTTCCACCGGAGGCTTCCGGCGTTCGGCTTCCCAACACCCTGCCATTGATTCAAAGCCCGGAATCCTGGTGCCCGACAGGTTGAAAGCGGGGGATCACTGAATGACACTTATCAGGGGATGGCAGTTGGCCACTCACAAAAAGTTGCAATCAAAAAAGCACCGTCTCTCAGCTTCTCGCAACTATCTTGAATTGTGAATTGTCAACCTGAAATGCCATAAGCACAGTAAATGAGAGCCACCTTAGCATTGTGAATAAAAGAGATGTCATCTAACCATAAAATTGGAATAAACCACCTCACGGGCTTATGGGACACATTGAAAAACCCACGTGCAAAGGCACCAACTTGTCCATGACGTTCAAGAAGAAACACCTCCTCAAAGATAACGAACAAACAAACACGTCAGGCAAGGCCCCTCGAGACTGGTTAGTGGGAGAAATAGTCCCCGAAGGCAAATCCAACGAAATCGCCTTGAGGGTCCCAGACCGCATTTGAGGTCTTTCGGGTTCAAAGGCCCTATTTGGGTTGTCTCTAAAGAAAATGGGTGGCTATTTGCTAGAAAGAAGGAATGTCGGGAAAGAATGGAAAAGAAAGTTAGCCCTAGAACAATCGCTAAAATTCCCTCCTCTACCACTCAGATTGGTTTCCTTGCTTCCCTTGGTTCTTATACAATCCCTGAGTTCCCTTGGTCGGGTGATGTTACCAGAGGCTTACCCGACTCCGACTCCGAGACTCCCCGCCTGGGCTTCCGGTCGGCCTTGCCGTCGCTGAGCTCCGCGAAGCCGCTCTGGAACCGCATCCTGCGGATCGGACCGCTGCCATCGGACCGCTTTGGTGCGTCCCTCTTTTTTGGGAGCGTTGGGTTGCTTGTTACTTAAAAAATGACGCCTGGTGTGTATTGACTGTTGTACTAAAATAAATGGTCATAATGAAAAACTGTTTGGTTCATAGAAAGAAACCGAGAGAAAACCCGTAAAACAAAAAAGACAACCTGCAACATAAACCTTCTTCTCCTTACCTTGGGGGGTTCCCCCTTCCGCGTGGTTTCAGAACGATCCGTCAAAAGCCGGGGGGAAATGATCCGGCGAGTCCCCTGGGACCAAGAGCCACCGCATCCTCGGCTCCCGCAGCTCTCGAAGCGCGTTGCCGCGAAACAATCTTCTGACCATGGGTGTGTGGATTTTTTTGACGCCAACCCCCAAAATGTGGGGGGGGGGTCCTTTTGGCGGTACCCCTTTAAAACCCACAAAAAACCAAAAACACAAAATGCACCGACTCCCAATTCCCTTTAAAACCCACAAAAACAAAATGCACCGACTCGGGAAACGACGAGGCAGCCAACCATAGGTGCCCTTTTAGGGGACATAGATGGCCCTGGTGGACGATTAAACCACCAGGTAAACCAGGAATCGCCATCTGCTTTTTTCTAGCAAGACAACCAAAAAGGACACCTATGCTTCTGACCCTGTTTTACAAGCCCAGTGGAATGAATCAAGGTGTGCCCAGCTCCACTCGGAGTGAGGCGGGAAGTAAGCGAACGGCAGTGAGCTGACTCACCCCACGTCCCTCCCAGATTCACCATAGGAAAGCGTGTTAAGAAAAGAGAGGCTCCAAATGATGGCGTTCTCGGCTTCCCTTCAAACCAACCTGAAAAGGGCACCACAAACACGCACTCATGTCCTTTTGGGACCTTGGCCCGCAAAAGGGACATAAAGTTTGGCAAAAGCAGGCGTGGCATCCTTCGTAAACCAGCTGAAACAGGCAATGCACCCCATTTATTTCTTCACGTCCTAAGTGGATTGGCCAAAACAAGCCTGATCTGCATAGTTACCAATAAAATGGTCTTCCCAACAAGCCTTACAGTCCAGGAACTCCGGGGGTGAGCTTCCCGGTGTACTTTGTGATTCCACAACCGATAGTTGGATCAAATACGTGTATCTCTGTGAGCGAGGGGCCCGCTGAACAAACACAAGCAGGAAGCGAACAGTTAAGTTTGTTACCCCCAAGGACAACCGTGTTTAGTTTCGTTTGATATTTTTCTCCCCCGCGATTTGGACCCTGGCAACCCCCCCAAAAAAACCAGGTTGTTTTTTCCCCCAGGGCTGTTAAGCTCATGGGCTGTTGGGCTGCAGGTGTTGGGCTGTTGGTTGTTTTGTTGGGCTGTTGCTTTTGCTGGGCACTGGGCTGTTGGGGCGCTGGAAAACGACTCCGAAGCGGCAAGCTCCTCATCTCCACGTACTTCTCAGAGACCGCCTTCCTCGCCTCTTCGTTGAGCACCGGCGCCAAGCGCTTGGCGTACCTCCGGCGACCCGCGGGTCGACTCCACGGAACGAGCCCGGAACGAGCCCCAAGCGCCGGCCGGGTCGACCGTGTTTGACCCGGCTGTCAGTCGTGGGGCGGAAAACCAGGGATGGCAATGGCCCGAAATGATCCAACAGAACAAGTTGATTGATTTTGCCACGTCAACAGGAATCGAGCAACTCCCCAGGGGTACAATGGAAAAAACATCCAGAGGGTTAACTCTTTGCTGGTTGAAAGCGTCTGTCCTTCTTCAAAAGTTCAACCCGCAGTGCGTGTACGCAACACGGCATGACACCCACCGGCTTGCTCACCGCTGCTGGAACATCTCTTTGCACCATTGCATCTACTCCATGTGTATGCTCTTGCCCCTACAGGTTGCGGACCACATACCCCATCTTTGCAGCCTTAGATGGCACGCAACCTCAGGTTCTGTGCCCTGGAGCACTTTTTTCCCAGAGGACCCTCTCCTTCGGCTTGTGGCATTCCATTTATCTGTGAAGCAGGTGACCACGGGAACCACCCAAAAACCCAGAGTCAGAGACCATTTCAGAAACTTCAGAGATGAGAGCTTCAGGTGTGGAACCACATAATGTTGACCCCGGAGTAATAAACCCCTGTTTGTTAATAAGGGGGTGTTCCCCTCCAAAAGTGATAAATCCCCACCAAAACCGGGGACACCCCCATATTAATAAACAGGGGTTTATTAATTCGGGGTCAACATTAAGGGGGTGGGCCGGAAAAATGTACCAAGTGTTGCATATCGTTGCCAAGTCTTCCCCATGCATGGCTCCAGCCATCCCACGGGTCTTCCAATGTCGGCCTATGTAACTGAAATCCAAAAGCCGAGGAAATCCTGATAAGGAGCCTACTCAAAATGCGCATTCCGAAACCAGGACATGTCGACATCTTCGTTTTCGAACCCGTTTTGATTGAAGTTCTCCCATGGCCCTCCCAATTGGACCATGGCTGGAAAGCTCCACCGAACCTGGGGTAAAGAATCCAGTTTGCGTGCGGCGCAGATTTCTTCGGCCCCGGCCTGATATACTTCTGCAGGAAATCCACGGTGACGACCTGCTGCGCCTCCTGCCCATCCACTGGCATCATGTCCTGCGCCCGTCGGCATGGCGGGCGCCGGGGAGAGGTAAGGGTGGGTGCTTGGGTAAGGGTGGGTGCTTGGGTAAGCGTTGCGACGGTAACAAGTATGTAGGACCCACTTATCCTCTAAAGTAAGTTGGACCCTGCTAACCACTTACCAACTTGGCCCAAACATTTTAGTGGTGAATGCGGGGTCTGGACACATTTCAAAACAGCTTCCCTGTTGATGGTTCCCTTTGGAGCAATTTGACGGCGTTTGTCGGGTGTTTTATGCCAAAGTCCATGGCACTATTTCCCTCTGCAAGCAGGGAGGTAAAACCAAAAGGGGGGGAATTGCGCCATCTACTTCTTCCCAATTGTAAGTGGCTACATGAGTCACTGACAATCTGCTAGCGAACGTTGACCTATTAATAGGAGGCGTTGCCTCCAAGAGTAATTGCCGACTTCCCCACGCAACCGAGCCGCGCGACACTTGTGAATAAACTCGAGTAAACTAATCCGAGGTGTTCACATCACTATGCTCTTGGTTTGTGGGGGGGGAATGGAGCGCACATCCAAATGTCCCATTGGACATCTTGCTGGGGTTTGGCAAGAAGAAAATGTTCATACAATCTGCGGGGGGTGCTTTCCACATGTTGTTGGCAACAAAAATAGACTTGAAGAGGTCAGCCCATGCTTCCCAAACCTACAAGTTGCCACCGATGACAAAGTACGCTGAGCCTTTTGTATGGCAATACGTCATAACTTATAACCTTTACACTTGCTTTGTGCCTGGCATGAATCACAGAGGCGACCAGCACTATTGTTTACCATTGACTTTCAAAAGGTTGGCTATCGAAAACCAGGCTTACTTTACTCCAGGGCTTCTGGCATGGTTTATGGGAAGGTCATACATTTCATACCCCTGATTTCTTGTGAATGAGGTTGCGCAACCAACCCGCTCGACCCTATGTTCCATCCAAAACAGGAAGGCAACAAAACAGCCCTCGCCTTCAACCATCTTGGGCCTGAAATCCCGCAGCCAGGGCTGGACCAACAACCCGTTCGATCAGGCTTGAACCAGGGCGGTTAAACCATTCCGTTCGGAGGTATGTTTTTTTCACTAGGCAGCTTTCGGCTGCCCTCGCTCAACGTTGCCACGCCCAAAGACTCTCAAACCGTGTTTTCTACGTGAAAGGGAAATCGCCGAAGAGCTCCTCTACTAGCTAATCGGACACCCAGGAAGTAAACATAACTTGGCTGCGTCATATTTATTTTAAACGTAAGCTCTATGACAACCCTGTACAATGCACAATGTAAACCCGGCCCCTCAATCTACCTTTCTGACTCTCAAGCTGGGACATTGCCCGAAACA
Organism: Effrenium voratum; assembly: GCA_963377175.1. Classification (NCBI taxonomy): domain Eukaryota; class Dinophyceae; order Suessiales; family Symbiodiniaceae; genus Effrenium; species Effrenium voratum. The sequence continues at coordinate 1,768,845 of CAUJNA010003439.1, forward strand.
TTTTGGGGTGATGTCCCCTTTCGACTGGGTAGTTTGGTCCAAAGCGTTGTGACAAGAGACCTCAGCCATACAGTGGATGGTTGCGACATCCACTTCGCACCTAACCAGAAACCCACCGGAATGATCCGACCTCCCAAACGTAAATACCAAGCAACGGCGTTCTGGACATGGATTTCATGATCCACCACTACCGAGCGACAGCCCCTGTCTGTCTGAACTCAGTGGTGCGAGAAGGGGCGAACGGGTACTTAGTAAGTGTGCAACCATGGTTCTACCCCACCTTTCGTTATAAGTCGATTGTAACCTTCACCTTGGCGTAAGGTCTCCTAAACTTCCTAACCACTCAGCTGACGTACCTTGCCCCGCGAGAAGCCCTGAGGCCTCGAAGAGCTTCGCCGGCTCTTCGGCCAGCTTCTCGTCGTTGCGCCGCTCCAGGATGCCTTCGTCTTCGCGCGCGAATGCGATCGCGCGCGAGGACCGCGCGGAAGATTCCGTTGGCGCGGGCCCCCCCCCGCGCAGAAAGGGATGCAGCCAGGGGAACCAAAGAGCTCGGGCCAACTTCGTTGGATCAACAGGTGGGGCACTTAGTGAGTTCTACTAGTTCTCTGGGGGTGCAGAGACTTGGGGTACCTGAACCGCCCTTTTGGGCATCCAAGAGTACCAACAAATCAGAAGGGAACCCAGAAGACACTTGTGCAGGGGCCAACAAAAACATCCTCTAGGCTTGAGATTTGCACACTGCCCAAGGCTTTTCCAGTCCGGTGAAGCACCGGAGCCTCGAGAAGGCATGCCGGGCTGGAGAACATGGAGGTTTACGAGACTGGGCTTCCCGGTGCACATCAGAATTCCTCACTTCAACATGAAACCCCCCAAAACCTGCTCTAGAAATAGATCAGTTGGGTGGTCGTTCAGCAGGGAGCGCAACTTCTCAAGGCAAGTCCCTCAAAACAATTCGCTGCCCGGCTCACCAGTTTCCATTTTGTTGGGCTGGTTACGAACTCCTGGAAGAGTCAAAGCCCCACCCCAAGAGCGTCCCAGATTTGGGGCAATTCAAAATACTTCCTCTTGGCTTTCTTTGCGCCGTGAAATGGTCGCAAGCCAAGGTCTATGAGCCCATTAAACCCCCTCCCCCTCCCCAAATTTGGGTGTTTTGGGGATAGACCCCTCACTTGGCCGCAGACTGGAGTGGATCTGCTCAACACCCCGCTTGGTCTCGCCGTAGCGCATGGAGCACTGCCTGACTATGTCCGTTTTCAGATCCCCTGCTAAAAGCGACTAACTTTTCGCGGGTTAAATGGAACCCCCACTAACCCTAAACAGCTAAAACGCTGAGGGGATGGCTGGGAGCCCTGAGACCAGTGGAGTTCAAACCGATCTTCCAGGGGTAGCTTCCATTTCCATTCTTTCCGGGGATCCGATTCTGTTCAGGAAGCCATCCAAATTCCCGAAGGACATAGCTGCTCTTGAAACAAACGATGGTTGAAAAGAATGGGGAATCAACCCCTAGAGCTAGGTTGAAACTTGCCTCCAACAAACGTCAATGTAACATGTTTACCTTAATCATGACTAAACACAACATGAACTGGATTGTCTCCGAGCGATTTACCAGTGGAATGGCAAGCTACAATAGACATTGGAAACAATACACAAAAACAGTCAGTTCGGTTTGGTTGCAAGTGACTGGACCCATTAAATTGAGTCCCTCAAAGTTAGTTACCCTCTCAGTGGCAGTGAAGAAACGGGCTTCCCAGCTCCAAAGTTTCTTTGAGAAGCCTCAACATTTTGGTGGCACATGGATGTTCGTCCACCCCAAAATGGGAATAAAGCCATAGCTTATGCACCCCATGGTCATGTTTAGGAATCAATACCTCAAGCAGGGCCAGTCAATTCCGACGGTCTGAAATCCCCGTTAAGCAAGCGGGAGCCATGGTCATGGTCATTAGGAACCGGAAGCGGGTGAAGCGACCTCTTCTGTTGAAAAGGCATCCCCAGTTTCTTGGCTTTTCCCCATCACACGGATCAATTGAAGGCCCTTCTGTACCGGGCCTCCAGTCAGGTCTCACGTAAGTAAGACTCATCTCAAATACCAAAAATGAAGGCTGCTGACCAATTGATTTTTTGAAGGGTCATGAAGAATGCAGGACGTTTTGGCGGCAAACTTGAGGCCGGAGGGCGTACCTGCTCGTGCGACCAAATCAACTGTTTGATACCATGACTGTGAGAAAGAGAAAACGTGAATAGATTATCCTTTCGGGGAGCAGAACAAGTGTGTGTTGTGTGTGTGTGTTGTGCTGTGCTGTGCTGTGCTGTGCTGTGTTGTGTTGTGTTGTGCTGTGCTGTGTTGTGTTGTGTTGTGTTGTGCTGTGTTGTGTTGTGTGTGTGTGTGTCGTGTCTTGTCGTGTCTTGTCGTGTCGTGTCGTGTCGTGTGTTGTGTTGTGTTGTGTTGTGTCGTGTCGTGTCGTGTCGTGTCGTGTCGTGTCGTGTCGTGTCGTGTCGTGTCGTGTCGTGTCGTGTCGTGTCGTGTGTTGTGGTGGTGTGTTGTGTTGTGTTGTGTTGTGTTGTGTTGTGTTGTGTTGTGTTGTGTTGTGTTGGGTTTTTGTGGTGTGTTGTGTGTTGTGTGTTGTGTTTTGTGTTGTGTTGTGTGTTGTGTGTTGTGTTGTGTTGTGTTGTGTTGTGCTGTGCTGTGCTGTGCTGTGCGGTGCGGTGCTGTGCTGTGTTGTGTTGTGTTGTGTTGTGTTGCGTTGTTGTGTTGTGTTGTGTTGTGTTGTGTTGTGTTGTGTTGTGTGTGTGTGTGCGCGTGTGTGTCCGTCTTTTTGCGGTACTCCTTTCACCTTGCACAGTGCCCCTATGGACTATAACACATAATATGCATTTGACTTTTCGAACGATTCATCGACGCTTAACTCGATGTGCTTCATTTGCAAGAGCGCAGCGGATTCTTGGCACTCTCCACAGAAAACTCAGTTGTGCAACCTCCATACTCAGTTGTCAACCGCGTTGGGTCTTTACAAAAAAACATCAAGCGCATCGGGCTTTTTAATCTGGGCTCTTGTAAACACCAATCCAATCCAATGGTTTTTATAACCCCCCCCCCCCCCGTTTCCCCCCCCCCATTTCCCCCCAGGTTTCCCTCGGCCTTAGCACCTGATCGGCGATCTTGCGGTCGATCTCTTCGGTCGTGAGATCCCGCACCACCTCGGAGTGGCAGCGACCCTGGACAAGCTTCTAGGGGACACTTCCATTTCCATTCTTTCCAATCCGAATCCTTCCAGAAAACCATGAGAACCGCAGGGGAAACAGCGCGATCGGTCTTTGAAAAGAACTATGGTTGAAAAGAATGGAAAAGGAATCACCCCCTAGAAAGTTGGAGACCTTTTTTGGGTTAGCCACCAAACAAAATTGGGAGGGTGCTGAACAACTGGGTTCTCTCAGATAGGGAGCTTCAAAATGAAAGGGCCCTAAGGGGCGGACAAAATGGCAATATGAACATCTACATGATCCAGTGGTATAGTCCCAATGACTTGCCATTCACACCGTTCAACGCCTTTGACGACCTACCAAAGCCTACCAAAACCTACCCAAGGCTATCAGCATTTGTCAGAACCTCATACAACCTATCATCAGATGTGCTGAGCAGTAAGGTCGATGTGTGTATGTGTGCGTGTTTTGCTGAAGGATCAAGCAGTCAGCGAACTAAGCTCAGGTGCCCCTCTCGAACAAGATGCCCCTTTCGAACTGCATGACGGATGTTGAAGGAAAGCCAGAGATACACCAAGGACTTGTTGTGGAACCATCTTCGAAACGCCTGTTTTGCCACTGACCGACCGGACAGGCTGGCAGGCAGGGTCTTCCCCCACGCAGCAGAAGCGTAAGGTTGGCCAACCGGTTGCCCAAGTCGCGAGTCAAAAGAACTAGGCAGGAATTTCCCTGAGCAAACCATCCACCTTTTACAGATGGAAAGCCCACCGGTCTCCAACAGGCCCGGAGTCTTTTTCTTTTTTTCGAGCACATCAGACCGTCAAGACCACGGGTCTCCATAGGGTTAGGTCCTTCCATTGGAGGGGTCACCCGCAGGTTGCGGCTGTTGTTGCCACATTGGGCTCCTTCTCCACACATCGCCCCAAAAGGAGGCGCTGGTTCGATCCTTCCAACAGATTCGAGGGAAGCAAAAAAGAGATTGTTAGACAAAATATTTGAACATATCATATGTTTGAAGAGGGGGGTGTCCAAACCCTGACAGAAACCTTTTTGGGACCTAGACCAAAAGTGGTGGCCGATGGAGGAAAACGTCAAAGGTTCATTTTTCGCCGCCAAGCGATCCCCACAACTGCACGGAATTGATCTGCTTGGGAAGTGCCGACTTTTGGCCGTGGGCCGAAAAAACCGGCGGCCAGGAGAAAACCGAGGCCCCCATCTGTTCGGTAGATGCCAAAAGGAAAGCCCCTCGCAAATTTCAGATAGCCCACTTGCGGACCTCATAAGTAGTGACTTGCTGAAAACTACACTGGGCCCCTAAGACCTAAGAGTGCAGGATTCTAAAGCCATGGCCACTATGGTCGCTATGTTCCCCGGCAAAAAAACCGACCAAGGGTTGGCAACAGAGCGAGAGAAGTTTGTCCGGCTTGCGATTGGTGGAGCAGGGTTGGGCGACGCATGGGTGGGAACAAGTGCACCCTCTTTCCGACAATCATGTAAGTGGACAGGCGGCCACTTCAGGAGAAAGTGTTTTCGACCCAGGTGGCTCACTTACTATCTTCGCCGGACATCGACCCCTCGATCTGGAAGGGACCTGGTTACTAGACTAGCGCGCCAAGCAGATCCTCTCGAGGCGTCAAAAGCCGAGACGCGAAGATCAGGTCGAATCGGGAGAGGAGCGAGTCCGGCAAGCCGATGTTCTTGACCTCAGACACGCAAAAAAACTTGCCTTCGGACCGTGTGGTTTCGGGGGGCGGGGGGGGGGGGGGGCAATGTGGCTGTGGGTCAAAAATAGGTGCCCAAAATGGAAGCCTGGTAAGGGGCAACATGGACCAAAACCTGTGGTCGCCCCTGGTGGTTTAATTTTGACCCACGCCCATGTCGAACCATGGTTCAATGGGTAGCCATCGCCATTTTGGGCCCTTTTCAAACAAACAGAGTTGGGTTGGACAGTCACTGGGTTCCCCCTCCAAATTGATGGGTTCCAGTTGGTGGGTTCCCCCTCAGTTGGTTGGACACTTACAATTTGGCGGGTGCCATTGAAACGATCGCCACCAAAAAGGGGAAGCTCGCCTTCAGAAGGTCGCCCGGTGGGATGTGTCCGGGGCTTCGGGCCAAGTCCAGCGAGGGGTCGAAGTTCCCATAGATGGGATTGGCCGCCGCCAGCACGCTGCACCTCACGGAAAAAAGCGAGTTGAATGAACTCATGGTTTTGGTTTTGGTGTTGCTGTTGGTTTTGGTTTTGATGGGGATGATCTTGGTTTTGGTTCATGATTTTGGGAATGGATCCCCGAATCAAGGAAACCATAGGGGATGGATTTTTGTGGGGCCTCATTTCTGCTGAGCACCAGCAAGTCTGGCTGATGGACAACTGAAGGAGACCTTGACACCGCAAATGCCTCCAAGAGAAAAAATCAGGTGGACACCCTGGAAACAGGATGCCGTTGGGTTGGGGTTTTGAAAAGGCCCCCCAAACCATAATTTTCTGTAGTCTATTTGAGCAGGGGAACCGAATCTCCCAACCAACAAACGGTGAGAAAGGGCACTACTGGCACTACTGCGGGACCTAGAACAATATCCCCAGGCGCCCAATACCTTTCTTGGCCCCGAGGTCTTTGCCTGGCGCCCCTGGCCTCGCGTTCAGCGTCACGTGCATGCCGGCCTGCCGGCACCGGACGGACGCGGCGCCGAAAACTTCTTGCGTGGTTGCTCGCCACCAACAAAAACAAGTGGGGGTGATCAAAAGGTCCTTTGTCATGGGATGACCATGGGGGAAAACATTGAAAAGATCAAATTTCCACTGCCATGTATTTGTCAACCCCGATTTATCCAAAACCTTTTCATCTGAAGTCCTTGGCCCAAGGCTCCGTATCTTTCGGATCTTGGGTCATCTTGGGTCCCTTGGAAATTGGAGAACTTCATTTAGTGGAGTGGCAACCACCAACAATTTGCAACCAAACCTGGACGGGAGTTATTTGTTTGGAGCAAACAAAGGAACCCCTGCTTGATGAACCATCCCACGTGGTAAGTTGTCAATGTCTCCAGTCAATAAGTCCCCTATTAGGGTGTGAAATTTAGTGGTGCAACCCTTTGGTGGCCATCATCCAGCTTGAGATTGACGTCGAGCAACTAGTTTGAGGTGGTTCCATATTAACATTCACAGCCAGGTGGGACTTCCCCTACTTGCATTTTGCTTGTTCACCGGGATATTGACCACTTAACTACAAGTACTAAGCGGGATGATCATCCATGCAGTGCAGACACTCTTGGGGGTCCCCTTTAATATGCACAGGAGGCTCAAAAGGCTGTCCCAACACTCGGGATCCCTTGTGGGATGTCTCTTGGAAAGCCGAAAGGACACCCTTGCGGGGCATCCTATGTTGGAGCAAAATATATGATGGACCCCTTCAAAAGCCAAAAAACAGAGTCCGCCCAGGTTCAACCCTGTAAAGCGGTCAAAAGCCAAAAGGTGTTTCTCCCAAAAGGACAACCCTTTGGATGGGGAAGGTCCGGTGCCGCACACAGCATTCACATCGCAGGATACATGCAAAACCCACCTGATTTTTTGTGCCTTCCCAGACCCACAAGAATATCAGAGTTCACCCCCAAAGACCTCAGAAAGCGGATTGGGCAACCCTGGGGAAAGGTGACTGGACCCCAGCGGGCACTCTGGGCCGGGAAGCCGCACCAAGCGCGCGGCGAAAGCATCGCGCCTTCGCGATGGTGACGCACTGCTGCTCCATGGCTTCGTGGATGGCCACGCGGTCCGCTTGGTTCATCCTGAGCTCCGCTGGCCGAAGCTCCCGCCGCCCTCCCGTGGAAGTTGAGAGAAGGTGCCCCCTAAGGGACTGGAGCCAGGCAGCTTCCATGATACCCGCCTCCAAGAAGAATGGAAGCTGACAGAAAGGTATCGAAAGACTACTTTCCTTTTGGGGGACGTCCACTCCATGAGTGGAAAGAGGGTACTTGACGATATTGGGTGGGAGGGTCAGCACAAAAACCTGTCAAATCCCCAACGTGTTCGATGGTGAACGGTCACACCCAGCAACGTTCCTATCCGTGAAACAGCCGGGACTCTGGAGGGCCTGAGCTGAGGGTGAGCCTGGTACTTGAAGGCCTTTTTTGTGGAACATCCATCGTGAAAGCATGCCACAGCAACAAGCAACACCGCTTCTGCATCCTGACGCGCATGGACAGTCTTCGGGCCTTCAAAATCACGAATTTTGAGGGCCCAAGCATTTCGAGGAATGCTGACAGGCGAAATCCAGAGGGTTTCAACCAGGGTTCCGGTTCTTGGCAAATAGATTTAAACCCAGTTGATTTTCCCAACAAACTTAAGTATTCGAAACAAATCTTAAAGATCAAACACTGGAACCTTGAGGCCTGTGCTTTCTCCGGATTTCCGATGTCCGAGCCGCTTGTCGAACTCGTCGATGCAAATGGTACCGCGGTCCGCGAGCACCATGGCGCCAGCCTGGCAAACCATTCGCCCGCCAAAAAAGCCGACACCCCGTTTTTGTGTTGGTCGATTTCACAGGGAACCTACTGAGAACAACTTGAAAAACCGAAAACACTGAAAAATGCTATGCTGGTAGTAGTCTGTGCTTTGTGTGTCTGCTTTTTTTACTTGGCTGGAGGGTGTATCATTACATATACATATATATATATATACATTGTATCTACATATATGCTACCATGGCACCCCTTGGTCAGGTCGGGTCGCATGCGAACTTCTACAGAGCTTTCCATGCTCCTTTGCTCTACATCCAGCCCAGCATAAATCCAGGGTCATCATTGGTTCTGGTTGGTCTCTCATCGATGGGTTGGCCCACATCCACTAACACAAATCCCAAAGAAGAAAAACCTGCATCGCGGGTGAACCCCATTCAAGTCGACTTTGGATTCCCTAAATTTATTCTCAGCTCACATGGGGAAACCATTTGGTGACTCTTTGGACATCAGAAAAAGCGAAGTGCTTCGTTGATTCCACTTGGTCGGGTACTATGGACGGACGAAATCCTGCACCAGTTGTTGGAATAACACTAAACCCAATAAATGCTGGGATAAACCACCTAGTACCATGTCCATCCACAGCAAAACAATGGCCGGGTATGTGCCAAAATAGGAGGACCCCCTGTGAATGATGAGTTCCCTTCAAAAAAAGGACACACCCGAATCTCCTCCCCGCCCTTTGGATTTTCGCCTCCAAGTGGAACTCCCGCGATCCCTGATCCTGCGCAAATGAATTGGGCCAAGCCCTCAGACCTATGTTCATGTTTTCCAGGCTGAAGCAAATGGAAGGATGGTTCACCCCACGGAAGTGTACCAAAAACTTAAGGGGGGCCGAAACGAGGTTTCCCATATCACCCCCAAAAGGGCACCCTCACCATGGCCATGTTTTTCCAGTTTATGCCTCCCTCAAAATTCCCCTTTGGGTGTGATGGGCTTCCTGCTAAAAGTGGTCCTGGTTTGCGGAGGGTTCCAAGGTGTACTGTTCACTAGCGTTCCATGTCAACTCCGATTTTTTGGGTTCCCAGCACAAGCAAACAAATACCTGGACCCTCAAACCATCCTTAAACATGGGATATCACCCCCAAATCATGGGGCGATGTCCCTTCCCAACAGCTGAAAGCTATGGGGTCTCTGCCCAAATAGGCCCTGCAATGGTCTGGGGCAGCTATCGAAAGTTCAACAGCAGGGTTCCCCTTTCGGCTGTTGGAGCCCGATACCTGGGCGGATTTTTTGGGCTACGTACATGTGTGAAATCGATTCCCATCAAACAACCAACAGGGGAAAAAAGAAAGAACAAAAAACGGCTTCATTCCAGCAAATGGAAGAAACCAATCCAAACGACCAATCAGTAATGTATATGAAACCCAACTTCCAATCGAAAGATATTCTTACATGGGTGTGGCTCAAACTTTTCAACAGCTGGGGCAAACCGCGGGTTTTAGTCAGGTGCCATTTTGGGGATTCCATTCTTTGAGCCACAGCCAAATGGAAGTCTCAAATGGACCCCCCCAATTCTAAGGGTAGCTTCCCCATTCTTTCCAGGGGTCCTTCCTTCTAGAAAACCTCCAGAACCCCCCCCCAAACAAAAAACGGACAACGGCGATGGGTTTTTTAAAAGAACGATGCTTCACCAATGGCAAATCCCACTTCGATTTTGCGCGGATCGAGTCCCGGATCATCGCGGCGGTGAGCCCCACGCCGCTGGAGCCGCGGCCCGTGGTGGACACCGCACGCGGGGACTCGGTCACACGTGCAGTCGACGTAATGGGCGCGCCCAATAAAAAACGAAGAGGTCAGGCCCTTGTCCTTACGTCTAGTTGGCCCAATGGTTTGGGGGTTCTTGTTGGCCCAAAGGATCCTTTGGAAACCAAAAGAAATCAAAGGGTCTGAGTACGTAGGGAAACCCAAAGGTTTTTTAAGCAGCTGGATCCCCAAAGAGCAACCTCTTTCAGGGTCGTAAGCGGCCGTTTGAATTTGGGGGCTTCCCAACCAGGTTTCGAAGAGGTCGTGATGGGGCAACATCTTCTTGAATGACTCAGCTTCCCTTTGTTGCGGGGGGGTTGGGACAAAGAGCTCGTCTCTTGCCAGTGGTTTCCCATGGGCCAAACGGGAGAACCTTGCCAAGGTCCTGAACAAAACACATGTTTCAAGCAGAATGGAGATGTCTGCAAGCTTTACCACAACATCAACGCATCCACCACGTACACATCCCCGTGTGGTTTCCTCCTGGGTAAATAAAGAAATATGTGATACTTTCTTTCGCATATCTTTTGGAGTTGTACCGTGTGCCAAAGAGCATGGAGCGATGCAAAAGTACAATCATGCACCATGTCTCCATCAGCAACGTGACCGCCTGACCAAAGAGGCCTGGGATTTCTGACAGTTGACACTCGAGCCCCGTGCCGTGTTCATCACGAAGCGCAGCATCTGAGACTTGCCGCAGGAGGGGTCACCCACCAGCAGAACCTGAGCTCCGGGGACGTAGGTGTGGGAATTAAAGGGATACCACCCATTTAAAATTTGGAGGGTTCTGATTCCTATTTTGAGAAACACCACAGTCTGTTCAATTTGGCATGGTTTGCCCCAAAAAGGAAGCCCCAAAAGGAGGCTCCTCTCAAACTGATGGTTTTTTGCAAGCGTCATGTTTGTCTGCGGAGGTCTCTGATTAGGTCGGGACATGGGTCTGTTGGCCATTCGGCCAATAACGCGATAGCAGGGTGAAACTCCACTTGGGGGGTGCAAATAAGTGGGTACCCTAGGGTGTGCAAGACCCCATTATTTGAGGTCTTTGGGGGTCGAAAGATCTCACACTTGCGGTCTTGGACCTCTAGGTAACCACCTAGCTTACTGGCATTTGGCCACGAACACACCTTAGTGAGGCCGCACACTGCCAAGCAAATTTGCTTCAAATGGTGGCAGAGGACTTGCAAAAGATTTTCTGCTTGAGCAGCCGGATCTGCAACTGGAGGTTCCTCGAAAAGGTTCGGGCCAAGACCTGCGTAAAGAAAATCTTAAGACCGGATGAGAAATTGGCCATCAGGAAGGAACCGCCAAGACCTGCGTAATGATTGATCTTAAGATCGGATGAGAAGAATCCGGCAGATCATCAACTAACGCTCTCCGCAAAAGTGAAGGATCCCTTCTTAATTGTTGTCAATTGGGAGACCCCGTATGACCTATTCAACAATCAAGGGATTGTTTGAGCCTGGATTCCATTAATGAAGTCTAACCAGACCCGTGCAAAGAATCAACAGTTCATCATTGATATCCCATTTCAAATGCGTTCTTCATGAAAGGTGATTCTTTTTGGACCTCCCTTCATTTAAAAGGCACCAGTTCTTGAGTCCCAAAACCGGGGGCCAGAACAGTGAAACATATCGCCCCCACAGGATTCTTGCTCTGCACCTCTCCATATCAAGGCCCTGTCTCTCTTGCAGCTGTAGACTGTAGGCGTTCTGAGTCAACAACGTTGATGTCTCCTCTCAGATGGGTGCCGTTGGACAGATTCTTCTCCTCAGTGCAAAGCCCACATCTCCCCTCCCGGCCTCCCGGGCTGGCCATCGGCCGATTGCCATAAGTCCCAAACTGGCAAAAAGGAATCCGAAGGTTAGGGACCTTCACCTCCCAACAAATGGTTGCAGACATCTTGTGAGGTTGACCTGGTGTGCGTGTGCATGTGCGTGTGTGCGGGTGTGTTGCCCTGCACAAACTGACCTCTTGTTTACGGGTCAAAATTATCTCTCCTCTGGATTTTGCGCCCACATGCGCAGCAACGCACACTTTGGATTGGCAATTTCAATCATAGAATGGGGGAGCAGGTAAGAACTGTTCTTTGGAACACAAGGCGCGCAAAGGCAGTGTTTGCCAAAACTGGACATTGTGCCAATGACGTAAAGTAGACCAAAACTGGGCGGTGAACAATTTGCATTGAACAAGTTGGTTGTGTGCACTTGTGCATTCTACAGCTAGGCTCTAGAGTTGAAACCCCCACCCACATGTCAAGTTGCAAGAAGAGCAAGTCACAGTTGAAAGTGGTCTTGCGCAAGTTGGTGGCTCTTGGGGGACTGCGCAAACAAAATCTTTCCCGGGCAGTTTAAGGCGGTGCTTGTATGCGACTGGCAGGCGCCATGTACTAAACTGAAGCAATTTCAAGGCCAATGGCCAACCACTCCTTTTGAGAAATTCCTGTTGACCCACCTACAGCAAACATTAATACAAAGATAAGAAAGAAGAAGACAGAAGTAATTCTAAGGTGTAATAAAGATGGATTGGAGAGGTATGTAAGAAGCCGATTAAAGATGTTTGTACCAGTTGGTAAAGATAGTAAGATTGCAACTCCTGTAAAATAAGCTTTTGTATCACTTTCTAAACCTACAGTATACATATGATGTCCCCAAACAAAACTTCCAAGAAGAGAAATAGATGACTTGGCAAAGATCATTGATTGCTTAGCGAAGATTATTAACTGTAAAATCCCAGAAAATATTCTGGAAATCATCCCAAAAGCAGGAATTATTAAGATGTAAACTTCTGGATGTCCAAAAAACAAAAATAACAGTTGATAGAATATAGGATCTCCTCCAAATATTGGATCAAAGAAAAGCGTATTAGAATGAAGATCACCCAACATTGAAAGAAGTGTACCAGATAAGATAGGATAGATAGTTAATTTTCAAGCATGAAAGCTGTAATCAAGAAAGAGAAAGGAAATAATAGGATAGCCTTTAATATGAAACAATAAGATCTCAGATTTAGAATTGTTATCCAAAAGTTAAGAGATGTAAGACATGAAGATATATACCAGATATTAATAATCCTAATATGAGATTTCCTGTACTTGAAGGTGATAAAGTCATGAAAGAAGTGGATAATATAATGTCCATCCTGTACCACCTGCAAATTCTGAGATTAAAGAAAGGATTAGGAAAATATATGAAAGTAAAAGAATAGCCCGCCTCCTGCATTGGCTTTGGGTTTTGAATCCGTATGTTGCAACGGGCTCACGGCAGCAGCAAGCATAGGCATCCAGGTCGGGTGACCATGCTTATGGCATTCGGGGGGTGTGCAGGGGAGACCCGGGGCACGACGACAGAAATGGATACAAACTACGTGTCTGCTTGATTTACTTATCATCGAAAACATATTGATGCAAAACTCCTGTGTGTCTTGAAATACGGAAGTTTCGCAAAGCAGTAGGGATCTTCTCAACGATGGGAGCCATACTCCCTACCCATTGGACCTCACTAGGGCATGACAAGTAAGTCATGAGCAACCTAGCTACAGTATAACCCACGTTGAGCTAAACCTGTTCTTGGTTGGTTGTAAGCCAGGTAACCAAGGTGGCCAATCACTTAGTACCTTTGCCGAACGCCCAAGTGGGCTCGGTCAACAGTAAACCACCAGGGTACCGCAGATTTTAGTCCATGTTTCCATTTGCCAGGGTTCCATTTTGGGTACCTATTTTTGACCCACGGCCAAGTAAAAACTGCAAGATGCGCCGCAAGTCTCGAAAATCAGCACGCCTTGCAGCCCGAGCCGCCACACCGCCGAGCATCTGCAAGAGCAGGCCCGCCTTCACCCGCTCGTGGCCTCGAAAGGCTGGCAACCGATTTGACCTTTTGGGGAAGGATGGACAACGATGTGTTTGTGAATGGGTGTGTTTGTGCGTCTTTTGAGGGTGCCCGGTTTAGGCTGGTTTAACGAAAAACCAAAAGGAACATCACCATCACTACGTACACCCACAAGAGAGGATCAAACCTGGGGTCTCAGTGTTGCCAACTTTAGTCCTTTCCCATCTGCTTCATCAACCAGAACCAGTGAAACAAGCGGGGTTTGTTTCGCTCAGCCCTCACCGCGTTTGTTTTACTTGTCTGTGGTGCTTGGACACCTTCCATTTGCTTTGCAAAATTAGTTCGCTGGTGTGTGTGTGTGTGGTGCTCGTCACTCAAAGCCAGCCAAATGTTTGACGAACAAAGGGGGTCGCAACAAGCATGATTGTGTTTCTACCAAATTCATTTGGTTGCTCCCTACAATGTCAACCTCGGATTGATCCAAAGGACCCTACTAATCCCAGGAACCCCCAAACGACAAGATCCAAGCCAATGCCTGAATAGTATACTTTTCCAGGTCTTGAAGAAACCGTCCAGAAGGCGCACCCTCAACGGCAAAAGCAAGCACACATTTGCAATTACACTTACACTTACACTTACACACACACACACATTCCCCCACACATTTCCCCTGTTTCAACCCAAACACATATTCATATGTATATATATATATAGTTCCCCTCACCTTTCCCCTCTTTCAACGCCAACATCGGGCATTTCCCGCATGATTGCGCTTGGTTTCCGCGCCGCAGATGGCCGGGGCGAAGGATCTGGACAGCAGCTGGAAGGCGTCCTACGTCCGAGGCGTAGGGAATGACCGAGCCGGTGTGTTGGGAATGCACCGGTTTTGGGGATTCCCTTAAAGGAAATCTTAGGGGATGGTCTATGGTTTATGGGGAATTCCCTCATTCCCTGCCTGTCGAACCACTAAGTCAAATGAAGTCTAGGAACTGGAGTGAGAAACACGTTGCAAAAGCTGGGCTGACTCGGTTGGTGCCTGATTAGCGCCCCTCTTTGGGCTGGTTGTAGCATGGAGATGCGCCGCACTCCTCCCTCTCCGCGATCTTCTTGATGTTGGTCACCTCAAGCCCGTGGCCCGAATTCAACAACTCAGTCCTGTAGGGCTTATTTTTGCTTCAGTGGAGGTCATGTAGGCTATGTGACCAAATTATCTGGACCCAACAAAGCCATTCCTGGCAATTTCAAGCATGACCGTTGCCACCCACCTGAAAAAACACCACGCACACACGCGCACACACACACACACGCACAAATAACTGGCTTTGAGTGCGCCCCGGGAAAAAAAACAAACAACACAGAACAAAAGCAAAACAAGAACACAAAAACACACACACATAAAAAAATGACATGAAATGAAAAACACCTCGGGGCCCGGGCGTCTTGGTGCACCAAGACCGGCTGCACCAGGTCCCGGATGGGCTTGATGCTGGTGGCCACCTAGTCCAATGCAAGAAGAGAAGGTGAGGCAGTAAGGCATATCAGGTGGGTTGGTTCCAGTAAGCCGAGTAGACATTTCCTCATGAGCAGGGAAACAAAACGTAGTCAAACCATTCAATGTGAGCAGCTGCCCCCCCCCCCAAAGACTTTCCGTTTGGACAAACAAACTAAGTAACTTTCTAACTAGCTAACCAGGTGACTGCCTGACAAACAGCCACAAAGCCAGCACCATCTCCCGTGCCCGAGGCGATCGCTTCCAGGAGTCGGAGAGCGTGGAATCTGAGGATGTGTCCTTTTGTCTATCTGTATGCATCTATGCAGCCATGCATGTATGTATGTATTTACAAATGTATGTATGTCAGCCAGCCAACAAATAACTGACCAATCCGCCAAAGTCCCAGGGCCAAGTGAGGCTGGTGATGCAGAGGATGCAGGCAACCAACCAACCAACCAACCAGCCAGCCAACCAGCCAGCCAACCAACCAACCGACCCACCCACCAACCAACCAACCAGGGGACCAGCCCTAGTAAAACAAAAACAGTCCGAGGAAAAAACCACCGGATCCAAACAGTGACAGGGGGTCCGAGAAAAAGAAAAAAACACTTGCCAATTCCCTCTGCTTTCCTTTTGAGTCAAACTTAAACATGAAATTCAGGCTTCGCCGAACCAAAATCACCTGCGCCTCCACAGCACCCCAAGCCGGCCAAAACCGAGGCTTTCAAGGCTCTTGCCAGCTTGGCTGGGAACACCCCGTCGGTAAACTCCTGCCAGTTCTCGGTTGCGAAATCTGCTCCCCTGCTAAAAGTGACTCACTTTTTGTGGTTTGACGGAAAACCCATTCATTAATTAGTTGGCAAAAAGTTAAAGTCGTAATATCCAAGCAAAATGCACCAAAGAGTTAGTTGGAGAGCGATGCTTGGGGATCCAGAACTAGGGAGTGTCTCTCAGGCGATTCCATGGAAGCTCCTAGGACCCTTGAAAAGGACCTTCCTTAAAAGAGTCTGCAACTTTCCTGAATCGCCGGGAGAGTATCCCTGTTTAGTATTCAAAGGGAAACCCATGAGAATATGCCACTTTTGGAGACTTCCGTTGAGAACATGCACTTAAGGTTGGAGGACAAACAGCATGCACTTGCACTTGTGCTCGCTTATATCGCGGGTCCCTAGAAACCTACTGGGTCGAACATTGAAAGCCCTTCTCAGGCAAAATGGGTTTTGAAAGAGAACGTTGGGGTTCACAAATGCTTACCTTCCAAAAAGGGTAAGTTCTCAGGGAAAATGGACGGTTCTTTCGTGCTCTATTCCCTTAATAGAAAATCCGTGAGGGATTGATGTCACTCCCTGCAAACCTCAGGCAAATGTTGTGTGACCAGAGCACATGTATGTCAAAAGTCGGCGCTCTTGGGACGGGTTTTGCTAAGGGAACAGGTTCCCCTTTCAATACAAGGCAAAATAGAGGAACCCTCACAAAACAATTGAGCTACACAAAGGGTACCCTCAAAACAGGCCAACACAACGCAGTCACAAACGCAAACGCAAACACAGGGGGAGGGACCCTCTCCAGGGGTTCACTGGAAAGGTTGAATGCGGTCAAAATTACCTGACCCCCTCGAAAATCGCTGATGGGTTACTTTATGGACCTGTGCAACCTCTGATCACATTGCAGTAGCCGTTCGGTTCCCCCAAGCAAAGGCAAACCATGCATGAAACGTTGCCAGAGGGACAGGTGAGCCTGATGGTCAGAGCGCTCGCCTTTCCAGCCCACAGCATATGGCAATCGGCAAGACTTGATCCCGCTAACAGTGAAGAGAACCAACAACCCCAGACTGGAACAACAAACCAAAACCCCAAACTTCAACCCACCACGTAACTCAATTAGAACGACCGCGCAAAGCTAGACAAACGGCAGCGCCCCTGGGGGGTTCCCACAGCAGACTCCGGCCCAAAGGTCCTCTTTTTTTTTGCAGGCACAGCGCAACCCTGTAAAGGAGATCCAGCACCGTTTTCCCCCCTTCCACCAGAAGGGACACGGGACACCCAAGGTGGCCAAGGCCCTGCATGCTCCATTCTCGAAAGGCGTTTGGACCATCTGGTCAAATGGTGTCCCCTTGAGCCCTTTGAAAGGCGCGAAGTCCAAATGCGTTTGGCCCTCGGCAAGCAAAAAAAGGAGAGAGGGATTGTCTGCCCTCAGATCTGGGCTGTCTTCAGATGCTACAAAAGTGACCAACTTTTAGGTTTTTAAATAGAACCAAGCCAACCAAAAACCACGAAAAAAAGAAAGAAACACATCTTGGGAACCGGATGGCTTGTTGCACCACCCAGACATCCAAAACCAACTTTCGGGCTTCGGACCCAACGCCAACGCTCCACTCCTGCATGGGCGGCGGGAAGGAGCGATACACACCGATGACCTGCACCCGGTCGCCGGGCTTCGCCTCCGCCGAGCCGAGGTCTCGGTTTCACCGTTCGTAGGTCTCCACGGAAAAAGGCCATGCTTTTGTAAGAATTTTCCGGGTACCCTGGAATTACACCCCAAAAAGATTACCCCGATCAAACAAATAAACCTGAAAACATCCATGGTTGGAAGGGGAGCAAAACAGCTCTCAGATGTTTGCAGTTCAGTGGATTAGGACTTCAACCACTAAAATCACAACAAGCAAACATGTGTCCAGTGCTTCCCCACCACCACGAGTCCTTTGGCAAGGCATTTTTTTCGCGAATCCCTGCTCTGGAGATCCGGGCCGGTGGGGTAAAAGACCGGGGTGTACTATTCGCAGCCATGGAAAGGGATCTTCACCCTGGGAGTGCACCCCAAAAAGACCCCGAATCAACCCAAGTAAACCTTTAAAGAAATAACCGGGTTTTGTCCGGAAATAGGCCGGAATAGGGTGATCCCCCATTTTTAGGGAAGAATTCGGAATAGGAACACCATTGCCGGAGCCCCTACTGAAAGTTTTTAACTTGTACTAGCTTTATGGAAACTACCACTAAAGCCTAAAACTTTAAAAACAAAAGGAACCAGATGGCTAAGGAAGGGGAGTTTTGAGACCAAAGACTGTGTGAACAACAATTCCTCTAAGCGAAAGCGGTGAGCAGGCAACAGCTAAGCTGAGTTGCCAGGATCAAAAAAGCACACAATAGAATCATGACTTTGAAGTACCCCAACCTCCCAATCCCTAGAAACCAACCCAACTCGACCAATTTTCTCTCCCCCGGTGTGGCAAGGAAGGAACCATGCACTCCGGGAGCGCTTGCACGTTTCTTTGAGGCCCCCCTATTTTCTTGCTGGCTTGATAGGCAGGGAATGAGAAATGGAATGACCCCGAGCAAAACCCCCTTCCAGTTCATTCCTAACACTTCGGGCCATTCCCAACAGCACCGGCCAGTTTTAAGGCACACCCGACAGAAGGCACTACAAACGCCGGCCCATGTAATCTTTTCATGGGGAAGGCCCCTTTTGCGCATTCATTGTGTTGAAACCGATGTGCGACCAGAGCGGGGCACTGCCTGCATTGGCGGTAGCTCAAATAAAATAGTGTTTGTTGGAACCCCTTCTGAATGTCCGTTCTTGCTTGACGCGCCCAACCCAAGCAACTTGTCCGCGCTGTTTTTGCAGCGTTGCTCATCTCTTTGATCGGTTGATCCCCCTTCATCTCTGGACGTTCGGAACGAGCGTTGGGAGCGGATGGCACTCTGCCCCCGCGGAAAGAGCACAATATGTCTGCAAACGATGCTTGAGTGGAACTGCTGGACAAAGCTTGGATGTCGACCCGGATTTCACCTGGATTAATAGGGGGCGATTCTCACAAAATGGAGGACGCCCCCTATTAATCAGCTAGCGGCTTCCTTCTACTGGGTTCCCACAAGCAATCGACAACTCAGCCTCAGCGCACGCCCGATTTTCCATGCTTTGCTTGTCAAATTCCGCCTAGTTCCCTGCGTGTAAGAAAACAAGGAGAGACGAGGGCAAGAAACATGCCGAATTCGCTCGGCGAAGTTCAGCCAGTCTGTACACGGAAATACGGAGATGTGCTGCTTGAAAAGGGTCTGTACACAAAATCCAACAACTCAGCAGGAAAACCCAAAGGCTCTGTCAGGGTGATTCAAATGCTGGATCCCTGAAGATTTGCCTGCCGCTTTCTTTGAAGAGGCAGTTGTCATGTACGCTTGAGGCTAGGCTACCCTCAGGGCTGCATGATGCTAGCCGTTGAAACAATAAGTGGATGAATGTTTAATGCTAACTTCGGATTGATACAAAGGACCGTGCCAATCAGGGGCGGTTCGTCTTTTAGTACGCGCCCTCCGGATAGAAAACCTCTGGTCATTGTTATGTCTTATTTTTTGTTGTCTAATACATATATATATATATTTGTTTTTTTTCCCGGGCAGGCTTTGTCTTCATCTCCCGGTTTACTTGGTGGCTTCTCCGCCACAATGCCCCCGACGATCCCAGGACTTTTCAAAGATTGCTTGCCAATGCCAGTGCCAATGCCCAAACGACAAATCAATGCTAGTATGTGGCAGGGGTGTGTGCAGGCTCTTGAATGGGGGTGTGCTCATCATTTAGCAGGTGTGTGTGTGTGTGTGCAATGCTGAGCGGGTGCTCTTGAGCAGACGTGCTCATCACTTAGCAGGGGCGTGCGCAGAACCTCAGCCTCCTAGCCTAGGCAGCTGCTGAAACGCTGCGAAAACCACGTTGAAAGTAAACCACGGCCGGATATCAACACGTCCCCTGCAACGGGGGGGGGGGGGTTCACCACTAGTTTGCGGGCTCACTACACGGAGGTTCCATTCAGCAAGAACGAAACTTGTTGGCGTGCGCATGTTCATTGGTTCCCGGGCTCAGTGCCTAATGCAAAACCGCTTGGTAGGGGGCGCCGCCTGCAAGGTACCTTCTAGTGTGGAAATTAACTTTGTTTTTTGGGGCTCTCGTTCAAAATCCGAAGTCAGCATTGTGACATTGTGTGACCATGAAGATGGTCTGTCAACAAAAGGCATAGCAAGCTCGGAGCTTGCTCAGTAGGCTGGTGAATTGATGCATCCCCAGCCGGGTCCTGCTTGTTCACCCACAGGACCCGTTTTGCTACACCCCTAACCATTTAATAACCTCTTTCCAGCAACCATGGAAGTAGATGGAGGGACTTCTTGAGACGGCGGTAGTCTTCCAAAACCCTCCTGTGTACTTCCATGCTTGCTGGAAAGATATTTATTCAAACTGGTCAGCAAAACTGGCCGGGCGAAGCAATCCCCTTAAAAAGGTCCAAGTCTTGCTCGCAACCTTCGAAATGAAGCACGGCTTGTGCGGACTACTGTCGCTGAATGGAACCCGCTGTGTTTCCGTATATCGCTGAAGAGCCCCTGCACTTGAAGTGCCAACCTCGAAACCCAGGTGCTTCCATGTGGCCAAGCTGAGTAAAACAACCAGATTATCATTGTACAAGTATGTAGAAATACATATACATATATATATATATATACATACATATACATACATATATATATACATACATGCGCATGCAGGGAAGCATATGCGCATGTATTTGCGCCTCCCTTTACATGTTGCTCTTCCAGGTCTTTGCTGGACGTTCATACAGATATATGGCTGTGCCTTTGTTCGGAGACCCCCCGAAATGGTGTTAGGTCCCTTTTAAAATCAGAAAAGAGGGGGACCCTTAAAAAACAGACCCATATATATACATAGATAGAAATATATATATATATATATATATTATATATATATATATATTTACACCATATATATAAAAAACACATGACAATGATCAAAGGAAGTTTAGTGAGCAAACTTGCGCGATACGAAATGCGGAGATACTCGCACGAAGGGAACCTCTGTTTTGCGCAGGGGTTCGGCAATGGTTCGACACGGGTTCGCCACTGGTTCGCCACGGGTTCGCAGGGTCTCGGAAAGTTACCCAATGGCACGGCCGTGCAAGGTGTTCGCTAGGTTTGAATGGCGTGGCAGGCGCAACCTGAGGTGCAGGTTTTGTGGCAGGCGCAGCACTTTTGCAAGGTCGAGCACATATTTTGTGGCAGGCGCAGCGCTTTCTCAAGGCTAGGCGCAAATCCGCCGACCCTCTGCCTCCCGTCCCAGCCTCCTGCAGAGGGGACCGGCGTGGGATGCAACTGGAAGTGATTGGAATCAATGATAGTCCCTCAAGGACACGCCCGAACGCACAAAAAGTGGATTTCCAGGACCGGTCCCGGGACCGGTCCTAAGACCAGTCCTGGGACCAGTCCTGGGACCGGTCCTGGGACTGGTCCTGGGACCCTGGTTCTGCTGTTTCAGATTACTTGTAGTCAACCAAGGACCGGTCCGGGACCGGTCCGGGATCAGTTCCAGGACCGGTCCTGGGACCAGTCCTGGGACCGGTTCCCAAAACCGGGGTTTGGTCCTGGAACTGGTCCTGGGACCAGTCCTGTGGGACTGGTCCCAGGACCAGTCCCAGGACTTGTGGGACTGGTCCCAGGACCGGTCCTGAGACCGGTCCCAGGTGTGACCTGGTACTTCAAATTGCTGTGGTGCGACCGCAAACAGCTCCAGAAAACTTTCCGGACTGGCACCCAGGACACTGGACAGGGTCCCAGGTCGTCACTGACTGCGACCAGTTGAGGGGGACCAACAGCCTTGTTTCTAGGACCAGCTCAACGTGGCTTCGGCACAAACCGGCCCGTGCGGTTATTGACGGACGAGCTGTCATCTGTCTGACTTTTCCGTTAATCCTTGTGGTAGTAGAGGATCCCTGGATCTATTCTGCAAGAGAGTCCAATACGTCGAGCCCGGTCGCTGCGGCGACCGGTCCAGGGCAACTTCGGGAGGGCCAGTTTCAGGGCGACCCCGGGAGAGGCGCCAACTCGAAGTGACTTCGGCGCAAGCCGGCCCAAGCGGTAATTAACGGACTAGCTGCCCTATTCCTGACGTTTCCGTTAATCCTTGTTTGTGGTCGTAGAGGATCTTATAAGTGGTCCCTGGGTTTGCGGACGTGTTTCTGGACCGGTCCTTGTGACTTTTCCCTTAATGCGCCGAGGGTCGGCGGCAGCAGGCGGGAGCCTGGTTAAATAGATAGATAGATAGATAGATGAAATGGAAAGAGAGAGAGAGAGAGAGAGAAACAAAAACACAGGCAGAAGAATTAAAGAAAGAATGAAAGAAAGGAAACAAGAGAGAGAGAGAGAGAGAGAGAGAGAGAGAGCAAAGTAAGAAAGAAAGGAAGAAATAGATACAGAAGAAGTGAATTGTCGGCTCGGCCAAAAAGGTGCGTGGGCGGGGCGCGGACTGTTTGTTGTTCTCTTCGTATAGGCACACGTCTTTTCTAGAAACTTCCGCCCTCCAGCTCCGCTGGAGCATACCTGGTATAAATACAATTTACATATAAACATATATAGATGTACACATATATATATATATATATATATTATCTATGTTCTGTATACTGTACATTCGTAAGCGGCTCAATGACAGGCTAGGAAACGGGTGACCTAAGAATCCCAAAAACCTGCCCCTAGTCGTGACCCGCGTTTCGCCAGCGCTTCTTTCAACATCTGTTTGTGAAAAACAAACTGTTTTAGGTCAAGGTTTTCCTTTGAACGGTACCAAGGTCTGGTTTTGTCACAAATGCCATGGTCAACACTTATGCCTATTTGGAGGGAAAATGAGCGTTGCTCCCTTTGCACGGATCCGTGCAACACTCATGCCAAAACCCCTATCAAGCGTACAGGCACAAAACGTGCCAGGCATCAAGAGACTCATACAAAGCGCATCTTATGGACAATGTACCCCTCTATAGGACCTTCATGATGGGTTGGTCGCTCGTTGTGCCCCCGAATTGGTACACTCATCATGATACTTGCCCGGACAAAACACGGCGGGTTTCCGGCGTTCCGCCCATGGGCCGGTCATCTCTTGCCGCCGCACATCCTCCCGCACCTCCTTCCGCACATCCTCACTTGCAAGGGAGTGAAAATGACTAAAGTTGGTTTTTCGGACCCAGGGCTGGCTTTGGCCCTCTGCAAAGGGAACCAAAGAGTTGTTTGCAGAGTGGCTTTAGCGTGTTTAAATACAGAATTTGCCCAACCCTGGCCAAAACTGGAAGACCACAAGCTCAAAACCCGACAATTAGTTTGCAGGATGATGTCTAGAAGCTTTCAGTGAACATCCTGTAAACCAACCCTTTGACGAGCTGTTTGACTGAAGGTTCCCTTTCCAGCGAGTGAGTGGGGGAAACTATTGCTTTCGCTGGTCAGAGAATATTTCGGAAAAACAAGGATGCTGTTGGACCCACGACAAGTGAGTGTAAACTGGAAAACCCACACACGCGGCGAGGGAACCACTGTTTGGGTTCTTCAAAGGAAAATGTCATGCACAACTAGAGACAAATCCCCAGCCGGTCAATTCAAGAAAGGGACTTGAAAGGGGGGGGATCGTTTTGATAAGTTGGGCTCCGTTAAAGCCCCACCCAACCCTCACCCCCCTTCGGGCTTTCTCATGGAACTCCAAGGGGAAGGGGCTGTCACCTTCAACAATCTTGAGACATGTCAAGGACTTTGTCCCAGGCTAGCCCCATTTCACCATGGTCACAAGCCGAGACAACCAGAAACCGTCAAAATGCTTCCAGTGCACCTTGTCAAACCCCTTTGAAGGTCCTTTATCGTGCCCCAACCGATGCTCCCTAATGGTTCCATTAGTTTTTCTCGGGGAACAACCTGAGGTTCTAAGCGTTGACCGATCAAAAAGTCAACATTGGAATGTCGAGACATTAAACCCCAGGGATTTCAGGTTTCCCTGTGGTTTGCCAAAACCCCAAAGTGATCCCGCACATGACCCTCTTTCTTGCTGGGTAATTAGGGAGTTTTTGCGGTTTTGGGAATGAACCGAACGGTGACCCCCTTCAATCCCGCTTCATTCCCAAAGCCGTAAAGACCTTCACTGAGAACCAGCAAGTGCTGGGTGTTTCTCAAACTAGGGCTCCCCTAAAACGGTTGGTTTCCATTTGGCAGGCTGACCTGAAATAAGAAGTTGATCCCCAAGTAAAGGACCTCGAAATACAATATGCAAAAGCAACGAGACAGCGAAGTGCAGATGAGCATCCAGGTGCATAGGTAGACCCCGACCTTCCCCAAGCACGCGAGGCAGCAGGCACCAACAATCACCACCCCCAGAGCGATGAGCGGCCGACCCCACCTTGGTACAAGACGCCCATGGTGGGTTCCTTAAACTGAACATTCCGAAGGGTTCTCACAAACCGCTTCTGGGGGTGGTCGCCCTTTTAACCACCACTTAAAGGCGGATTGTTGAGGTTGTCACTTTCGTGGAACCTGTATCGCGCCGGCCTTTATGATCACCCTTTGGAGAAATCGACCTTCCTTCCCCAGTTTCTGGACTTAGTTGAAAGAGCACCTTGGTCATGAGTCTGCTAGGTTCTCCAGTAGAGAGGTTCGAATAAGGGTACCCTTTTTTCTGTAGTCTATTTTAGTAGGGGAACCCTCCCCAAAAAAAGGTAAAAGGGCACTACTGGGAGACTTAGTCTGGAATCATCAACCTGCATTGGTCGGGGTGTGTTCGGCCAAATTACATAAGTTGGTAGCCTAGGTTGTGACCCTTCTGTTTCGTCTCTGTGGAGCTAACCCTGCTATGGTGGCAAACCACTTACTAACTTCACGAACTATTTCAGTGAGGTTGGTTCATAAAGTAGAACATGGGCTTGTGGGGAATTGGAATATACTGGATTCAAAATGCTCTATGGACTATGGAAGTGAGGCTGTGTCTCACTTATAGGAGTATATGCGTCAACAACTTTGCTGGTATGCAAGCCTCACATCTCTCCAAGGCAAACATGAGCCTTGTCACACCCTGGGCTTTCTCTCGGGCAATGCCCAGCACGGCCCGCAAGGACGCTCCTCCGTTTCCAACATCGTGAATTGCACATGCGTTAATTTCCTATCATATCCATCTACCTGTGTATACTTACATGTTTGTACTATGCATGTGCAGACATGCATGCACAACCATGCACATACGTGTACTTTTACATGCATGTTATGTTTCTTTGACACAAACACGTGGCTCTGTTCGCTTGACACATTTGGCGCCAACAATAAGCTGTGCATGTGGCCAAACTGGCCGGCGTATACAAGGCTGCCAACACCTGCAATAAGGGATGCGCATGTCAAGGGCCTAAATGCGAGCATGCCATAAAATCGGCTGAGATGCAAAGAGCCCGGTGCTCAACTGGTGCTGATTGGTCACTCTCAACGCATGGAGCTCTCCGACGGTTTTATGTGGGAATCAAACGAATCTCCACATATTTTGAAAGAGACATGATGCATGGGGGTTCCCCTCATTTTGTTTGACGAACGCATAGGTCAAACAAAGACCTTTGGGGTTACTGAAAATGACTTCGCCAAGGCTCGCAGGCATGCCGTCCCTGAACTGGGCCCAGGCCTTGTCCTTTGGCAAAATGCGACAGCGTGAACTCGCTCTTTTAGGAATCGGACACTCCAAATTCTAGGCGTTCCTCTCGGTTTGCCTTAAAAACCACCAAACAAGGGTACCCTCAAAAGAAGACACACCCATTTGGGCATGACACTGGATTTCCCCAGATCAACTTGCTGGGGTCGCTACTTTCGGAGGTTGCAACAAGAAAGTGGAGGAAACCCTTTTCTAGGACACCTGCTTGGCCGAACATCCTAGGAAAGATACTGGGTTTGAATGAACCTCATGTGACTCATGTGCTAGGGGTTAAGAAGCGTTTAGGGCGGAGTTTCGGATCAATTGCCCCTATGTTGGCTGGGCTGTCCTCAGATCCCCTTCTAATAGTTAAACTTTTAGCGGGTCAACTGGAAAACCCCTCGAAAGAAAAAACAACCAACAGCCTAAAGGGGAAAGCTAGGAAGAGCCAAGGTGGCAAGCCAAGCGAGATAAAGATATGAACACATATTGTGTCACGGAGAAAGCGACACGAACCAAGGTTGTGCCTTTTGCCGCTTGGTGGGAGGATGGGGGATGTGGCTCAAACCGAATCCGACTGGTTGTGGCATGCTATATGTTTTCCTCAAAATGGTTGTCGTAAAACGACTAGCAGCAAAAGGAAGCGACAGCCAGTGGAAGCGCCAACAAACCCAAACGAACACGAGCCCAAAGCAACTAACAGCAACAATCCAACGAAAACACAACCACCCACTCCCAAAGACATCCAAAGACATCCAAAGACACCCAAAGACACCCAAAGACACCCAAAGACACCCAAAGACACCCAGACACAACAACTATAGATACCGCCTCAAAAAACACACCTCAAACCACACCAATTTAAACAGAACCAAAGGCATGGCATGTCCGGAAACTTTTGCGGTAGCGTCGATCTGGCTCTGGCAGCAGGCTTTCAGCATCTCCTTCTCCTTCTCCATGTGGCTTCCCGAGAACCAGCCCACGCACTGCGCGTAGGTCCTTGGCTCGCATCTCAAAACAAAAAAAAACGAGCCCGGAACCGACCCGGGTACGTTCACATTCTTCCGGGCTTCGATTGCGCTGTTGGCATTTTGCTTCGAAGGATCAGTTGGAGCACTTTGAAAGGGGCCCTAAATAGGTGTTGATCAGGCGGCAAAACAAGTTCGGACCCACCTGGTTTAGAAATCCCGAATTTTCTGGGGTGCGGAACTGTTTCATTCCAAACATCCGTGGGAGCAATTGATGAGCCTGATGGGTTTGGTTTGATTCGTTACCCTGCTGGGGTCAGAAAAGTTCAGCTGAACGTTGCGTCAAACCTTGCAGCTTTGTGGATGGTGATGGTTCCAAGAAGCTGTTCAATGGTATTAATCTAGGTTCCCCTTGCAAAGGTTGCGAATCTACCAAACCCAGGTGGAAAGGGTTTTGTTTATCACATGCGCGAAAAATGGGACCCCTTGCCCACTTGATCGGTGATAAGAAACGGAGCCATCTTCCCCAACCGCTCCTCATGGGATAATGGGGCGTGCCCCGTATGTAGTCCGTCGAGTCTAAGCCGACTTTCCCTTGGGGGCAACCCAAGCTGGTCAGGACCACAATCCCAATGAAGCTGTAGGAGAATTCATTGCGAATAGTTGCCGTGCTTGTAGAACATGAGCCGTTTCTATAGCGGTTGATTCACATGTTCACATGACGAATTACTTGTGGAAAGTAGCCTTTTAAAACAACATGTTTCACAACCATGCCATTTTGCACAACGGCGGTCGAACGACTGCAAAGGACACCAACCCTAACACCTAAGTTGGAAGTTGGTGACCCCACATTAGTCCGAAAAACTGTTCTCAGGAGTAGTCCCCCTTCCAGTAAGGAACTGAGGGTTACGCTGACTGGTAGGGTTCTCCTGGTGAAAATCGGAAGTTGTCATTATCACCAATGCAAATAATGTTCAGGGCGGCCGCGCCTGTTCATTTATGGTTAGGACTGTCCCTTGAATGCGGCTTTGGTTGTGTCTCTTGCTAGCATCGGATCCATCCGAAGGGCCTTATGAGTTCCAGGAACCCCCTCCAGCCCTCCCCCCCCCTTCCCAACATAAAAATCAGCAGGGTCCTCCACTAGACAGGTTTGAATAAGGGTACCCTTTTTCTGTAGTCTATTTTAGTGGGGGAACCCTCCCAACCAAAAGAGTTGGTGAGAAAGGACACCCTTTTGCTGGGGGACCTAGAATCAGCACAGCCCGGATCCGCACACCTCAAAACATCCCCTCGAGGCCCGTGGCACGTGCAGTTCTCCTGGCCCGCCCTGTGCGCCAGCCGCCGCAGAAAACGGCTCGGGCTCGGATCCGCGCCCGCGACAGCCAGAAGAAGCGCCAGAAGCAGCATGGGCCGCGCTGTTCGGCTTCGGCTAGGTGGCTAAAATTTTTGGAAAACGCTCCCGAAATGGTGGGGCCTCCTTTCTTTTTAAACCAACCCCCAAAAAAGGTACCCTACACCCCCTATGAGCTGGAGCGTGTCAGAGATCCCAGGATCAATGGCTAGTTTGCTGTGATCCAGAGGTTCCCAACGCCCGTCCATGAGCCGGCAAAGGCATGAATGGCGAAAACCCCGTGCCTTCCGGAAATCGGCAAGCACGTCGCCAAATTCCCTGCAAGAAGAAGAAGAAGAAGCACGTCAAATTTTGGCAAGATGATAAAGTTGCAACATCCCCTCCAACTCAATATCTTGATGTGCAACTTGGGGTGCTCGCTCTCTCTCGTTTTTGCTGCGTAGTCTTGTGTTTCCGAAATCCTGCCTGAAAGCTTGAGGCCGACATGAGCGCCTTGATTGCTTCCGGATCTCGTCAAGTTCCAGAGAGTCCCCCGTGTTTCTTTTCAAGTGGTCAAAGACTGCGGGATCTTTCTTCAGAAATCGCCCTACGCTTTTTGGAATCAGGGTGTTTTTCCGCCCTGGGACCCTTTTCCCCCTGCTCAGTGAGGAGGCTTAAACACGAGTTATCCTTCCCAGAGGGGCGGAAAAAAGGGGCCGGACGGCCTGTTCTCTACACAGGAAAACTGCATTTACTCTATGCCTGTATGCCAATGATACAGCTGAACTCTGCTCAATCCCTTGCAAGGCAGTTCCGTGGCTCAAGGATCAAGTGACAGCCGGGACAGTTTGGAGCTCCAATATAAATAGGCTTGTGCCAAAGGAACACCCAAAGGAAACCCATTTTGGGTGGTCTAACAAATATATGGATGGATTCATGGAATCATTCATGGTCAACCGCTACAAGGCGATCCAAGAGTCATGTCGGTGGCACTAAAACTTCAGAACCGGCCTGTGGCGTTGCACGTTTGCCGTGTTTCTTTGCACTGCGCTGTGAGTTGTAGTGTTGTGTATGCTTGCCAGCAGATTAATTTGACCTCCAACATGTTCCGCTTTTCCCCAGTGAGATGTGCTTACTCTTACACAATGACATTCCTCGTCCTCAACCAGCCTGACAAAACCAAGCAACAATCCCTCCTGAAGCAAAACACCAAGCTCTGAAAACTAGACGACGAGTGGCCCGGAAGCATAGAGGCAAGTTGATGCAGGTGAGGTAACTCTCGCAAAGTTAGCATGAGGAGTTGCCTGGCAGGCGAAGCAATTCTCAAAAAGTTGGCATGAGCAGCTGGCAGGTTAAGTAACTCTCGAATAGTTGGCTGGCAAAGTTGGCGGGTGAAGTAATTCTCGCAAAGTTGATTCTCGCAAAGTTGACATGAGAAGTTGGCAGGCGAAGTAACTCAAGAGAAAAGTTGGCATGAGAAGTTGGCAGGTGAAATAACTCTCAAAGAGTTGGCATGAGAAGTTGGCAGGTGAAGTAACTCTCGAAAAGTTGGCGTGAGAAGCTGGCAGGTGAAGTAATTCTCGAAAAGTTGGCACGAGAAGATGGCGCGTGAAGTCACTCTCGAAAAGTTGGCGTGAGAAGCCGGCAGGTGAAGTAACTTTCGAAAAGTTAGCATGAGAAGTTGGCAGGCGAAGTAATTCTCGAAAAGTTGGCGCGAGAAGTTGGCAGGCGAAGTAACTCTCGAAAAGTTGGCAGGCGATGTTGGCAGGTGAAGTACCTCTCGAAAAGTTGGCATGAGAAGCTGGCAGGTGAAGTAATTTATCGAAAAGTTGCCACGAGAGGTTGGCAGATAAAGTATTTCTCGAAAAGTTGGCATGAGAAGTTGGCAGGTGAAGTAATTCTCGAAAAGTTGGCAGGTGAAGTTGCCACGAGAGGTTGGCAGGTAAAGTATTTCTCGAAAAGTTGGCATGAGAAGTTGGCAGGTAAAGTAATTCTCGAAAAGTTGGCATGAGAAGCTCGCAGGTGTAGTAACTCTCGAAAAGTTGGCATGATAAGCTCGCAGGTGAAGTAACTCCTCGAAAAGTTGGCACGAGAAGTTGGCAGGTGAAGTAACTCTCGAAAAGGTGGCATGAGAAGCTGGCAGGTGAAGTAATTCTCGAAGTTTCGGCATGAGAAACTGGCAGGTGAAGTAATTAACCCTCAAAAAGCTGGAGCGGCGGAGGCGCTCCGCGTGCTACATTTGCAATTTACAGTTGCGATTTTCCAGCCATTTGTATCTAAAAGTTGCGATTTTCCAGCCGGAGCTGCGGGAGCACGCTCCGCGTACTACGTCTGTACTTAAAAGTTGCGATTTTCCAGCCGGAGCTGCAGCAGCACGCTCCGCGTACTACGTCTGTACTTAAAAGTTGCGATTTGCCAGCCGGAGCTGCAGGAGCACGCTCCGCGTACTACGTTTGTACTTAAAAGCTGCGATTTTCAAGCCGGAGCTGCCGCGGACCAGGGGGGAATCGAACCCGAGACCGCGGGATTGCGAAAGCAGGCGCGCAAACCACGAGACAACTTCCAAAGGCCGTTTCGCGAGCAAGAAAATCGCACGGGCCACAGCGAGAGCGCTTCGACACGCACGATCTCCGCAGAGGGTTCATCGGGCTCAAGACAGATCGACACGCAAGATCTCCGCAGAGGGCTCGCCGCGACCAAGACAAATTCGCACGGCGCCACAGCGAGAGCGCTTCGACGCGCAGGATCTCCGCAGAGGGTTCGCCAAGGTCAAGACAAATTCGCACGGCGCCACAGCGAGAGCGCTTCGACACGCACGATCTCCGCAGAGGGTTCGCCAAGGTCAAGACAAATTCGCACGGCGCCACAGCGAGAGCGCTTCGACACGCAGGATCTCCGCAGAGGGTTCGCCAAGGTCAAGACAAATTCGCACGGCGCCACAGCGAGAGCGCTTCGACACGCACGATCTCCGCAGAGGGTTCGCCGCGCTCAAGACAAATTCGCACGGCGCCACAGCGAGAGCGCTTCGACACGCACGATCTCCGCAGAGGGTTCGCCAAGGTCAAGACAAATTCGCACGGCGCCACAGCGAGAGCGCTTCGACACGCACGATCTCCGCAGAGGGTTCGCCAAGGTCAAGACAAATTCGCACGGCGCCACAGCGAGAGCGCTTCGACACGCACGATCTCCGCAGAGGGGTGCGTTTCGTAAGCTCCCGTCGGGCCTACCCCCGCCATAAAAAGAAGAAGAATTAAGAGTCGAGATGTGAAGGTAGAACAGAAAAGTTAGCTTGTGTTTTTAGGATAGTGAAGTAACACCCGACAAATTAGCTTGTGCTTTTAGTAGAATGAGATAACAGCCGAAAAGTTGACATGAGAAGTTGGCAGGTGAAGTAACTCTCAAAAAGTTGACATGAGAAGTAGGCAGGTGAAGTAACTCTCGACAAGTTGGCATGAGAAGTTGGCAGGTGAAGTAACTCTCGACAAGTTGGCATGAGAAGTTGGCAGGTGAAGTAACTCTCGACAAGTTGGCATGAGAAGTTGGCAGGTGAAGTTGGCAGCCGCTTTTAGAAGAAGAACCCTTCGCAATGCTTCCGGGAACAAAAAGCACAAAGCCAAACAACAAGAAAACCCCAAAAAACAGTTGTGAGTGAGTCTGCTAAATAAAAAAACTAGACAACGAGTGGCCCGGAAGCATAGAGGCAAGTTGATGCAGGTGAGGTAACTCTCGCAAAGTTAGCATGAGGAGTTGGCAGGCGAAGCAATTCTCAAAAAGTTGGCATGAGAAGCTGGCAGGTTAAGTAACTCTCGAATAGTTGGCTGGCAAAGTTGGCGGGTGAAGTAATTCTCGCAAAGTTGACATGAGAAGTTGGCAGGCGAAGTAACTCAAGAGAAAAGTTGGCATGAGAAGTTGGCAGGTGAAATAACTCTCAAAGAGTTGGCATGAGAAGTTGGCAGGTGAAGTAACTCTCGAAAAGTTGGCGTGAGAAGCTGGCAGGTGAAGTAAGTCTCGAAAAGTTGGCACGAGAAGATGGCGCGTGAAGTAACTCTCGAAAAGTTGGCGTGAGAAGCCGGCAGGTGAAGTAACTTTCGAAAAGTTAGCATGAGAAGTTGGCAGGCGAAGTAATTCTCGAAAAGTTGGCGCGAGACGTTGGCAGGCGAAGTAACTCTCGAAAAGTTGGCAGGCGATGTTGGCAGGTGAAGTACCTCTCGAAAAGTTGGCATGAGAAGCTGGCAGGTGAAGTAATTGTGCGAAAAGTTGCCACGAGAGGTTGGCAGATAAAGTATTTCTCGAAAAGTTGGCATGAGAAGTTGGCAGGTGAAGTAATTCTCGAAAAGTTGGCAGGTGAAGTTGCCACGAGAGGTTGGCAGGTAAAGTATTTCTCGAAAAGTTGGCATGAGACGTTGGCAGGTAAAGTAATTCTCGAAAAGTTGGCATGAGAAGCTCGCAGGTGTAGTAACTCTCGAAAAGTTGGCATGATAAGCTCGCAGGTGAAGTAACTCCTCGAAAAGTTGGCACGAGAAGTTGGCAGGAGAAGTAACTCTCGAAAAGGTGGCATGAGAAGCTGGCAGGTGAAGTAATTCTCGAAGTTTCGGCATGAGAAACTGGCAGGTGAAGTAATTAACCCTCAAAAAGCTGGAGCGGCGGAGGCACTCCGCGTGCTACATTTGCAATTTACAGTTGCGATTTTCCAGCCATTTGTATCTAAAAGTTGCGATTTTCCAGCCGGAGCTGCGGGAGCACGCTCCGCATACTACGTCTGTACTTAAAAGTTGCGATTTGCCAGCCGGAGCTGCAGGAGCACGCTCCGCGTACTACGTCTGTACTTAAAAGTTGCGATTTGCCAGCCGGAGCTGCAGGAGCACGCTCCGCGTACTAAGTTTGTACTTAAAAGCTGCGATTTTCAAGCCGGAGCTGCCGCGGACCAGGGGGGAATCGAACCCGGGACCGCGGGATTGCGAAAGCAGGCGCGCACAC